>SJYX01023020.1:463850-476873 GCA_006410675.1 Oreotragus oreotragus | reverse complement strand
TGCAGATGGTGACTGCAGCCATGAAATTAAAAGACGCTTACTCCTTGGAAGAAAAGTTATGACCAACCTGGATAGTATATTCAAAAGTGGATCTTTAAAGAGGAGAAATGTATTGTCCACAGTTGCTCATAGGATGCAACACAAATTGATACATGGAAACTCTAATAGCAGCATTCCTTCCACACTGCCTCTCGTCTTCTCCCATTTTCCTGTTACCCTCCACTGCTTTCTTCACACCTACCTCCATACATCTTAGAACTGTAAGTGAAGTCACTCAGTCATGTTCGACTCTTTGCGACCCCATGGACTGTAGCCTACCAGGCTCCTCCCTCCATGGGATTCTCCAGGCAAGCGTACTGGAGTGGGTTGCCATTTCCTTTTCCAGGAGATCTTCCTGACCCAGGTATTGAACCTGGGTCTCCTGCATTCCAGGCAGATGCTTTAACCTCTGAGCCACCAGGAAAGAGCTATTCAAAAAGGACATGCTGAACAACCTTAATCAACAATCTCTTGATTCACAGAGTGTTGGTGGGGATAGGAGGAAGCAAACAAAAAATTAATAGTTTAGGCAAGCCAGGGACCATGATATGGAAAACCTCATAGGTGCTAGCAAATTTTTCCATTAAAATTCCAAAATTATTTATTCTATGCAGCCCTTTGCCAAAAAAATCCAATTCTTTATTCTTTAAAAAGCCAAGCTATGTAAGTTATATGCTTTAAAAAATTTTCCTAGAAACCCACAAAATGTCCATGAAAATCAGAATGCATTTTTTCATGAACTTGGGACTGTAGTACACTTCTTATCAATTTAAATGTTTTCTGGTAAGACTTGTGTAACTAAAACCCCTCCCTCACTCTCAGACTGCCTTGCTTTTACTTTATAATACCAACTCACATTTTGTCTCAATGAGGAAAATGATTTATCTCTTACCCTGCCATAATAGGCAAAAGATTTAGAGATGAAGTAACAAGTTTTGAATGTTATAAAATTCTGGGTTTTTTAATAAAAGAAAAAAAAAGGAAGAACTAAAAAAGAAAAAAATCAACATGTGATACACTTTGTAGCTTGATATCAATGTCAACATCACACTAAAACAGCAATATTTTCTGTTTTTCAATTTTCAAAATATGTAATCCTTAACTATTTCATTTTTTTACTGTGATTGCTTAGAAAAAAAACTAATATTTCCTTTAAAGTTTATATTCATTTTACCATTCTGAAAAGCCTCTTGAATTTTAAAGATGACCTCAAATTTCCATAATATATGTTCAGTTTCTAATGTAAAAGTGCAGCTAAAAATTTGATAATTTAATAATTAATATGATATACAGAATGTGCTATATTTTTAGCTTAAAAATATCAACTATGTCTACCTAGAGGCAAATGCTAAGAAATGTGATTGCACTGAAACAGAAAATCTTTATCACAAAAGTGTGAAGTGTTTTAATAAAAGCATAAGTTGGTAAAGATTTTCTCAGTAATAAAGCCCAGAATATTTTCTCTACCTTTTATTGTTTGTTTTTTTTAATGAGAATGATTATTAATGTTATCTTTTAGAAATGTCCTTTTTGAGAAAGGTAAAAAGAATATAGTAAGGAATGCAAGAATCAGAACATGATGAATATTGTGCCTAAAAATCATAGATGACCAAAAAGTTTATCATCTTCGGAAGAGAACAACTTAAAAACTTAAAAATCCTTCTTCTGTATGTGCTTTAATTCCAAAAGTAAATTGCTTATTTAAAAGGTTATGTCTTGATTATTAGCCATTATGGTGATCAATAAATGAAACAGTACCTGGGTTTCTAAATATATTAGAGTCTTACACCTTACAATTCACAGGAGGAGGCAAAGATCAGCCATCACTTTAATACACTATGTTCATGATTAAGACATAAGGCTTTGTTTAAACAAAATTAGATCATGGAATTCAATTACAAACAGAAGGATAAGTCATTCACTTACTAATTGGTCCTCCCTCTCTCTGGCACAGGACCACTGGCCTTTAGGCGAAGCTTATACATCTATTAAACAAGATTTGAATTATCGTCATTAGGATCTAGAAGATTATCTAGTCCCAGCTCTGGCTGTCTTATATAATACAACTAAAAACAGATTTACAAATGAGGTTTAAATACTTGAATAAACACAATGATCATATGCCTGTAATAAATACAGTAGTATCAGCATGAATTAAAGTATAGAGAACAAGGAAGTGTTAACATAATCGGCCATGAAGCAAAACACATGAATCTGAAGGCCTTAGTGTAATCCCAAAGAGGCAACATTGAAAGCAAATCATCCAAAACTCACAACTTTAGAATAACAGTGAAATTTTAAAGTAACTATGCTTTTCAAAATAAGTCATAAACTTTAAAAGGACTAAATTTGTACTCAAAGTTCCTAAGTAACTTTATTCAATAAAGCCAAATATTGGAAAAACCCAAAGGTCCAGTTACTTGTGAGTGTGTAAATAAATTATTGTATATTTTTATGGTACTATTTAGCAATAAAAAGAAACAAAGTTCTGATGTATAGAGTCACACAGATAAGTATTTAAAGCACTTGTTAAGTGAAAGAAGTCAGACATAAAAACAACATACTGTTTAATTCCATTTATATGAAATTTTAGAAATGGAAAAATTATAGAGAAAAGCATAACAGTGCTTGTCATAGGTGAGAGATTAAAAAGATGATTGATTGCTAAGGAGCAAAAGTTAAATTTTTGAGACAGCAAAAATATTTCATATATGATATATGGCTACATGTATTTTTCAATATTTCTATGTATTTTTTAAAAGTGTCATATCAGACACTTAAAATTGGTAAATTTGTTAAAATGCTGCACTCAATATGCCAGCAAATTTGAAAAACTCAGCAGTGGCTATAGGAGTGGAAAAGGTTGTTTTCATTCCAACCCCAAAGAAAGGTAATGTCAAAAATTCTTCAAACTACCACACAATTGTGCTCATTACATGCTAGCAAGGTAATGCTCAAAATCCTTCAAGCAAGCCTTCAACAGTAGGTGAATTAAGAACTTTCAGATGTACAAGCTGGATCTAGACAAGGCAGAGGAACTAGAGATCAAATTGCCAATGTCAGTTGGATCACAGAAAAATAAAAGAATAAAAAAAAAAAAAAAGCATCTACTTCTTTTTGGCTCAGATGATAAAGAATCTGCCTGCAGTGTGAGGAGACCTGGGTTTAATTCCTAGGTTGGGAAATGGTTATTACCTAACTCCAGTATTCTTGTCTGGAGAATCCCACGGACAGGGAAGCCTGGCAGGCTACAGTCCCTCGGATGGCAAAGAGTCGGACACAACTGAGTGACTAACACTGATTCAATGACTACACTAAAGCCTTTGACTCTGTGGATCACTAAAACTGTGGGAAATTCTTAAAGAGATGGAAATACCAGACCATCTAACTTGTCTCCTGAGAAACCTGCATGCAGGACAAGAAGCAAGAGCCATGGGACAATGGATAGGTTCAAAATTGGGAAAGGAGTGAATCAAGGCTGTATATTGTCACTCTGCTTATTTAACATATATGCAGAGTACATCATGTGAAATGCCAGGCTGGAAGACTCACGAGGTGGAAACAAGATTGCTGGGAGAAATATCAACAATCTCAGATATGTAGAGGATACCACTCTAATGGGAAAAAGTGAAGAGGAACTAAAGAACTTCTTGATGAGCATGAAAGAGGAAAGTGAAAAAGTTGGCTTAAAACTCAACATTCAAAAAATTAAGATTATGGCATCTGGCCCCATTATTTCAAAGCAAATAGATGGTGGGAAAGTAGAAGCAGTGACAGATGTTCTTTTCTTGGGCTCCAGAGTCACTGGAGATGGTGACTGAAGCCATGAAATTAAAAGACAGTTACTCCTTGGAAGATAAAGCTATTAAAAAAACTAGGCAGCATATTAAAAAGCAGAAACATCACTTCACCAACAAAGGTCCATATAGTTAAAGCTATGGTTTTTCCAGTAGTCATGTACGAATGTGAGAGCTGGACCATAAAGAGGGCTGAGCACTGAAGAATTGATGCTTTCAAATTGTGAATTTGGAGAAGACTCTTGAAAGTCCCTTGAACTAGAAGTAGATCAAACCAGTCAATCCTAAAGGAAATCAACTCTGAATATTCATTGGAAGGGCTGATGCTGAAGCTGAAGCTCCAATACTTTGGCCACCTGATGAAAAGAGCTGACTCTTTGGAAAGGACCCTGATGCTGGGAAATATTGAGGACAGGAGGAGAAGGGAGTGACAGAGGATGAGATGGTTGGATGGATTCACCAACTATATGGACATAAGTGTGAGCAAACTCTGGGAGATAGTGAAGGAGAGGGAGGTCTGGCGTGCTGCAGTTCATGGGGTAGCAAAGAGCTGGACACGACTTAGCAGCTGAACAAAAGCAACTGTAAGGACATTGTGCCTCAATAAAATTTACTTTTTTAAGAATAAAAAATACTAGTAACTGTTGTGACTGATGAAAAAAAAAAAAGGGAGAGGGAGAATGATACTACTTCATATTCACCTTTACTATTCATTATCACTGGAGTTAGAGAAACATTCTACCAAGGCAAAGATCACATATTTAAATATAGGTGCATTGTTTTCAACTATTAAAACCAAACACAAACAAACTATTGTAACCTGTTTCCAGAAATTATGCCCAGAACTTGTTCAAATCTTATGAGTGATGAACCACACCAAAAGTATTCTCAAACTGTACAGTAATTAAAAGCACAGATTCTGAGGTGTCATAGGCTGGATTGCCTGACATAACACTTTATGGTTTTGTGTCCTTCATCAGAATCAGTGCTATTTCTATGTCATAGATTCCTAATTTCTAAAACAGGAATGGTAATTAGTGTCTACTTCATAGAGTTGCAGTTGGATTAATAAAAAATGTTCCTGACATGTAAGTTCATAATATTAATAAATATGGAGTATAGTATCACTGCTACTGTCAGCAATGCTGCTACTACTACTATTCCCACTGTTGCGATCCTGAGCAGTCTATTAAACTGCGAATAGTTCTGAGAGTAGACCAGTGATGTCTTCCTATTCAGTTCAATAATTTAAAAATTCCTTTATAAAATGTAAATGTTAATAATTTCCTTTTTCAGAACTTTTTCAGACCACTTCTGTAATAGATATCCAATTGATAATTTGCAACCTGTTCTCCTACTAAGTGAGGTGAAAGTCATTCAGTCATGTCCGATTCTTTGCAACCCAGTGGATTGTAGTCTGCCAGGCTCCTCTGTCCATGTGATTCTCCAGGCAAGAATACTAGAGCTGGTTGCTGTTCCTTTTCTCCAGGGGATCTTCCCAACCCAAGGACTGAACTCAGGTCTCCTGCATTGCAGGCAAATTCTTGACTGAGCCACCAGGGAGGCTTTCAGGGATTGGTTATTCCGAGAGCTAAAAACAAAAAGGCAAATCAACCTCCATGGCTGTGGGTATTAACTATTCATGTAAATGTGATTTTGAATTTTGTCTTTCTTTTTTCCTAAGATTTTTAAAGTCTAGGTGAAGAAATCCATCATGTTTCTCAAGTGCTCAATTAAACATACAGCTTTTACCTTGAAGTCAACCTATGAGACTCGTGAGGTTAGAGGACTGGGAGGAAGGAAAAAAGATATGAGTATGTGTCACAATCACCCCTCCCATTGGTCCCTGCATCCTCTCGTAGATGAACAGAACTACTGAAACATTTCCTCTAGTTCAAATACAAACCTTATCATCAAAAATAAGCTTCAAAATCTTTATCTTGGAGATTCAGGCCCCAACTTGTCTTTCCAGCTTCATTTCCAGTTACACTGAGTTCTCAGTTACTATTCTCCATTTCCAATTCAGCTTTTGTACTGCTCCACTTTCTAACTTCCATGTTTCTCCCACCCTTTTCTCTCCACTTAAAATGGCCTCCTTTGTCTAGCTCTAACTATAAAACTCCCATCCATGTTTTGAAGTCTAGACCAAATGCCTTTGTTGCAAAGTGTCTCCACTTCTCCCCTTGGCACTGTGATGTGAAGTACCTCCCTGACAACTGATTTCCACCCCCTAAATTTCCAATGGGTTTATTTTCTACCTTCTGGCATGCATGTGACTTACTATGTATATAGATTATTTTTTAGCAAATCCTGCTCAGTAAATCCAATAAATATGATATCATAAAAGTAGCAAGCCAGCTTGATGGCGTAAGAAACAGCAGGACAAACAAAATTCCTGAAGATTAGTCTATGACAGAAAACCTGGAAAGTTGGCACAGCCCTGAAATTAGAAAGTACAGGAGTACTGCTATCTCTTCTGAAAAGGAAAGTGAAAGTGTGAGTCACTCAGTCGTGTCCAACTCTTTGGGACCCCATGGACTGCAGCACACCAGGCTTCTCAGTCCATGGAATTCTCCAGGCAAGAATACTGGAATGGGTTGCCATTTCCTTCTGCAGGGGATCTTCCCAACCCAGAGATCGAACCCAGGTCTCCTGCATTGCAGGCAGATTCTCTACCATCTCTTTCAGATAAAATTAAACCACTTCTGGTAGTCTTTACCCATCCACCAAGTCCATAGCTGCATATCACCTGCCAGATATTTTACTGATTTGCTCGAATCAAAAAAACACATCTAGAGGAGCAACCGAAATTAGAATTGCAAGTGGATGTGTTTATGATAATCTATTGTCATTCTCTAAAATTAATTTACTTCTATGCAAGCCAGATTGGCAAATTAACAGGAATGTATCTCTGATGTCCTTTGTGAAGGCACAAATAGAGGCAGTCTCACTTGAAATGTGTTTATTTTTGTTTGCTACTTTGCTAGGAAGAGAAAGTTCTAGCATATATATATATATATATGTATGCATGTATGTGTGTGTGTATGTACCTGTACTCATTCTACCATAATAGCTTTCATGCCATTTTAAGGCAAAAAATAGTTTTGACAGCTTCTGGAAACTGACTGGGCTTTAATGTTAAAATTCAGCGTTTTTCACAGTCAGTCACATATGACTCTTTGCAACCCCATGGACTGCAGGACACCAAGCTCCTCTGTCCATGGAATTCTCCAGGCAAGAATATGAAGTGGGTTGCCATTTTCTACTCCAGGGGATCTTCTTGACCCAGGGATTGAACCTGTGTTCCTTATACCTCCTATATTTTCAGGTGGGTTCTTTACAATCTGAACCACCAGGGTGGCCTTCAAGTATTAATATCCTAGACTATTTCCTTTTCCAGATAACTTTGAAAACCTATTCCTTAAACAAATCACAACATAACGTGCTTTCTGTTTCATTAGATGTGCAGCAATTGGAAGTACATATGCACTATTATTATTACTAGTTATATCACTATGAAGACATACAATGAATACCTGATAGAAAGTTCAAGCAACTTGTCCAAAGCCACTCAACCCCTATCTGGTTGAGCTGAAATTTAAACTGATGCATATTGGGTAAAGGGGCAATATTAGAAACCAATACAGTATATTGACTCTCAATCTAAGAGCCAGTATTTTTTTTAGTATATTTCTGTTCTCCTATGGGATACCTGAATTTTTTTCCACAAATTTTTTTAAACAATAATTCTGTATTCTAAGTGATAAATTCCTTGAGAACACAGTATATGATGTTTATTTTTGTGTTCTCATAATTAGCACAATCCTCTTATTATATTTAAGGTACTCAAAATTATATTTTTAGTTGATTTGCCAAATGTGCTCACAGTAGAAAAATATTGTGAGGTGGGACTTGTGTCGTACTTGATTTAAAAAATAATGCATCATCAGTTCAGTTCAGTCGGTCAGTTGTGTCCGATTCTTTGAGACCCCATGAATTGCAGCATGCCAGGCCTCCCTGTCCATNCCATGGACTGCAGGACACCAAGCTCCTCTGTCCATGGAATTCTCCAGGAAAGAATATGAAGTGGGTTGCCATTTTCTATTCCAGGGGATCTTCTTGACCCAGGGATTGAACCTGTGTTCCTTATACCTCCTATATTTTCAGGTGGGTTCTTTACAATCTGAACCACCAGGGTGGCCTTCAAGTATTAATATCCTAGACTATTTCCTTTTCCAGATAACTTTGAAAACCTATTCCTTAAACAAATCACAACATAACGTGCTTTCTGTTTCATTAGATGTGCAGCAATTGGAAGTACATATGCACTATTATTATTACTAGTTATATCACTATGAAGACATACAATGAATACCTGATAGAAAGTTCAAGCAACTTGTCCAAAGCCACTCAACCCCTATCTGGTTGAGCTGAAATTTAAACTGATGCATATTGGGTAAAGGGGCAATATTAGAAACCAATACAGTATATTGACTCTCAATCTAAGAGCCAGTATTTTTTTTAGTATATTTCTGTTCTCCTATGGGATACCTGAATTTTTTTCCACAAATTTTTTTAAACAATAATTCTGTATTCTAAGTGATAAATTCCTTGAGAACACAGTATATGATGTTTATTTTTGTGTTCTCATAATTAGCACAATCCTCTTATTATATTTAAGGTACTCAAAATTATATTTTTAGTTGATTTGCCAAATGTGCTCACAGTAGAAAAATATTGTGAGGTGGGACTTGTGTCGTACTTGATTTAAAAAATAATGCATCATCAGTTCAGTTCAGTCGGTCAGTTGTGTCCGATTCTTTGAGACCCCATGAATTGCAGCATGCCAGGCCTCCCTGTCCATCACCAACTCCCAGAGTTCACTCAGACTTAACGTCCATTGAATCAGTGATGCCGTCCAGCCATCTCATCCTCTGTCGTCCCCAATCCCTCCCAGCATCAGAGTCTTTTCCAATGAGTCAACTCTTCACATGAGGTGGCCAAAGTACTGGAGTTTCAGCTTTAGCATCATTCCTTCCAAAGAAATCCCAGGGTCAATCTCCTTTAGAATGGACTCCTTGCAGTCCTAGGGACTCTCAAGAGTCTTCTCTAACACCACAGTTCAAAAGCATCAATTCTTAGGTGCTAGCCTTCTTCACAGTCCAACTCTCATATCCATACGTGATCACAGGAAAAACCATAGCCTTGACTAGACGGACCTTAGTCGGCAAAATGATGTCTCTGCTTTTGAATATGCTTTCTAGGTTGGTCATAACTTTTCTTCCAAGGAGTAAGCATCTTTTAATTTCATGGCTGCAGTCACCATCTGCAGTGATTTTGGAGCCCAAAAAAATAAAGTCTGACACTGTTTCCCCATCTATTTCCCATGAAGTGATGGGACCAGATACCATGATCTTCGTTTTCTGAATGTTGAGCTTTAGGCCAACTTTTTCACTCTCCACTTTCACTTTCATCAAGAGGCTTTTTAGTTCCTCTTCACTTTCTGGGTGGTGTCATCTGCATATCTGAGGTTATTGCATCATAGGAGCAATCAACTCTGAAAGTTATCAGGTGTTTAAGATCAAGCAGTAAATCCCAAATTACCAACAGGAGACTCCCAGAGTATTTTAGTTTAAGAGTTCAGACAATGAAGTAGTGTCAATACTTGAACCAAAAAATAACAGCGCATTATTTTTACCATTGTAGCCAAGTTAGACTACTTGGTGGTCTAATCAAGTGTTTGATCACTAATTAATGATAATTTCTAAAAAAGAAAAATCTATCTTAAGTCTGCTATCCCAAAGTCCCTATATAACAAGAAAGCAATAGTTGAATGAAGCTATAATAGATATGAGAGAGAATTTGAGTAAAAGACTCGAAAGGCAAGATTTTTAATTTATTTAAATATACATGTTTCAAAGAATGTTTAATCCAGACTTTCAAGTATGTAAACCTTTTTCCAAAATCTTAGAGTTATGATTGTTATTTCTGATTGGATACATTACTACTTAACCTTATTATATACAATTATTGCTAGAAATACTGTCTATAAATGCTTGATTGCAATCATCACCTACTCTAAAGAACTAAATTAAAGAATGGCTATAAAAAAGTGAAGCATCTTTTACAAACATGACCCGCCAATGCTAATATGATGATGGAAAATATAAGCACTTAAACATCAACATTGTATTAATCCAAATGAGATCTTGTGTAATAATAAGCTCTAACTTTTAAACTGTACTGCTTTTTGAAAGTTCCAACTAAATAACATTCTTAGCATTGACATTAGCAATTTATAAGAGATCCAGAGAAGCTAGGCAGACTTCTATTTTAAGACAGATCTAAAAGTATGTTAGAAGAGTGTGTTGAATGAACCTTCTACATACAGTCTTTTTTTTTTAAATACCGTCTCAAAACAGAAATAATGCTTTTAATCCTTTGAAGCACAAATTTAACTCACAGCTTTTCTAGATATTAATAGATTATATAGCCAATATAGTCTCTTGATCAAAATGAAGGAAGGGTTGTATTTGGGGCTCAGTCATTGGCTGCAAATGAATTAGACAAAAATCCTGAAGGCATGTTTTCTTTTCTCTGATAGTGGATGCAGTTATCAAGGCATGTGGAAAACCTTGGGTGAAAGGAACAAGTAGGTGTAATTATTCCTGTTTCCTGTGTTAGTGCATTTACTATTGTAGTAAGATGGAAGGACATTGATTTAGGAATCAGTAATCTTATGTGCTAGTCCTGGCTTTACACCTGAACTTGTCCCAATAATAATCTCTCTGAGCATCAGTTTCTTAATATACAAAACAGATGTATTAGTCCTTGATCTATCTTACAAGTAGCTGTATTAGGATTTTTTTTTAATTCAGTAGCACAGATTAAATTTTGCTTATCAATTTTCTCCCTCACATTAAGATAGTAATAATAATTCTGTGTTATTATGGGGCTTCCCAGGTAGCAATAATTGCACACATATACACACACAAATATATATATACACACAAATATACATATGAACACATATATTTTTGTGTATGTATGCATATGTGTGGGCTTCCTGGGTGGCTCAGTGGTAAAGAATTCACCTGCCAATGCAGAACCCTAGGAAGATCCCAGGAAAGAGGAAAAGACAATTCAGCATTCTTGCCTGGGAAATCCCATGGACAGAGGAGCCTGGTGGGCTACAGTCCATAGAGTCTGACGACTGAAGAGACAGCCCGCACACATGCCTGCAGCAACATGGATGGACCTAGAGAGTGTCATACTGAATGAAGTAAGTCAGACAGAGAAGGAGAAATACATGATATCTCTTATATGAGGAATCTAAAAAGAAATGATACAAATGAACTTACAAAACAGAAAGGGACTCCCAGACTTAGAAAATGAACTTATGGTTGCCAGGGAAAGGATAGTAAGGGACTTTGGGAAGGTCACGTACACACTGCTATATTTAAAATAGATAACCAACAAAGATCTGTTGTATAGTACATACAACTATGCTCAATAGTATGTGCCAACCTGCAAGGGGAAGGTGTGATTCGGGGGAGAATGGATACATGTATGGCTGAGTCCCTTTGCTGTTTACCTAAAACTACCACAATATTGTTAATAAGCTTACCCCAATACAAAATTAAAAAAAAAAAAAAGACATTGGCTTTAGAAAGTACTAGTTAAGTTAGAATGCTTAAACAAACAATAAAGATCAAAATGATTCAAAGCCTGTGACAGAATTATATATAGGCTGAAGGAAGCTACAAGAAAAGACCTAAACTCATCCTTTAATAGGTCCATGCTGTACACCATCCAGACTTTTGTAAACTGTGGTTATGAGAAGTACCTTGAAATAAGATGTCTTATCTCTATAGTAATCACACAGAATAAGTGTTAGAAGCCTGAGACTCCAGTTTACTCTAATTTACAATGTAATTATTATACTCTCCTCCGTTATTTTTTCACTAAACCTAGAAACCTTTCTTCATCTTAATTATCTGTAGAATATACTTGTATACATATATTTATTTATTTATTTATTTATTTTTCTGATTGGTTCGTAAGTCCCTGGAACACATAGACTTTCTTAAGTCATCAGCAACACCTAGCAGAATCTGTGAATGAATGAATAAATAAATAAGTTAATACTTATGAGTGTAGAAATGGAAAGATGAAACAGGAAAATTAAAATAAGAATTCTCATTATGCAAAAATTATGTTGAGCTATTTTAAAAATCCTGTAGATTTTCCTCTCATACTTAGTTGCAACTAAACTATATTTGCCTTTGTTTCTCTAAAGCACTCTGCTATATATTTGGAACACAGAGACAGAATACATAATCCTTTCTCTAAAGAAACCATAATTTAGTTATGAAGATAGAAAATCATAAAAATATAAACTCAAGGAGACATGCAATTGTCAAATGAGAGATTAGAAAGAAAATTAAATCTAGAAGGGAAAATCTGTATCAAAAAGATGTATATGAAAGTTAAGGATGTGAAGTTTTTTAAATTATAACTTAGAAGTTTGTATACAGGATCTTCTAGTTACACTGTATTCTTAGCAGAGTAAAATATTTTGCTAAAATGGA
Source organism: Oreotragus oreotragus (assembly GCA_006410675.1). Lineage (NCBI taxonomy): Eukaryota > Metazoa > Chordata > Mammalia > Artiodactyla > Bovidae > Oreotragus > Oreotragus oreotragus. The sequence goes on along the minus strand of SJYX01023020.1, from coordinate 464,446 downwards.
AAATTCTACTCATTCAATTAGAACAGAGTGAGAAAAAAATAAATGATTTTAGAGACAGTAATTCACCAACTATCTGATCTGATGAACTACCCTACCTATCAGTTCAGTTCAGTCACTCAGTAGTGTCTGAGCCTTCCCTGTCCATCACCAGCTCCTGGAGTTCACTCAGACTTACGTCAGTCGAATCAGTGATGCCATCCAGCTATCTCATCTTCTGTCGTCCCCTTCTCCTCTTGCTCCCAATCCCTCCCAGCATCAGAGTCTTTTCCAATGAGTCAACTCTTCGCATGAGGTGGCCAAAGTACTGGAATTTCAGCTTCACCATCATTCCCTTCAAAGAAATCCCAGGGCTGATCTCCTTCAGAATGGACTGGTTGGATCTCCTTGCAGTCCAAGGGACTCTCAAGAGTCTTCTCCAACACCACAGTTCAAAAGCATCAATTCTTCAGTGCTCAGCCTTCACAGTCCAACTCTCACATCCATACATGACCACTGGAAAAACCATGGCCTTGACTAGACAGAGCTTTGTTGGCAAAGTAATGTCTCTGCTTTTGAATATACTATCTAGGTTGGTCATAACTTTTCTTCCAAGGAGT
>SJYX01023020.1:350480-462986 GCA_006410675.1 Oreotragus oreotragus | reverse complement strand
TCTTTTAATTTCATGGCTGCAGTCACCATCTGCAGTGATTTTGGAGCCCCCAAAATAAAATCTCACACTGTTTCCCCATCTATTTCCCATAAAGTGATGGGACTGGATGCCATGATCTTAGTTTCTAAATGTTGAGCTTTAAGCCAACTTTTTTGCTCTCCTCTTTCACTTTCATCAAGAGGCTTTTTAGCTCCTCTTCACTTTCTGCCATAAGGGTGGTGTCATCTGCATATCTGAGGTTATTGGTATTTCTCCCGGCAATCTTAATTCCAGCTTGTGTTTCTTCCAGTCCAGCATTTCTCACGATGTACTCTGCATATAAGTTAAATAAGCAGGGTGACAATATACAGCCTTGACGTACTCTTTTCCTATTTGGAACCAGTCTGTTGTTCCATGTGCAGTTCTAACTGTTGCTTCCTGACCTGCATACAGACTTCTCAAGAGGCAGGTCAGGTGGTCTGGTACTCCCATCTCTTTCAGAATTTTCCACAGTTTATTGTGATCCACATAGTCAAAGGCTTTGGCATAGTTAATAAAGCAGAAATAGATGTTTTTCTGGAACTCTCTTGCTTTTTCCATCATCCAGTGGATGTTGGCAATTTGATCTCTGGTTCCTCTGCCTTTTCTAAAACCAGCTTGAATATCTGGGAGTTCACGGTTCATGTATTACTGAAGCCTGGCTTGGAGATGCAATAATTAATCTTATTTTTGTAAATCTCAAAGGCATAGGATTTTTAATGAAAATATATAAGGTAATCAAATGTAACATTAATAACTACAGTATAGCTATTTGATTGTGACTTTCTGCCATTCCAAAAGTTCACATAATGTTTGTAAAAAATGTAGGATTATGAAACTTTAATTGTGAAGCTCACTCACCTCACATGCTAGTAAAGTAATAACTCAAAATTCTCCAAGATGTGATGAACAGGGAGGCCTGGCATGCTGCAACTCATGGGGTCACAAAGAGTCGGACACAACTGAGTGACTGAACTGAACTGAACTGAATCTCCAGATTAACTAAGAAGTTTAACAATTTATTATGTCCTAGATATGTAATTTAACTTCTATTATTTCATCAAAATTGTAAACTAAAGAGCTGACTGCTAATAATATAGGAGTGCCTATTAAGATAGTACTAAAACTGGATGAGAAAATTCATGGATCCAGGACTAGTATCAGGTAAACTTTGAAGTTCATAAAGTCTGTTTTTCTCTAGCCTCTCCTGTCCTTATATGTTCTCCATCCTGGAAAATTCTCCCCATCAGTGTGATTTGTATTATTTCCCTGTCTGAGATAGCTATGGCTGAGGTAGAAGCAGAAAATATTTGTTCAAGCTATGGATACCAAATTGAGCAGTTTGGATTTATCCTACAGTTCAGTAGATTTTTAATTGTAGGGTTTTGATACATTATTGTGTCAGTAATTGGTTAATAATGGCAATGAATTGAAGTTATAAATCATTCTATTTTCTAAAAGAAATTTATCCTTCTACAATCCCTTTCAGTCCCTTGCATTTCAATATTATTTTTTGAGTAAGTAGCAAAAAAAGGAGAAAACAGAGCAAATAGTTAATGAAATTGAAGCTAACTATGCCCAAGCTTGTTTGTCCCTCCTAAGAATGCCAAATATCTTTTGTGCTGAGGCTAAACAAATTCACTGAGAAACACTCCTTTAGGAAATGGGAGATGAACAATTTATTTTAAACAAAGGGGAAATGTTAATAGCTTTTTATTAAAAAGTAATCTATCAACACAATCCATGAGAAGAGAGCAACAATGAAGTAAGGGGCATAAGGCGAAAAGGTGGTATTGTCAAAATCCAGTTGAAAGATGAAGGTCTAATCTAGACAGTGTGAACAGAAACTGACAGAGTCAAAACTGATTCATCTGTCAGTCATTTTTCTCAGTTCTAGATCAACCTTAACTTCTTCAGAAAGAAAATAATACAAATTTCAAAAATTACTATTTGCACAGACTTTACTAACTGAAGACTGCTCAGAACCACTTTTTTGAAAGTATTCTTTGCAGCTCTAGCCTTATCTGTCTCTGCACTACTTTGTAGTAGCACCATCTTTTGTCCTAGGCTTTGCTCTGTAAAGCAGAGGATAGAAATTCAGTTTTCTACTGGTGAGGCAGATAATTAATAGAATCAAAGTGCTATTGCCTAAATTGATTTTAATTAATTAAATCTATTGAAGAAAATTTTTTAAAGTCAATCTTTGACAGATCAGAGCAGAGAAATTTCACTTTACTTAGTTTACAATCAAAACATGACTGAGCTAATACCTATTTAGATTGCCATGAACATATGTCTCATTCTTACTGAAGGCTCAGATAAACAGGTTGAAAGCCTTTAAGTGGGCCATCTAGTCAACCTTCCACACAATGTTTATTTTCTATTTGAGCCATTAGAGTACAACTGCCAGGTCCCCACATTATATGTTTATCTAATATATATATATATATGTTTATGTTTCTAACAAACTGAAGAAAATTTAATATAGTTACTATGTTGACATCATAATCTGTCTTTAAATTATTCAGTTCCGTTCAGTGGCTCAGTCGTGCCCAACTCTTTGCGACCCCATGAATAGCACACCAGGCCTCCCTGTCCATCACCAACTCCCAGAGTTCACTCAGACTCACGTCCATCGAATCAGTGATGCCATCCAGCCATCTCATCCTCTGTTGTCCTCTTCTCCTCCTGCTCCCAATACCTCCCAGCATCAGAGTCTTTTCCAATGAGTCAACTCTTCGCATGAGGTGTCCAAAATACTGGAGTTTCAGCTTCACCATCATTCCCTCCAAAGAAATCCCAGGGCTGATCTCCTTCAGAATGGACTGGTTGGATCTCCTTGCAGTCCAAGGGACTCTCAAGAGTTTTCTCCAACACCACAGTTCAAAAGCATGAATTCTTCTGGGCTCAGCCTTCTTCACAGTCCAACTCTCACATCCATACATGACCACAGGAAAAACCATAGCCTTGACTAAACGGACCTTAGTCAGCAAAGTAATGTCTCTGCTTTTGAATATACTATCTAGGTTGGTCTTCACGGCTGCTCCAGCAAAGCACAGCCGCTGCTCCTTACCTTGGACGAGGGGTATCTTCTTACCACTGCCCTTCCTGACCTTCAGCGTGGAATGGCTCCTCTAGGCCCTCCTGCGCCCCTGCAGCCACTGATCCTCGGGTTGCTCCTCTCAGCCACCACACCTGGCCTCAGGCACGGGGTGGCTCCTCAGGGCCACCACCCCTGGCTTCGGGCGCGAGGTGGCTTCTCCCAGCCACCCCTGACCTCGGACATGGGGTGTCTGCTCTCGGACACCACTGACCTCAGACGTGGGGTAGCTCCTCTCGGCCGCCACCCCTAACCTCGGACGTGGGGTGTCTCCTCTCGGACACTACTGACTTCAGACGTGGGGTAGCTCCTCTCAGCCACCGCCGCTGACCTCGAACACCGGGTGTCTCCTCCCGGCCGTCACTGACCTTGGACGCAGGGTAGCTCCTCCTGGCCGCCGCCCCTGACTTCAGACTTGGGTAGCTCCTTTCAGCCATTCCTGCATCGTCGCAGCCTGGCACTCTCAGCCGCTGCCCATGACCTTGGACGTGGGCTAACTCCTCTCGGCCGCGATGTTGAATAATTGGCCTTCTAGGTATAATTATTCAAAGGTGAGTTTTGGGCTTAATATCTTTTAAGATAAGGCAGAAAGTCTTGGTGAATATTTTATTCAGCTAGTTTCCGTTTGAGTTTAAATTTGCATTTTAACTTTAGAGAATAATAAGGTTGTGTCAAATGGTGATTAATTTGACAAAACAGCAAAATAGCAAAACAGCAGATATGTCCCATTTTTAATCAGTTTCTTCTCAGCTGTAGTTTCTTTGAAAATTTTTGATTTTAAGCTTATGGCTGCTATTTAGTAAGCACATCATATGTGGCAAACTGAAAACAAAACTTTAATTTTGCATCCCACTTTTTTCTTTTCTATTAGTAGTTTTCACTTGATATTAGATGAAACATTTGAAGATCCAATGGCCCATTTGTCAGCTTCAGATAATTGAATTCTATAATCAGTTCACATCACAAACACAGTCTTGTTTCAGAAATTGCAGTGTTTGCTCCCCAATAATCAAAACTCTGATTTACCATACTGTCTTCTCCCCTCTTACAGGATCTGGCTGTACCTGGGTTTCAAGTGTAGAGGGTACAAGGAATGGATCTCCCTATCTCACTCTTCTCTTTTACTCGTCTGTTCCTGTAAATACCACTCCTAAATTAAAGGAAGTGGAGGAAGGGAAGTCCTTACTTGGACAGGCCTTATCACAAGACAGGATTGCAGGAACTTGACCTGGCAGACGTTTAAAGCTTTTGAGGACTCTCTGGAGGCTAGCCTCCTTTGTTAATGTCTGGTTAGCACCTCTTCTTTAGAGGCCTGCTTCTCTCTCATTGAAATCCTTCAAACAGTCTACCTAGTATGTAAACTATCTTTTAGAACCCTGTTGTTTATCCTGGACACCCTGCTGGACAGAATTTAAAATGGATTCAGGATGGCATTCTCACTATTTTCATCAACACTTCTTCTACAGGAAAAGTTCATGAATTTTTGCCCTTCTACTAACAAAAATACAGTTATTTCACAAATGAGCCCTCGTCTTTCTCTTGACCCTGCCGCCTCAGATGGTGATGATCTTGCCCGGAGAATGTTAGGGCATTTGCCAGCAGGACAAAGAGTACCCAGAATTATGGGAACATATTCTAATGGTATTGGAAGATGACTCTTGAGAGTCCCTTGGACTGCAAGGAGATCCAACCAGTCCATTCTGAAGGAGATCAGCCCTGGGATTTCTTTGGAAGGAATGATGCTGAAGCTGAAACTCCAGTACTTTGACCACCTCATGTGAAGAGTTGACTCATTGGAAAAGACTCTGATGCTGGGAGGGATTGGGAGCAGGAGGAGAAGGGGACGACAGAGGATGAGATGGCTGGATGGTATCACCGACTTGATGGACGTGAGTTTGAGTGAACTCCGGGAGTTGGTGATGGACAGGGAGGCCTGGTGTGCTGCAATTCATGGGGTCGCAAAGAGTCGGACACGACTGAGTGACTGAACTGAACTGAACTGATCCTAAGCTCTCCAAATGCTCCCAGTGAAGACTCCATTTCTAGGTTCCAGATAGTGAAGGGGTGACTCCTTCTCCACACCCTTGGGATGCATGATGGGACTTAGAGTGCAATATTATTAGAAATCTCAGCACAGATATTCTTCCCATACTTCACTTTCTTTCTTAGTCCTTTCATTTGGAGTACTGAAGCCTTCTGGCAGTGGTAGCAGTTTAGTGCTAAGTCATGTCTGACTCTTTGAAATCCTGTAGACTGCAGCCCACCAGCTCCTTTGTCCATGGGATCCTCCAGGAAAGATTACTGGAATGAGTTGCCATTTCCTTCTCCAGGGGATCTTCCCAACCCAGGGATTGAACACATGTCTCCTGCAGCTCCGGCATTTGCAGGTGGTTTTTTGTGTGGTTTTTTTTTTTACCGTTGAGCTACCTAGGAAGTCTACTAAAGCCTTCTAACCAGTTATTTTTCTTGGGTTAAGTGCATTTTGATCTGGCATTTCACTTCAGAATTTTCAATCTGTGGAATCATGGTGCCTCAGTTGATACTTCCAATTTTCATATGTTGCTACATTCATATTGGTCATTTTGATAATAAAACATGCCAGTTAAGTTTCTATTGAGTACCAAATGAAAATAAAGATCCTCCTTTTATTATAAAGACAAACTGTTTTCCTTTAAGTTTCACATATATTATAAATCCTTTTGCAAAGAAATGAGTGCACATTTAAAGCACACATGCTGCAGTTTCATTCAGATTTCAGGAAGATGTATGTCTTGCTCTCTGACTCTTCTTTCTCCATACACACCAACAATCAATATGCAGATGCTAGATTTACGGACTCTCTTAGAATGACAGATCAATAAAGAACCCCATTGAAAACTGCTTGCCTGAAGGAGGAGAATATAAACTTTTTTCTTAATCTCTATAAGACTTTGTCCCCAGGACCAAGCACTTCTAGCTCAGTGTTAATAGTACTGAATTTCTTACTGCTTTTTCATGTCAAAGGCACTCTTCAAATATGTACTTAATTAAGCCTCTCTTTTAACAGAGGTGGCCCTGTTCACATTCTCTCGCCTCCCTATCCTATCTCCTGTGTGGAGAGTTCTCTTTGAAGTCATGCAGGAGAGATGTGCAGGGATGAAGGAGATGAGAACAGAGCCAAGGGCACTTGTAATGAACTTTTGATGGAAAAGAAGTTTAGATTAATTTAGCTATTCTGGCCACCCTCTATTTAGAATTCTTTTAAGAGGAAATACTAAATTACAAAAAGATAATGAGTCAAATTTTATATTAGCTTTGAAAATCTTGCCCTCTAAATGCTTTTGTGGACATCCTGTGGATTCCTGAGGATTTAGAACTCTGCAAATTTCCAGTTTTATAGGACTTATTTATTTTGTATTATGCCTGGATGCTTTATGTTTATCTCATGATTGCCTTGAAGTTCACAGCAGGAATTTGACTTACTAAAAGGTATCTATTTGTCTGAATACTTCTCCTTGGATTGATTCTTAAAGGAAGTCCATGATGATTTGTAACTATGTATATTATCCATAACTACATTTTTGGAAATGATGTTGATCACTTGAGAAAGTGTTTTCTAACTGCATACAATACAGAAGCAATTTCGACAGTAGAATTGAATCTAATGTTATATACAGTGGCTGCCAAATAATTCATTTTAATTTCTTATCTCTGGTTATCTCAGTCATTTCCCAGAAAATTATTTTCTTAGATTGCTTAAAGGTTTATAAAAAGATGCAGCAAATATATACAACATAAATAACTTAATGGTCATAAGTTTCATAATTTTAATAACTTTTTCTTCATTGTACTCTTGTTCAGGCATGCTGAGTCTTCTTTGGGACATTAAATTTCACAGATTGGCTTATGTTGTATTATTGCAAATATCGTTTTGATTTTTCATGCATTGCAGACAGGATATAGAGGTAAAGTAAAAACCATATTGTATATTTGATTTCCAATTTACCTGAACTTATTAAAAGAACTGTTCAGAGTCAAGTTTTTAAAGTCCTTAAATTGTTTTCCAGGTCATAGATATTCTACTCAGCAGTGAAATTGTCCTTGCTAGTTTCTACAAGATACTGATTACATTTCTTGTGGTATTTTAATAGGTTTATGCTCAGAAGTACTGTTGCTGCTGCTGCTGCTGCTAAGTCGCTTCAGTCATGTCCAACACTGTGCAACCCCATAGACAGCACCCCACCAGGCTCTCCCGTCCCTGGGATTCTCCAGGCAAGTACCAAGCTTCAGATTTTTGGAAGTTTTTATAGAAAAATGTTTTATGTATTTCTAGTATTTTTTCAACAATTCTTAATATGCATCAATCAAGAAAGACATCAGATTTCTTTCCATTTTGTTACTTCCTATATTATTTACTATATTTATGTTTATTAGATTATTTAACCCAGAGAAGGCAATGGCACCCCACTCCAGTACTTTTGCCTGGAAAATCCCATGGATGGAGGAGCCTGGTAGGCTGCAGTCCATGGGGTCGCTGAGAGTTGGACACGACCCAGTGACTTCAGTTTTACTGTTCACTTTCATGCATTGGAGAAGGAAATGGCAACCCACTCCAGTGTTCTTGCCTGGAGAATCCCAGGGACGGCGGAGCCTGGTGGGCTGCCGTCTACGGGGTCACACAGAGTCGGACACGACTGAAGCAACTTAGCAGCAGCAGCAGCGGATTATTCAACCAAAGATTAGATCTCTTCAACTTTTTATTATTCAACTATTCTAGCCCTTTGCTCAATTAAAAGCAAAGACACAACAGTAAGTGAGTTTTATTAAAGACAATTACATCTTAATGGTACCTGTCAAACCACACAAAATTATACAACACAGCACCTGAATTTTGCATTGGATTATTCAACCAAAGATTAGATCTCTTCAACTTTTTATTATTCAACTATTCTAGCCCTTTGCTCAATTAAAAGCAAAGACACAACAGTAAGTGAGTTTTATTAAAGACAATTACATCTTAATGGTACCTGTCAAACCACACAAAATTATACAACACAGCACCTGAATTTTGCATAAAAATAGTATTAAAATGTGGAATCTGAAAAATAATACAAATATCTCTATATACAAAATGGAAACAGACTCACAGACATATAAAACAAACTTATGGTTACCAGATGCTACAGGGGAGGGGAGAAGGACAAATCAGGAGCATGGGGTTAACAGACACAAACTATTAATATTATATATAAAATAGGTGAGGAGCAAAGATTTATTGTATAGCACAGGGAATTGTGGGCTTCCTTGGTGGCTCAGATGCTAAGGAATCTGCCTGCAATGTGGAAGATCCAGGTTTGATCCCTGAGTCAGGAAGATATTCCCTGGAGGAGGAAATGGCAACCCATTCCAGTATTCTTGCCTGGACAATCCCATGGATGAGGAGCCTGGCAGGCTATAGTCTGTGGGGTCACAAAGTTCAGTTCAGTTCAGTCACTTAGCCATGTCTAACTCTTTGAGATGCCATGAACCACAGCATGCCAGGCCTCCCTGTCCATCACCAACTCCAGGAGTTTACCCAAGCCCATGTCCATCAAGTTGGTGATGCCATCCAGCCATCTCATCCTCTGTCATCCCCTTCTCCTCCTGCCTTCAATCTTTCCCAGAATCAGGGTCTTTTTAAATGAGTCAGCTCTTCGCATCAGGTGGCCAAAGTATTGGAGTTTAAGCCTCAACATCAGTCCCTCCAATGAAAACCCAGGACTGATCTCCTTTAGGATGGACCTCCTTGCAGTCCAAAGAGTCAGACACAATTGAGCTACTAACTCTACTACTACAGGGAATTGTACCAAATGCCTTGCAATATACTATAATAGAATATAATTTTCAAAACAAAAACCAAACCACTCTGCTACACCCCTGAAATGAACACAATATTGTAAGTAACTTATATTTTAATTTTTAAAAAGTAATATAAAACATGGAATAATATCTTATGCCAAACAAGAGTCCTGATTTTAATTCTTTTTGGAAGATAACCCCCTTGGCCAGAAATTATGAAATCTGCATACCTGATTCACATAGCCTTTACTGCCAAACCAAGTGAAGATAAAGGTGAACATATCTCCTGTAATTTGATGTATCTACAAGAAGATAAAACTAGATGTATCGATTTTATTTCAAAAGTGAAATGCCAGCATCTAAATTAATAAGCTATATATAGCTCACTTTCATTCTGGATTAGGGTAAGTTGCAACCATTGCAAATAATCTGTGCAACAAAAATCTTCCAAAAGTTAGAGGTTTAAAAATACAAATCTAATTTTCAAGTGGTCCAAACAACCAGGCAACAGTGCTCTACAAAGTCATCAGAGAAATAAGTTCCTTACATTGTGATTCCACCATCACTTAAGTTGTTGTTCTTATCTTAATAGCCATAGGTTAATCTCAGAAGAGCATGCTCATTGGAAAGGGAAAGTATAAAGAATTCACATGTCCAGTACTTTAAGACCCATAGCTAGAAGTGTCACTTTTACTTCTGGCTACATTGCGTTAGTGAAAATGTAGGACCATATCTAGCTGTAAAGGAGTCTGAGAAATATGGTCTCTAGCTGGGCAGATACCTTCCCAGCAACAAACTTCCTTTGGAAGAACGGGAAAAGATAATTTGCTGGGAAGAAAGATATTTCTGTGTGCATGCATGTGTGCTAGGTCACTTCAGTTGTGTCTGACTCTGTGACCCTATGGACTGTAGCCTGCCAAGCTCCTCTGACTGTGGGATTCTCCAGATAATACTGAAGTGGGTTACCATTTCCTTTTCCAGGGATTTCTACAATTAGGCAAAGAGAGAACAAGGATCGTTGTCCATGAAAAAGTAATGGATGGCTGCAAAGCGTATGATCAAATAAGGAACAACAACAAAAATCAAGAATAAGCTTTTAGAAATATAATGCACTGTTGATGCCAATTTACATTTAGCTTATGCATTAGGAAACTACTAAAAGCCTTTTTTTATAACTACATCATAGAATCAAATTGAGAAATGCTGCCACAATGTCATGTACAAAAGGATTTTTGTTTGTTCTCTATAAGGGAGGTGCAAGGCAAGTTATAATAGGGCAAAAAGTCAATTCCCCTATGTGAAGTGTGTTCCTTAATAAATACTATGTCATGAACTGTCATATTTTAAGTCTACTTCTAAATATATCTTTCTGCTACTCTACCAACTCAGTGACTCTTTTAAAAAATATAGCTGCCTAGAATCTTCTGACTTTGTGACTGTTTCTCTGATCTCACAAAGTAAAATATATATAAAATTTTTAGTGGAATTTTACTTTTTGGTTATTTATCTTTAATTTGTTGACATTATCAGTAAGTACTAAATTAAAATTTATGTATTTCTTCTACAAATGTTTGCTGGCCTGCCATCTAAAAAGGCTATTCTGGGCACAGAGGATGAAAAAAATAAATAAATGACAGAAATCCTGCCTTTAGTGAAGTCATGGTCACAGTCTTTTTAATGGGGAAAACAAGATTTACCTGTGCCAACATGCCAACTGAAGGAAGGAGAAATTCAGCAAGAAGTTTGATTAAGTAAATAATCTCTATTTTACAATCCAAATATATCTTGTTTAAACATCTAAAATTAGATTTCTTGTTATTGACCATCTTTATTTTTCATTAGACAAGAATAAGTTTTAAAACATATCTATATTGTTTCAGTTTTTCATATGAGTAATAAATTTAAAACTGCACATGGTATGAATGCTAACTGTTATCAGCATGGCACCTAGAATATGCCTCTGTGGCAGATGGATGAGACATAAAGCAGAGAGTCAATGTTCACTAAAAGTTTATGATTTCATTGTGAAAACTTACAGTTCTTCATATTGGAAAATATAGTCAGTTATAGCAGTGAAGTTCATTTTGAAGTTTAAAAAGTCAACCTCTTATCTTCTTAACTTGAAAATACCTCCTGCTGCTGCTGCTGCTAAATTGCTTCAGTCGTGTCCGACTCTGGGCGACCCCACCAGGCTTCCCCGTCCCTGGGATTCCCCATGCAAGTGAATGAAAGTGAAAAGTGAAAGTGAAGTCACTCAGTCGTGTCCTACTCTTCGTGACCCCATGGACTGCAGCCCACCAGGCTCCTCCGTCCATGGGATTTTCCATGCAAGAGTACTGGAGTGGGGTGCCAATTGACTTCTCCGGAAAATATCTCCAGTGGCAATTAAACGCTCCCCAAAAGAAATTTTTTTAAAAAAGAAGAATCAGTTTAGAGTTCTCTGGAGACCATCAGCTTTCATCTGTGAAACATGCGGCCATTTTAAACATCTGTAACGTATTTCAGTGACGATTGTATTTTTCAATATCTGAGACATATCCCTATAGATACCCATTTAAAGTTTTTCTGGCTTAAAATCTTTCATTCCTGAGACATGTCTTTACTTATCTTCGCCCTCCATGTCTTGTTCTACATATTCCTGATACGGTAATTTTGAGTTTAGTCCAAAACCACCGCATGCAAGTACACTGTGACATAACAGGTTCAATCAGAAACACATAACTAGCATGTCTGTTAGTGCAAATTTTTCTGTAAAGAAAAACCATGAACTGCTTCATTTTGTCACAAAATAATTGTTGCAGGTAATAAGAAAAAAATAGTGATTTTCAAACATACTGAAATTGCTATAGAGGGACTAATTCAGCTGTTCCTGAGAAAATTGTGAAACTGCGGAAACAATCTAAAGAGAAATTTTTGCTATTAACAGGAAGGGAGTGAAGGCTTCATAGTTTCACTTAAGCTTCCCATATAAGAAAGGCCTGTCTAAATACAGAAACCACATGGAAACAGATGTCTTGAAATGTTCTAGCCAATTTGGCCATATAAATGTATAGAAATACTCCTCTGTCATTTAAACTATCAGTGTAAACAACTGGTAGTTTACAGACTACAAAATACATTTCCACTTGGAAAAAAGTTCTCTTGATTATTTCTAGACACTTTCTTCCATACAGTACTAAAATGTACCCTATTAAATAAGTTAGCATGCCTACTGAATGCTTTTTTATTTCTATGGAGAAAATTAAACCCCCTGAAGTTTGTGTCTAAGAATCTCATGTTTCCTAAAGTATCTTTTTTTTTTTCCCTAAAGTATCTTTATATTTTCTCACTTCAAATTTTTTTTTTTGTTCTCATTCCCACTTCCAGTCAGTTAAGACTGAAAACCTAAAGCACTTCTTTCTTCTGGCCTGAATCTTAGAAGACTATTTCTTTGCACTAAGCTGACAGTTAAAAGTTTTCAAATATTTTCTGATTGGTGTACTGGGTGATTAGTCCATTGAAATGTGTTTCCATAGCCTGCTTTTGTAGTTCTCTATTGCTATGCAACTTTTTTTTTTTTATGTTTGCCTGAATTGAACTATATTTACCATCTGCTGTTTCAGGCTCTCAAGTGATCTTAAACCTTTGAATTTTGTTAAATCATTCCTCGTTATTGCTTTTTTACTGGTATCTATAAAGTCTATCTATTTCTTATTTTCCTTATTTCTATCATTTACATACTCTAGTCATTGAGATTCTAAGACACCATGCAACCGATTACAAATGCAAAATCCTCAGCCAAGCTATAGCTGATCTTCTATTTTGAAATAAACTTTCTCCATCACTTTGTGTCTATTTCATGCTTTTTATTCAGTTTATTCACAACATGTTGCTATTAAGTCCTTCAATGACATTTTGATAGTTTAGAGTATTAAATCTTTAGATTTGTTTTAGCTGTTTTCTTAGAACCATTTTTCTTCCATAACATGTTTTACTTCCCATGTCTTTTCCTCATTGCTTTAGGATACCCCATCTCATTAAAAAATAATAATAATAACTTCAATATGGTAGAAATAAGACTGAAGGCAGGGGGAGAAAGGGACAACAGAGGGTGAGATGGTTGGATAGCATCACTGACTCAGTGTGAAACAGGAATCTGAGTTTTGTTCGTGGAGCTGAAGAATGAACTTCACACTCATGCAAACATTCACAGTAGCAACCAAACAGGATTTATTAAAGAAAAGGACAGTACAAAGCTCTCAGCATAGACACTAAGAGGGGGTAAAAGTCCCCCAAAGGTTGATCTTACAGCAGTTTATATACTTACCAATATTAATATGTACGTTTTTGGTTGGCTCCTGTCCTTAAAATATGCCATTTTTCACCAATCAGTTTAAAGGTCGAAATGTTTAACTTAACATCTTTATGGCTTCTCTTGATCCTTGGATTAAGTCACCACCCTTTTTCATGCCCCCTGGCCATTTTACAATGGACCAGATGTATAGGCCAAAGATTAATGGTCACCTGTAGTTTTTCCCTCAGTCATATGGAACAGAAGTTAATTACTGACCTTTCCTGGATCTGAGAGCTGATAATTTATCAGACCAAGGACACATTCCAGGAATTTGGGACAAAGGCTATAGTTTTAGGTTAATGGAGCAAGATATTTATTGAAAACAAGGTCTCAGAGCCTTACACTGATTGCCTAGCAATTTCTACCTCAAATGGACATGAGTTTGGGCAAACTCCAGGAGATGGTAAAGGACAAGGAAGCCTGGCATGCTGCAATCCATGGGGTCACAGAGTCAGATACAACTTAGCGACTGAACAGCAACACAAAAGGGTTTTTTTCTTTCTTTCTTTCTTTTTTTAAAAGTAATAAGCATGATATTGCCCTGAAAAGAGAAAAGGAGAAAGCTATTCTAATCTAAACTCTTGGGGGCTAGACAACAACACTTTTTTTTTTTTCTTGCTCACATTTATCTCAGCAAACACAGAGATGTAGAACATTTTCATAAGAATTTGGTCCCCACAGGCAATCATAAGTGTAAAGCTTCACAAAAGGTACTAGGTGGAAGAAAAGGGTAACACATTTTGTGATGATACACCCAGCGATATCCTAGGTAATATAATTTACAGAGGTTTTGGTTCTAATCTTTCATTTACTCCTTTTTTCGTTAATTCATTTATTTGTATCTCTTTCAGTTACCAATTTCTGCTTAACAAACTACCTCAAAAGTTAGTGGCATAAAACAGTAACAGTTTATTATTTCTCACAGTTCTGTGGATTGACTGGGGTTAACCAGGCTGTTTTAGGCTCCACCTGCCTATGATTACTCATGAAGCTGCATTCTGTCAGGGGCATTGCTGGGGTGGAATCTCCAACATAACTCCATGCCCATAGTTGCTGTCTAACCAGAATGGCTGGGGAGTACTGACCTTCTCTCTTCATCAGAGTAAACAAGTATCTTATGTAGTGGTTTTGGGCTTCAAGAACTCCACGTAGACTATCCCAGGCCTATGAAGGGTTGGGTCCTAAACTGGAACAGCATCATTTCTTCTGCATTCTTAAGGCAGTCACAAGGTCAGCCCACATCTTAGATGGTCTCTATTTCTTGATGAGAGGAATAGCATGTCTAGGCTTGGGAGAAATTACTTCCTGCCAAAATTTACATTTTTCCCATGTGTAAAATGCTCTCATCTCCAAATAAGACCCTCAAGTTTTATTTAATCATGGCATCAGACTCTGGCTCAAAGTGTAAGATCCCATCATTTAAATTAGGCCCAAGATATGGATGAGCCTCATCAGCTGCAACTTCTTTTAACCTAAAAATACTTTGAACTTAAAGATACAAGTTTGACGTTGCATAATCATCACAGTGGTGAGACAGGGACAAAACAATAACAACAGACATTTCTGTTCAAGAAGGAGAGAATGGATCATAGTCATGAGTTTATAGCAATTCCAAAAATTACACGTGGACAAGAATTTAATAAAAGGAAGGGAAGAAAGGGAAATGGAGGGGAGGAGGGGAAAGAAAAGAAAAGGAACGGAAAGGAAAGGAGAGGAGAGAAAAAGACGGGTGGGGGAGGTGGGGAATAGAAAACAGAATAAAATGCAATACACTTGGGGCATGTTTTCAGGCCTCCCAATTTCACCAGGAGCAGAGAATATTTCTTGATTAATCCTCAACTCTGCTCTCTGACAATGAAACAATCCATTGTTTTTAGCTGAGTTTGCTCCCTGGGAGCTTGGCAACTCCCTTTGGGATACAAAAAAATTTCCCCTGTTTTCATCTCAGCCTGCTTACTTCCTGCAGAAATTTGGACCCCATAGGCTCTTTTTCAGTTTAAACCATCTGTCCTTTTGGTCTGACTTCATGGTATGTTTTCTAATAAAATTTATTTGAAAACATTGTGAATTTTATTTTTTTTAATTTAAATTTATTTATTTTAATTGGAGGCTAATTACTTTACAATATTGTATTGGTTTTGCCATACATCAACATGAATCCACCACAGGTGTACACCTGTTCCCAATCCTGAACCCCCCTCACACCTCCCTTCCCATACCATCCCTCTGGGTCATCCAAGTACACCAGCCCCAAGAATCCTGTATCTTGCATTGAACCTGGTCTGGTGATTCATTTCTTATATGATATTATACATGTTTCAATGCCATTCTCCCAAATCATCCCACCCTCTTCCTCTCCCACAGAGTCCAAAAGTCTGTTCTATACATCTGTGTCTCTTTTGCTGTCTCACATACAGGGTTATCATTAACATCTTTCTAAATTCCATATATATGCATTAGTATACTGTATTAGTGTTTTTCTTTCTGGCTTACTTCACTCTGTATAATCGGCTCCAGTTTCATCCACCTCATTAGAACTGATTCAAATATATTCTTTTTAATGGCTGAGTAATACTCCATTGTGTTTTAAATAAATATTTTCAACTCTCACTCCTTGCTCCCTCAAGTCTTGTGATTTGGGTTTTTGTTATGATATCATCTGCTCCCAGATACTAATTTCTGCATTCAATAAGAGAAGGAGAACAATTACAGACATGGGATAAGGAATTTAATGCAGGAAGTAGACCTCACACAAATGTGGAGAAAAGTGGGATCGTGAAGATCCAAAAGAGAAAGTTGGAGGATCAAAAGAATCACCTGCTGATTGATCTGAGAGGCCAGGCACCTGGAACTGCCGAAACAAGACCGTGAAAATGTAGCTAGCAGAGAAGTCTATGGGAAGCTCTTGCTTTTCCGAGTACACAAGCAAGAAACTAATGATGATACTGAAGTTGCTATTGGTCAGCAGGGTCAACAGTCAGGAAGAAGAGCTGGAAACTGTGAGAGAGAGAAGACAAATTGAAATGTGCCAACACCACTATGACTATCTGTGCCCACAACTAACTGTGAAAACTTGTGGAGAACAATGCCTGCTATTTCACTTCCATCTCCCAAATTGCAAACAAGTATCATTTTTAGCCAGCTATAACCTGATATAGAAAAGGTTTCTAAGAAACGACATTCCCAAGCTAAGTAAGTTGACAAGCAACAATCATCCCACATAGGAAGAGTAAGCATTGCTTCCAAAAACCATAGTGTCTCCAGAAGGAGCTGACTGACATTTTCATGATAAACCAATATGTGAGCAGTTTTACATCTTGACATTTCTACATTTCAGAAAGATCACTGAGAAGCCATGTAGAGTAGTGGCTCAGAGCTCAGATTTTAGATTAAGATAGTCTGAATTTTAATTCCAGACCTGTCACTTACTACTAATATGGCCTTGGGAAAGTTATTTAACTTTTCTAAATTTCTCACCTAAAACAAGAGAATAATAATAGTATTCATGTTATAAAATGATGTGTCTAAAGTAATTAACACAGTACTAAGACATATTAGGTAATTGATCTTTTTTAGTTGGCATTATTATCCTTGATATTATAAAATAACTTAATCTTCTTAAAGCACATTAAATTTTTAGGGTTTATCATCAATTACCATAGTAACTGGGGCTTCCCTGGTGGCTCAGATGGTAAAGAATCCACCTGCAATACAGGAGACTCAGGTTAGATCCCTGGGTTAGGAAGATCCCCTGGAGAAGGCAATGGCTTCCCACTCAGCATTCTTGCCTGGAGAGTTCCATGGGAAGAGGAGTCTGGTGGACTACGGTCCATGGGGTCACAAAGAGTAGCACACTACTGAGCAACTAACACTTTCTTTCACAGTAGTCACTACAAACTTAAAAGAATGGATATTTCCAAATGTAAGTGACTTTGACATTTGTTATAGTTAATTTTATTCAACTTGACTGGCCACTCATTGCCCAGATTAAACATTTTTTCTGGGTGTGTCTCTGAGGGTGTTTCCAGGTGAGAATAGCAGTTGATCCAGTCGACTTAGTAGACTGCCCCCCTGATTGGGTGAGCATCACCAATCCACTGAGGGCCTGAATAGAACAAAAGCAGAGGAAGGAGGAATTCATCACTTTTTTCCTGCCTTGCTGTTTGACCTCGAGCATCTCACCTCATCTTCTCCTGCCCTTAGACTAGGATTTACACTATTGACTCTCCTGGTTTTCAGGTCTTCAGACTCATGCTAAATTACACAGCTGGCTTTCCTGGGTCTCCAGCTTGCACACTATGGGAATTTCAGCCTCCATAATTGCTTTCTCTCTCTCTTTCTCTTCTCTCTCTTCCTTCCTCCTATTGGTTCTGTTTCTCTGGAGATCCCTAACGTATCATTTGAACCTTTACCTTGATTGTTGACTCTCACTGCACAATCAAATCAGTTCTAGTTTGCACCTGCCTCCCAACCAAATCCCTTCCCCAAAGTCTGTGAAACAGTACAACCACTGAGCAGGTACACATAGGCTTGGATGCAAGCTTGCCATCTTGTATGAACCTTCACAGTTCACTTTATCACATAGGATTAATTCCCTCAACTATAAAATAGAAAAAATATATAATCCTTGGCTTTTATGATTGAGATGGTATTTATATCATTTATCTGGTTCAAAGACCCTCAATGAATGGTTTTTGAAATTATGAAATCCCCCACCTTCCTGATAAGAAGCCAGAGGTCTGAAGTTGTACTAATATAAATATTTCTGCAAAAATATTTTCAGCTATAATTCATACCCAAGTTTGACATTTGATACCAAGTCTGCCTTGATGACTGTAGAATCCTGAACACTAAATCCTCAGGCTTTGAGCCAAGACATTAGTTGCACCACCTCTGCCTCCATGAAGACAGGTCTAAATGGACATCCCAGCTTCAGAGCTTCCAGGAGACTCACTGAGGCCTCCATTGTGATTATTTCTCAGTTCAGGTTCTTCCTAATCTTGCTTCATTCACTCTCCAGTAACTATTTATCTGGAGAACATTCCAGTAAACTTCTTCCACCAGTTCAGTTCAGTGCAGTCCCTAGTCGAGTTCAAATCTTTGTGACCCCATGGACTGCAGCATGCCAGGCCTCCCTGTCCATCACCAGCTCCCAGAGCTTGCTCAAACTCGTGTCCATGGAGTCGGTGATGCCATCCAACGATCTCATCCTCTGTCGTCCCCTTCTCTCCTCACCTTCTATCTTGCCCAGCATCAGGGTCTTTTCCAGTGAGTCAGTTCTTCACATCAGGTGGCCAAAGTATTGGAGCTTCAGCTTCAGCATCAGTCCTTCCAATGAATATTCAGGGTTGATTTCCTTTAGGATCGACTTTCCTTTAGGATTGATTTCTTTTAGGATTCCTTTGATCTCCTTGCAGTCCAAGGGACTCTTAAGAGTCTTCTCCAACACCACAGTTCAAAAGCATCAGTTCTTCAGTGCTCAGCCTTCCTTATGATCCATCTCTCACATTTACTGGAAAAATCATAGCTTTGACTAGACAGACCTTTGTCAGCAAGGTAATGTCTCTGCTTTTTAATATGCTGTCTAGGTTTGTCATAGCTTTTCTTCCAAGGAGCAAGTCTCTTTTAATTTCATGGTTGCAGTCACCATTTGCAGTGATTTTGGATACCAAGAAAATAAAGTCTGTCACTGTTTCCATTGTTTCCCCATCTATTTGTCATGAAGTGATGGAACCATATGCCATGATCTTAATTTTTTGAATGTTGAGTTTTAAGGAAACTTCCTCCATAGAGTTCTGTATTTCAAAGTCTGTTTTTTAGAAAAGCCAGTCTGTGTCCAATGTTATAAATAAGGAATAGTGGTGATAAAGAGAATAGGAGTTGGGGAGTCTTCCAAGGTCAAATCAGTTAAATAGGTATCTATAGAACTTCTAAGAAAATATCTCAAGAGAGAAATAAAGCAGGCAGCATTTACAAAACAGTTTGCTTGAAGCAATATTTAGACCAGATGGCTCTAGAGAAGAAACAGGTGTTATTAATAACACAGAGTTGTTTGTTGTTTAGTAACTAAGTTGTGTCCCACTCTTTTGTGGTCCCATGGACTGTAGCCTGCCAGCCTCCTGGCAGCATTTACAAAACAGTTTGCTTGAAGCAATATTTAGACCAGATGGCTCTAGAGAAGAAACAGGTGTTATTAATAACACAGAGTTGTTTGTTGTTTAGTAACTAAGTTGTGTCCCACTCTTTTGTGGTCCCATGGACTGTAGCCTGCCAGCCTCCTCCCTCCATGGGATTTCCCAGGCAAGAATACTGGAGTGGGTTGCCATTTCCTTCTCCAGGGGATCTTCCTGACCCTGAGATCAAACCCTTGTCTCCTGCATTGCAGGTGAATTCTTTACCACTGAGCCACCTGGGAAGCCCAGTAACATAGAGATTGAAGTGCAAATAAATTTTACTACTCTGATTCCTTCCTTCCTATGTTCCTGTCTATGAATCTTGCTGTCCTAATTTGCTTTTACTTCATTTCGGATCAAAATTGAAACTGGTGGTGGCATTTCAGGGCAGATATAAATAACCTCAGTCACAGGATGACACTGACACTGGCCCCCAAGTTGTACTCATCAGTACCCTCACTAGCAACAGAAAATAAGATTGGGAATGCTTTCTGATGGGCAGAAGATGACTTAAAAGCAAGGAAAGACTGATGATGTAATGAAATGTGTTTCCTCTAACCAAGAACAAAAGCCAACGTGTTAAGTTATGTCTTTCTTTATAGAAAGCGAATACTATTATTCTCTGAAACATCTGTCCAGTCGTTTCATCATTAGAGAATTTTAAACAGCATCTAGCTGTTTTAATATCATTAAAATCATCATCAGGATAGCTTGAATGTGATTCCATCTTAAATAAAAGCTATCCAACACCAAAAAAAAAAAAAAAAAAAGAGGATTAAATATTTTAATTACTTTGAGAGTAACCTATAACCATTACTCATTATTTTTTATTATTAATATTTGTAATGTACCAAGAAGTGGTGTGATAAATATTAGGGCATTATTGCTGTGAATCTCATAGGAATATCTTGAGAGAAGCTCAACAGAAATACATATTTAAGCAATTTTTTAAACTACTATGTTTACATTTAGAAATGACTCATCATATTCATTGTGTAAATACATAGTTAGACTAGTAAAACTCTTTAGAAAGTATGAATTAAAGCCAAATGTAAGTATTGGAGTTAATCTTTTCTGCCTGCTTTAAGCGCCATTTTGAATGAGTGGGGTGAAATTGGACATTGTGTGTGTATAATGATGAAAAATGGTGGGCTACAATAAGGAATAATTCTTTTGATTTCCAGAGCATAATGGTCTATGAATTATGTTTAAAATTAATGAAAGAAAAGATAGAGAATGATTTGAATCTCATCAGCAGCTATTTTTCTATTTCTCTGAAGCAGCAATGAGCCATTTTCAAAGGGATTTGAACTTTTGTAAGCAAGTCCCTCTAAGCTTCAAAAAGGTCTTAATTGGAAACTGAACCTTTTTAATGATGATTTGTTTCACTTGAAAGAACAAATAAATAAGCAGTTGGACTTCCTGGGAGATTTTCATTGTATGAAGACAATTTCTTTGCAAATCTAAACAAATTTTTAACATTTGGATGGACACGTACATTCCAGCATATCCTTTTGCCATAAAAGATCCCTTCTTCCTTCAACTCCACAAAGAGCCATAGAAAGAGAGGCTATTTCCCCAAAGAAGTCAACTTGGATTTTTTAAAAGAGAAAAGATGATTTTCAAAAAAATTCTTCTACTCTAATTTCATCCTCAAAAACTAAATAAAGCCAATCTTTCTTTCAATCCTGGGTATTCATTGGAAGGACTGATGCTAAAGCTGAAACTCCAATATTTTGGCCACCTCATGCAAAGAGTTGACTCATTGGAAAAGACCCTGATGCTGGGAGGGATTGAGGGCAGGAGGAGAACAGGACGACAGAGGATGAGATGGTTGGATGGCATCACCGACTCGATGGACATGAGTTTGGGTGAACTCCGGGAGTTGGTGATGGACAGAGAGGCCTGGCGTGCTGCAATTCATGGGGTCGCAAAGAGTCAGACGCAACTGAGTGACTGAACTTATGGTTATGTCAAATCCAGAACTATTGCTTTACACTATAAATTTACTTGTTTAGCCTTCAATTGGAACACACTTTCATTTCTTCTTCAAAAAAACATACTCTTTAAGAAGACAAATATCCCAATATTGATGGAAAACCATATTATTAAGAGATTTAATTATGTGGAAAGCAAAATTCTGCAACACATTTGAAAGGAGAAAGTTACTGCCTTGTAACTTGTTGATGTGTTGATGAAAATATTCAGCTTCCAGCTGATAATATCAGGAAACTTACTTCTTTTCACTCAAAGTAACATCCTCCATTCTCAGTCCTACAGTTCACTTTAAGAACAAGCCCGTATAGCCAGTCTGCTCCCAAACTATCAGTAATTTCCTCAATCTGTCTTCATCTAAACTCAACTCCTGTAAGTCTTCATCTTAGTCCTGTGTTTCCTAGTCCTGTGTTTTCCAAAATGTAGTGCAGGATTATACAAAAGTCAATTTCATTGATGTATAATCTCTTGTTTGGTATTATTAGTTTTTTATTTCATGGTTACCTTCTATTTGTGATTACTTATAATAGGAATACAATTGACTCTTGAACAACACAAGTTTGAACTGCACAGGTCCACTTACAAGTGGATTTCTTCAGCAGTAAATACTACACTACCACACAATCTACAGTTGGTTGAAACCCTGGAGGAGAAAATGCAGATACAGAGCAACCTGTATTGACAGAATCATGGACACGGAGGGTCAACTATAAACTACACTAACATTTTTTACTTCAGGGAGGATTATTGCCCCTAACTCTGGCATTGGTCAAGGGTCAACTGTACATAGTTTTTAAAGTAAATTTTAAAAAGGAATTAACTCAAACAATTAATTAAAATAATATGACATATTAATGAAGACACACATAGACTACTACTCAAAAATATATGCTACTTGGCTTCTCACTCTTGACATTTGACACTATAGACCCTTTTCTTCTAGAATTTTTTTCTTTTCATCCTAAGATTCTGACCAAGGTTCAGTTCAGTTCAGGCGCTCAGTCCTGTCTGACCCTTTGCAACCCCATAGACTGTAGCACACCAGGCCTCCTTGTCCATCACCAACTCCTGGAACTTGCTCAAACTCATGTACATTGAATCACTGATGCCATTCAACATCTCACCCTCTGTCATCCCCTTCTCCTCCTGCCTTCTATCTTGCCCAGCATCAGAGTCTTTTCAAATGAGTCAATTCTTCCCATCAGGTGGCCAAAGTATTGGATTTTCAGCTTCAGCATCAGTCCTTCCAATGAATACTCAGGACTAATTTCCTATAGAATGGACTGGTTGAATCTCCTTGTAGTCCAAGGAACTCTCAAGAGTCTTCTCCAACACCACAGTTCAAAAGCATCAATTCTTCAGCACTCAGCTTTCTTTATAGTCCAACTCTCATATCCATACATGACTACTAGAAAAACCATAGCTTTGATTAGATGGATATTTGTTGACAAAGTGATGCTCTGTTTTTTAATATGCTGTCTAGGTTGGTCATAGCTTTTCTTCCAAGGAACAAACATTTTTTAATTTCATGGCTGCAGTCACCATCTGCAGTAATCTTGGAAATCAAAAAATAAAGTCTGTCACTGTTTCTATTGTTTCCCCACGAAGTGATGGGACTGAATGCCATCATCTTAGTTTTCTGAATGATGAGTTTTAAGCCAACTTTTCCACTCCCCTCTTTCACTTTCATCAAGAGGCTCTTTAGTTCTTCTTTACATCCTGCCATAAAGATGGTGTCATCTACATATCTAAGGTTATTAATATTTCTTCTGGCAATCTTGATTCCACTTGTACTTCATCCAGTCCAGCATTTTGCATGATGTACTCTGCATGCAAGTTAAATAAGCAGGGTGACAAGAACATCCTTGACGTACTCCTTTCCCCATTTGCAACCAGTCTTTTGTTCAGTGTCCAGTTCTAACTGTTGCTTCTTGACCTGCATACAGGTTTCTCAGGAGACAGGTAAAGTGATTTAGTATTCCCATCTCTTGAAGAATTTTCCACAGTTTGTTGATCCATACATTCAAAGGCTTTGGCATAGTCAATAAAGCAGAAGTAGATGTTTTTCTGGAACTCTCTTGCTTTTTTGATGATCCAACGGATGTTGGCAATTATTTTCATTATTCTTACCCTCTAAGTGATTTTATTTGTTTGTATGTTTGTTTATTTATATTTTGTGGTTTTAACTGAATGTTACTGACGTTGAAGGTCCACTACTTTGTCCATCTGATGTGAAGAGCCCACACTTTGGAAACGATCCTGATGCTAGGAAAGATTGAAGGCAAGAGGAGAAAGAGGCAGCAGAGGATGAGATGGTTACATAGCATCACTGACTCCATGGACATGAATTTAAGCAAACTCCAGAAGATAGTGGGGGGATGGCAATGGCACCCCACCCCAGTACTCTTGCCTGGAAAATCCAATGGACGGAGTAGCCTGGTGGGCTGCAGTCCATGGGGTCGCTGACAGTTGGACAGACTGAGCGACTTCACTTTCACTTTTCTCTTTCATGCATTGGAGAAGGAAATGGCAACCCACTCCAGTATTCTTGCCTGGAGAATCCCAGGGACGGGGGAGCCTGGTGGGCTGCCGTCTATGGGGTCACACAGAGTCGGACACGACTGAAGTGACTTAGCAGCAGCAGCAGCAGAAGATAGTGGAGGGCAGAGGACCCTGGTATGCTATAGTCTATGGGGGTCACACAGAGTCAGACGGTACTTAGAGACTGAACAACAGTAAATCTGCACTGTTCTCACTGTCCCTTCTCAAAACTGTACGTTTGATCTGGCTATTGAACTGTGATATGCTCATTACTAGCCACATTGCCTTCAGTTTTTCTCTTCTCTAAGACAGACCCCAACACTGCCCTTGTGAAAGATAATTGCTTCAGATTACTCTGTTTTTAACAGTGACTCCTGTGGAATAAAAAGTATGTTCTCTCATCTTTTAATAACATTTTTGATATCTTCACCACTCTCAGCCTAGTCTGTCTTTGTGACCTCATCCCCTAACTCCCAGCTCTTTGGCTCTGCCTTCTTCATGTCATTTCTGCCCCTGGTTCTGTCTCTTAATTTTTCTGTGATATTTGACTCTAGGTTGTTGCACATCACACAATCCCTTCTGTATACAGCCAAATTTATATTTGGTTGTATTTATTAAGTATGATGGCATATTAAATAATAAGTTTTGGTGCATTCATTCTGCTACAAAAGTTTTGGGCTTCCACACTTATAAAAATTGGAGTTATCTTTTTTCCTTGGAAACATGGAGGATTATTTTAAGAATATAAAGATGGAAACTAAGCTAATTTGGGGAATTTTTTTAATAATCTCTGAATATTTGAAATTAGTAGACAGTTGGCTTGTTATTGAACTCATTCTTGGCTAGCAAAGCATATTGTACATAGTTATCAGATAATCTATTAAAATTTTAGTGAATCACCTGAGAATGCAAACAAATATTAGTAATTGTTTAACCAAAACATAGTTAGAAAGCTAAGCCTGTAATAGAATACCAAAATCAAAACCAGGCTGCTTATCATCCTGGGCAAAGTTCTGAGAACTTACCCTTATCTGTCTATGTTGTTATTAAAATGAGGCACTAAGACTAATATTTAACATTTGTTATGATCCCTGAGGTACGTATATAGTGGAAATATTACTTTCTGTGACCTTCACACTCTTGCTAGTAATAAAATCTAATAATTATTTATATTTTTGCTACACACTATAGTGCTGTTGCTGTTGTTGTTGTTTAGGGCCTCCTTGACGGCTCAGTAGTAAAGAATCTGCCTGCAGTGCAGGAGACCTGGGTTTGACCGCTGAGTTGGGAAGATCCTTTGGAGGAGAGCAACACAACCCACTCCAGTATTGTTGCCTGGAGAATTCCATGGACAGAGGAGCCTGGCAGGCTACCATCGATGGGGTCACAAAGAGTTGGACACGACTGACTAACACTTTCACACTTTTCATTTCATGGTGTTTTTTATGATGTTTTCTTATTTATATTATTAGAACCTTACAAAAAAATCCTGTGTTGTAGGTGGAGCAACGTATTTGTGGCCTTTTTTTCCCCATAGATAATGCCTGAACACTGCTTACAAACAATAAAAAATCATGTTTCTTAGGCTTTGTAAAAAATAATAATGTCTTAATAATTGACAGAAATTCCTTTAGTGGGCATTTGTGTTAAGTTCTGGAAACTAATAGAAACTAATGGGCACCTGGAGCAAGGAGACTGAGAGCAGAGTTGTTCATAAAATTATACAGGAATAATTTTTGAGAGGTTATAAGATGACAAAAACTGTATAAAATTTTCAGGCTGGATCAGAGATGAGCCAGATGATCATTTATAGGTGTAAATAACCTCAATCATAGATAATAGTAAAACAATTAAGAAGTGATAAGCTGTACTTATTATCTTTTTAATATAGTTTATTTAACCCAAGTTTATATAATTTAATTTTTAATAATGGTTAGTTTAACAATCAGTTTGCAAACTTTCTGAAAATCTTAAAATTAGTTCTTGTGACCTGGTATAAGCCAGTATCTGCAAACTACTAGATTAATGGAAGATATGATTCCTTCAAATATTTGAGGAAACACCATAGAGAAGAGCAAGAATTTACTATTTTATTCCAGAAGGCATCACCAGGACTGGTTTATGAAAAATATTAAATGGCAGATTTATGATCCATTTTAAGACTAGACTTTTTAACAATGAAATTTTCCAATGTGATTGACTACTTTGAGCAATGAATTTTCATAGAAAGCATCCAAAGAGCTACTTTTTACTGACAATGTATAAGAACAGGCTGAATGACCTCAAAGAGTGATTTTACAGAAACCACCCAGAACTGCTCTGGTCAGAAAATGATGCCTTCCAACTCTAAGGCTGAAATGGTTATTTATCAGATTTTTGTTTGTATGGGTTCTTGATACATGATTTCATATAAAATATGCCAAAATTCATTCATGACAAATTTCTTACTGAGCCCCTTGGATTCAGAGCTGCTTAAAAATGAACTGGACAGAATAGAATAAATTTCAATATTTTTACTGTTGGCAAAAAGTTAGAAATATCAAGATTGGCTTAGATCCCATCAGTCTGATGTTCCCCACAGGTATAAAGGGAAAGCTAGGAGAATAAATATTTTTCCTCATTTTCCTCGTACTGTCTTCTAAAGAGCAGGGAAAAGAGAATCAGGAGAACCAAGAAGAATAATGTACCCACTCTCCTCTCAGAGTCTGCCCTGGCCCTGGCTTAAATGTTCAGTATATTCAAGGGGAGAGAAAAAGATGTGACACTAACTAGGGGAAGCTGTATATACAGACTTATGTATTTGCAGAGATGTCTAAAATAGATGCCAGAAAGGGGGAAAAAAATGGTGAAATACATGGCTCTATCTAGGTTTTGATAGAAAATTGAGAGGCATCCATAAATGAAAATTAACTAAAAATAAAGGTGTCATCTGAGTAAGCTGAATATGCATGTACTTTATCTCAAACTTCCTTGTGATTTCCAGAATATTTTAGTAGCATTTAGAGATTCAGTTTTGAAAGGCTTGAGATAATAACTTAGAGGTTCACACACAAAAAAAGAATCTGGGTACAATCAGGGTGAAGAAGAGCTATGGGTAATAGGCTAGTAACCACAAATAGCATAACATATAAAAATTCAAAGGACAATTTTCCATTCTTGATACATTTTGACATTTACCTTTCAATCAGATATTCATAATGTTTTAATATGTCAAATTATATAAATATATAAAAAGAGATGTATAAATATCATCATGAGGCTAGCTTATCACTCTTTTTTAACAACTTTTAAAAAAATACCATGTTCTAATATGCTAGCTTTAAAGCAAATTTCTATTGAATCTAGATAAATTAATCACTAGCATTAAAAATAGATATTGTTAGTCAGGCTGCGATAAGGATATGGGTAAGGAAACCAGTATTTTAAGCCATACATTTTCATTTGCCTAAGGGCTGTGCAATCATTGCCACCAAAGTATAGCAAAGGAGAGTGAATGAGTGCCCCTGGGGAGGCACTGGAGGAGCAATTGGCAAGAAGTCCAAGATCATTTTGAGGAATTATATCTAATTTTTTTAATCAGTGAAAAAAATTGTGATTTGTACTCTATTGTATATCCATATTTATTACAATAAAGATAAAAATTAAAAATATTTTTTCTCTAATAGAAAGCATAATGGCACGTTATATCTTTTTGTAAAATCAGAAAACATATTAGCATCTTCAAGACTGAGAAAACTTTCACTGAATAAACATGTTTCCTGGTTTTCACTTGACATTTCTCAAATGGATGCAACCTTAGAAGCTTTTCTTTTTTTGCTGGTAACATTTATCAACATGCATCAGAGATTGTGTTGGACAATACTGTCTTATTTAGTCTTCAAACAAATCCTGTGAAAGGGATGACATCATCCATACCTTTCTGGGACCCATCAAGGTCACCAAACTAATAAGTAACGAGGAAAGACTCGCACTCTGATCTTCAGGCCAAGTCCAGAAGTTTTTTTCTTTCCACTTGGCTACAGTTCTTTCTCATCCCCACCGGTACCTTCATGCTCCATTTATTTTTAACCCATATGTCCCATCCTGAAGGAAATTTCTTGTGCTGCCACTTCATGCAGCACTTTAGGATTTTATTCCAATTTTAAGAGAGAATTCTTGATAACAGAATTGCTGTGTTAAATATTTGTTTAATGCTAAAGCAGAAAACCACTCATGAGTAACACAGGCAGTTAAATGGTACCATCTGGAGCAAAAAGCATCTGCAAGTATCCTTATTTAAGAACCAGTTTACAAATAATAACAGACCCCTGGAATTAAGCAGTTAGCTCCTTTGTCATATGTAACAACATTCAAGGGAAATAGCTTGCTTCATTGCTTTTAAATGTTCAGAAACAGAAATACTAGGATATTTTAGCTCTTTCCTTAGAAATGACAAAATATTTTAGCTCTTTCCTTAGAAATGACAAGATGAGAATCTCTTAAACCAATAATATCGAGTAACAGATAATCCAGTTCCTATTCTCCAGTTTCATAAACACAAACAAGAAATAAAGTTTCACATCTAGAAGAGGATGGGCAAGGAAATTAAACTTACCTAGTTTACAGCACAATAAAGAAAGAACAGATACATTTTGGAATTTAAAAAAAGATGAATCAAGAGACTCACTTCATAACAAACAGAAATATTATACAAATCAGACAAACTTTCTAGTTATTATTTGTTGCAAATTATGTTTCCAATTTTATACTTTGCTTGTCTGCATAGCATTCATCAAAATTAGATTCTGATTATTTTGTACTCTGTATGGCATATCATGTGTGCTCAAGAAACCTTTGTAGAATATATCATTGTAGATGAAAAGAAAGATGGAGATAGACATAGGCATAGAAATGACAGAATATAATCAAAGACTATTCTTTTATGGAAAGAAATGCAAAGGAATTCTCAGACCTAGAAAATCATAGCTCCTTAGGGCAATGTTTTCCTATCTTAAAATGGTAATATCTGTGCTGTACACTGTACTCTAAGGTAAACAGAAAGATATTGCTCAAGACCAAAAAAGACCAGCTAGGGGCCGTTGATGGTGTTACGCTAGCAACTGGAGGACTTGCAAGGCCATAACCAGACCTATGGGGAATCAAACTCTCTGCCAACTCGGCCCCAGAGACTCAAATCTTTTCTTTCATGTACATTCTTCCAATCAATTGTATAGACCTCATTGAAATCAGCTTTTTTTTTTTATGAATTTATTTGTTCATGTCCCTTAAGTTAGTATTGAACAAGCATATTAACATAAAGAAGCCCAGGCTTACTTGTAGAACCCTAGGAACACCTAAAATTACCCAGTATCTATTTTCATCCCATGATTTTTCTTTCCTCGTAGACAAAAGTAACTTTTTAAAGACAATTAGATTTGAATATGAGCTGACTGTGGCTCAGATCATGAACTCCTTATTTCCAAATTCAGGCTTAAATTGAAGAAAGTAGGGAAAACCACTAGACCATGCAGATATGACCTAAATCAAATCCCTTATGATTATACAGTGGAAGTAAGAAATAGATTTAAGGGCCTAGATCTGATAGACAGAGTTCTTGATGAACTATGGAATGAGGTTCGTGACATTGTACAGGAGACAGGGATCAAGACCATCCCCATGGAAAAGAAATGCAAAAAAGCAAAATGGCTGTCTGGAGAAGGCTTACAAATAGCACTGAAAAGAAGAGAGGCGAAAAGCAAAGGAGAAAAGAAAAGATATAAGCATCTGAATGCAGAATTCCAAAGAATAGCAAGAAGAGATAAGAAAGCCTTCTTCAGCAATCAATGCAAAGAGGTAGAGGAAAACAACAGAATGGGAAAGACTAGAGATCTCTTCAAGAGAATTGGAGATACCAAGGGAACATTTCATGCAAAGATGGGCTCGATAAAGGATAGAAATGGTATGGACCTAACAGAAGCAGAAGATATTAAGAAGAGGTGGCAAGAATACACAGAAGAACTGTACAGAAAAGATCTTCATAATGATGCTAAAGCTGAAACTCCAGTACTTTGGCCATCTCATGCGAAGAGTTGACTCATTGGAAAAGACTCTGATGCTGGGAAGGATTGGGGGCAGGAGGAGAAGGGGACGACCGAGGATGAGATGGCTGGATGGCATCACGGACTCGATGGACATGAGTCTGAGTGAACTCCAGGAGATGGTGATGGACAGGGAGGCCTGGCGTGCTGCGATTCATGGGGTCGCAAAGAGTCAGACACGACTGAGTGACTGAACTGAACTGAACTGAACAATACCATCATTAAAATATACTGAAATCACACACATTCTCATAATTCATAAAAAGAATTCTCAAGATCCTAAACACATCAGTAATTTGTTTGTAAATTTATATTTTTATTGTCACACTTTTCCGTAGTGTAATGTACATCTCATACTCTGAGCTTAAATATTTTCCTCTCACACTCTTCTCAAAAGAAGACCACATCAGTGTCTCTGAGTGTTAAAGAAGGTGAGATAATGAAGGAAAGTGCTATGAAAATCCCAAACAATTATAGAAATGTAAATACTGTAGAGCAAATAAACAAACCACCCAGGAGGAATATAGACAGAGAGATAGATTAGAGAGAGAGAAATTTTGTAGTTGTTGTTGAGTTGCTAAATCATGTCCGACTCTCTGCAATCCCATGGACTGTAGCCTGCCAGTTTCCTTTGCAAATGAGATTATCTCTGAAAGAATACTGGAGTATTGCCATTTCCTTCTCCAGGGGGTTCCCCACCCATATATCAAACCCACATCTGCTTTGGCAGGTGGATTCTTTACCACTGAGATACCTAGATATATATATAGATACGGATATTGAATATTAGATTGTTTCTGACTTTTCATGAATAAATAATCTAAATCTCTCTTGTTTTTTGTCTTATTAGCTAATCTATTCTACTTAAAAATATTATGGTAAGTAGTTATTTAGTTAGAATTGCATTTTTATTTTAAGAATAGCTGTTTGATAAGGCTCCTTAAGTGTCTTCTCATAGATACTTTGTGTCTATATACTGTATGTGTATTTGAGAGGATACTGACTCTCAGCAATTTACCTTTAGATGGACAATGCTTTAGAACATTTAGGTAACACAATCTAAATCCTAAATTTCCTTCTTAAATTGTTAGAGGAAACAGTATTCTTTTCCACACGTAGCTCCATTTTTCTTTTCCTCCCTAATTCCTTGGCCTCTTGCAAACCTCCAGATCCTATGAATGGATAGTATTAAGGCCTTTTCAACTCCTTTTTTGTTATTTAAATTTTCTATTTAGTAAAGATTGCGGTTAAAGTCTAGATAGTAGGTATAGAAAATCTTAGCTATGTAAATTCCATCTCGTCTCCTTAGGTTCTGCCCTATTGCTGGGATTTTGTGTTGTCCCTTATAAATACAGTTATTTAAATACAATTACTAGACTAAAGAGGGGCTTCCCTAGTGGCTCAGAGGATAAAGCATCTGTCTGCAATGCAGGAGACCCAGGTTCAGTCCCTGGGTTGGGAAGATCCCCTAGACAAGGAAATGGCAGCCCACTCCAGTATTCTTGCCTGGAAAATCCCATGGATCGCGGAGCCTGGTAGGCTACCATCCATGGGGGTCGCAAAGAGTCGGACACGACTGAGCAACTTCACTTCACTCACTAGAACAAAGGGAACACAGAAGGAAACGTTATGTCAGTTATAGTTCAAAATATAGTGACAAAATAGTTTGGAATATCTAGCAACTCAGCTTTACCCAATTTCCTCTGTTCTGTTTCTGAAAATCTGTCCCATCAAATCTCTTGCCCACTTTGTAGGACCTGGGGAATATGAAGTGTGGACAGTTACTTTTGGAGCTAGAAAAGTGTGGGATTGGGAAAAATTCCCCAAAGCCTAGTTTCATCAAACTTCCTTCATGTTCAGTAGATGAGTAAATGCCCCTAGGTGGCTTCCATGATATTTATATAATATTGTGCTTTGTGCTTTTAACTTTTTCAGACTGCTTTCACTTTTTCTTTTTCATCTCATGGCTCCACATTTCTTTGGGTACCTGGAGTGATTGACTGTACCATATATTGTGCTTATCACAGCTTACACAAAACTTCCTATTTTGGTAACGTTTAAGATGTTCTTTGTATGCTGTGACACATTTTGGCAATTTGGGCAAAAAAAGAGAAAGCATTCACTAATATAGTGTATTTGCAAATAGGTATAATAAGCTAGCTTTGCATAATGCTAGTAGGAATCAAAAGGTTTAATTTACAGAATGAATGACTGCATAATGCAGTCTTTAAATATAGAGAAAAAATAAGCCCTCTAAAAATGAAAGGCAACTTGGGCACTGTTTGGTTTTTTTTTTTTTCTTTTTTGCATAAATTCCTTAGAAGCTTTCATAAACTCATCTTTTTTCCTCAAGGTAATTGTGTTTAAAAGAAACCTGGAAAAAGCTAAATAATTGATCTGTACAGGCTTAAATGGAAACAGCTTATCCTGTTCATCATGGGTGGGGATTGTAAATGCATGAATATGATTGATGCATTTATTATATTTGGAAGGATGGTGTTAACGGGGTGACTTCCTGATGTTCATGCCATTTGCTTTTGTAGAACAACATATATGTTAAATTATTCAATGGTTAATTGTGGGGGTTGTTTGATTTTGATCTGACATTTGTATTTCCAGCATTAATTCAAATTTTAGTATTAAGTTGTAAAATAGAGTTCTAAAGTTGTAATGTGAAAATAAACTTCATCTAAATAAAAATTATGGCATAACCGGTATCTGATTTCTCTAGTGAACATATAGTTTCCACAGGAGCAGTGAAATATGCAAATATTTACACATACACACACAAACATCTGTTTTTGAAGTCCGTATGTAATTTTGTGAGTAGAGAGGGGGTTATGTCAGAACATTTAGTTTCTAAATTATGTCTGGTTTAAACCAAGATTTAAATGCATTTGAGAAACCTGAGCCTTTTCAATTTATATGATGAAGATATATTTACATTAATTAATCAGAACTATTTATATAACACTTATTATGTGCCAGGCTCTTCACTAAGCATTTTATGTGTAAAAGTTCACGTGATTATGTCAAGAAAAGAACGAGATGTATTTTATCATTGTCCTCACAATGTATTTTGTCATTTATTTTATCATTACAGATGAGAAAACAAAGCACAGAATGTTTAATGGATTCAAGGGTACATGGTAGCATATGGATAATCTCCATGGCAGATAAAGGGGGACAGAGAGCTTATCCATCTTATTTGCTCACTGTTGTTTCCTATTGCCTAGACCTAGAACACTGCAATAAACAAAGTGGCCATTTAGCCTATTTTAGTAAATGAGTAAATCTCACCAGATTATCACTGATGCCTATTGTTGGAGTGAAAATCTCAAATTTTCAGTTATGACCATGTTGGTTCTACCAGTGATAAAAACAGAAATAATCAATCCATTTTATAAATGTAAGCCCCTGGAACAACCACACAAAAAGAACAGAAGGATAAAGGTACATTGCAAAGGGTATGCCTTTGTCTAAGCACACTCATCTAAGCTTTCCTTCAAATCTAAAATTCTAGAATGTAGGGGGAACAAAGTAAGATCAGATTCTCTTTTAGCTCACTCTCTTCTTTCCCTTTTATCCTCCCTTGCCACCAGCCATACCCTTTTGGACTAAATATAACAACTTGTTTCACTCTTTCTTATTTTTGTTGTTGTTTTCCCTGAAAGTGGAAAGAAACAGAAATTCCAACTGTGTTCCATTTATTCAGACATTGAACACAAATAACTATTTCATCTTTATTCAAACTTCCTACATCCACACTTTACACTCATAATGAAACCAAACATTTTATTGAGAAAACAGATGCAAGCAGACAAAATCACCTCATTTTTACAGATTCCCCAGCCTAACTGCCAGAGTCCCTATGTATCTGACCTGTTTTCTGTCTTTGCTCCCACTGAGGAATAGCCTTTCTTGTTGTCGTCCCTATTCATCCCTCTTGTCTATTTAAAGATAATTGTTCTGCAATTATTTCCTTGATGTCCTGCACCATTAATTTCTCCCTCACTCCAAAACCGTTTCCATCAGCATACAAACAGGCTAAATTGTATTCACTTTTAAAAATAAAAACTCCCTTGACCCTCTATCTGCTCCTCTGTCACAGCAAAAATTCTGGTTGAGTATAGCAGGAAGTCTCAACTCTTTTATCTCCCATTCTTATCTCACATAACAAACATAATTAAAATTTAGTAACTCCAATTGTACTTAGAAAAAAATCCAAATTCCTTAATATGACCCACAATATTTTAAAGAACCTGACTCCTACTTACCTCTTCCCATTCCATCCTCCTCCAATCACACACACTATGCTCTTCACAGACTCATCTTTCTCCATCCCTTGAAAAGCCAAGGTGTTTGCAACCTTAGGGCAATTACCTGCTGTTGCTCCTGCCTGGAGCACTTAGCTTTGTAAGTATCAAATAGCTAGTTACTTTTCATTCAAGTTATATCAAATACCATCTCTTTAGAGAGGCTTTCCTGAGCTCACTATGTGAAATGCTTGTATTACTTATATTTAGCTAGGTGACAAATCACCTCCAAAATGTTGCAGTTTAAAATACCAATATCATACTGTTGCTTTACCATCATCTATGTATCTCACCATTTCTGTCAGGACTTCAGGAAAAGCTGGATTAGGTGTTTTCACTCAGAAACTTGAAGTTATAGTTCAAATATCAGCTGGGGCTAGTTATCCAAAGGCTTGACTGAGGCTGGTAATCCACCTCCATGACAGCTCACCCACATGGCTAGCAAGTTGATGTGGGTAACTTGGTTTCTCTCCAGATGGATTTCTTCAAAGAACTCTTAGTGTATCTTACAATGTGGAGATTGAGATTGATTTTCCACAGAGCAGGCAGTCCAAGAGATCAAGGCAAAAACTTCAATGCCTTTATGACATAGCTTCAGAAGTAACACACCATATTCTCTTGATCTTACTGGCCAGCAATGATTAAATATAGGAGAGTTATACATAAGGATGTGAATACTGGAGGGCACTTTGGAACTTACTTTGTTTTGTATTGTTGTTGTCTTTTTACTTAAATTTCACCACCCATTCCTCCATTTTGAATAGGATTCTTTGCTATTAAAGTTCTGTAGAGTAGCAGAATACAGTAGTGTCTTGATCAACACTTGCTCTAATTTCTAGCATGCAGATGCTGACAGAATGAGAAAAAAGAAAACATTTCCCAGGTTCCCTTGTAACTAAGCTTCAAGATATGAATTAAGTTTACCCATCCATCCAGTCATACTGGCATAAGTTCCTAGTTTAGAACTTAGTCACATGGAAAAATAGGCAGTATAAGATCCATATTACTGATCTGCCATTATTACTGGTAACATTTCTGGCAGAGCTGACTATTCTGGGGCAAGTAGTTATAAGAACAGCTTTTTGATTCAGGAAATTCCTGATTACAGAAGAGGCAACCGCTGTCTGGGTACTCCATTTCTACGGTATGGTTTTGGGAGTTGCCATAGCAGTCAGAGTTGAGTCTCTCTCTCTCTCTCTCTCTCTCTCTCTCTTTTTTTCCCAGCATTCCCAGTGATTTAGGTGCTATCATTATCTTTTAATAAATTACTTTCTGCTTTCCTTACCTAGAGTTCTGTCATCTGTAACCAAAAACCCTAATCATTACAAGTTACATTAGCTGTGTCAGCCAAAATAATGCCTAGGCAGTCTCTCCTGTGTTTGTGTCTGTGTCTGTGTGTGCACATGCACATGCATGCCTTTTATATAAATGTCTACATCATAACAGCTCTCTCATCTGTGAAAAGCAGTGCCTGCAGGAACTTTCAATCTCTCCTTTCTTCTCTGTTGTGGGTTTCAGATTTTCTCTTGATTTCCTTCTCTGCTCCACTCAACTTATACTTCCTATTACTGTCTCCTATGCCCAACAATAGGAGAGTTAGTGGTTACAAAGAAGACACAATTAACAACTGTCTTCATTCAACACTTCCCACTCTCTCATTAGAAA
This sequence comes from Oreotragus oreotragus, assembly GCA_006410675.1. Classification (NCBI taxonomy): domain Eukaryota; kingdom Metazoa; phylum Chordata; class Mammalia; order Artiodactyla; family Bovidae; genus Oreotragus; species Oreotragus oreotragus. The sequence goes on along the minus strand of SJYX01023020.1, from coordinate 426,951 downwards.
GTTTTAATAGTCTTATCAGAAAAGGGTTAAGTTCCCAAATTCAGATACTTGTCCCACTTTCCTATCATTTTTTGTCCTATCATTTTTTTTCTTTCCTATCATTTTTTGGTCCTATCATCTAAGACCTCAAGGTCTTAGATCTTTTACACTGCTTTAATTAAATATTTAAGAAGATATCGGTCAAAATTGTTCTGAAATTTAAATTCAACTCACTTCAGTACTCAGAAATTATCATTAATGTTCATATCTTCCATAGACTCAAACAGAGAAAAATAGTTTTAAAATTTGGAACTCTATGGGTTTTCAGGGAGAGGTATAAGTAGAAAGCAAAGTATAAATAGCACAGCAGGAAAAATGTTTTACCTAACCTCCACTTCCTACTTCCTTGTATTTATTTGCTATTAAAGGCTATAGAAAAATTTCAAAAGTCCCATGTGCTTGAGTAACACACATGATCTTGGGACTGTGTGAAAAAGTTAAACAGTACATGCATGAAATTGCTATTTAACAAGCTACATAGGAAATGCCATGGCCTCCCTATTTCTGCCCAGTGGAGCAGTTGCTTTCAGTTTAGACTTTTCCCAACAAAGAGACCTTAAAATCCTATGCCTTTGGCCACAACATGCATTAGAAAAGCAGACAAAGATTTCAGGGAATGGAATGACAGAGAATTGTAGAATCACACAGTTTCAGCCAGCATTTGGCAGAGCATAACGGATAACAGTAAAACCTCCCATAGTATTCAACTGATAAAGACTCAGTACTTAAAGACTGCTTTGAAGACGTGTGTAATAAAATACCAGTGAAATGGGGTGCCTGGAATGCCTGGTGAGGTAGGGCTTTAATTTGTTTTAAGGAGCAGAGTACCAGCTGCTTCTCTGTTTAGAAAGAGGTAAAAAAGTCATCTTAAAGCCATTCTTCTCTATTCCGTGCAGTTATGCAAATGTAAGACATAAAGTCATTCCTCACTGAACAAATCTGTTAGACTTAGCAGGGCTGCACCTAACTCTTGGTAATCAGAGCCTCAGAATTGGGTGCACCAATTTGCATAAGGAACTCAGTGAATGAAGGAGGCAGAATCTCAAACACTTTTTCCTGACTTCAAAATTAAGGAAAACTGTTCAATGAAGAGAAGTAGCCTTGACTAAATTTGCTGACATTTCAGAGACTCTAAGAGGAATTCACTGGGAGTCAACAGAGAGAGACTATAGGATTGACCTGGGCTCAGTGGGATTTCTTAAGGAGGGAAGGCTACAAGAATCCTGGTCTATGATTCTAGAAAGAGTAACAAAAAGCTATAAACTTGGGCTCAAATACAGAGCACCAATATAGTTTGCATAAAGATCTGAACCCTCGAATGCACCTTCACTAGAAAAAAGAAGAGCATTGAATAGTAACACTGTGGTGATAAAAACGCAGTGACCTTATTGGACTCTCCTGATATTCCCTCTTTTCATCTGGCTTTCAGAAGCAGGACTGTCTTGTGGGCCATGGAAAAACCTTGCAAGACTAGTATCTTCCTGATCTAGTTTGTATTTGGGTACAGACTTCTCAGGATTATAGTATTGAAATGTGGCAGTATGAGATGATGCTAGTAACGTAGTAAGAAACAGAAGACAGAATTCAAATCTAGGAGAAATACCAAAAAGAATTTTTCCAGTCATATAAAGTAATTATTTCAGAGTTTTAGGGTGTAGTTAGGGTTTAAGTAGTTGGGTTTCCTTGGTGGCTCAGATGGTAAAGCATCTGCCCACAGATGATCTGGGTTCGATCCCTGGGTTGGGAAGATCGTCTGGAGAAGAAAATGGCAACCCACTCCAGTACTCTTGCCTAGAAAATCCCATGGATGGAGGAGCCTGATAGGCTACAATCCATGGGATCACAAAGACTCAGACATGATTGAGCATGCACACATGCATTGCCAATCACAAGAATTAATTTACCCCTCCCCCTCCCAAATACTCCAGTATCAGTCCAGCAGAGATCTTGACACGTCTCAAGTGTTCAGGGTGGTAACAGGCCTCAGATATCTGTCATTCAACAAAAACTTCCCACATCATCATTTACTTCCTAGTTGTCTGAGAAAACTCATGAAAAGTCTCTCTTCGCTTCAATTTGCCTGTCTTTTCCCTGAACAAGTTTAGGCTTAAAGAGAGAACAAACCAGCACAGAGGTGAGTTGAAGTGGGAGTTGCCTTTTGGGGTCCTGACCACCACTTCAACACGTGGCCCTGTCCAGAGAGGCGGCCAAGAGCTCCACAACGCAAGAATGTCAGAACCGGGGACTCAAAATTTGGTAGCATTCTTGGGTTTTAGGAAGAAGTGAGCTATAAAACTTCTCACATCTGTCAACTTTACTAGTGAGAACAAAGCACAGATTAATTTAATATCAATAGAGTGTCTTGCCACTTCATCTCAAGTTAAATATACATACCTCCAACAGCTACTTTTATATATAGATACCTTAAGTAGTGGCCAATATCTCTCATTGTTCAGAATAAACAAAACTAGGTTAGCCATGGTATTTATTACATCATGTTGTTGGTTCTGCCTCAAGGTGGCACAAATTATGAATGCTTCAGAGAAAAGAGAGGAGAAAAATATTTATTAGAAACAGTAGGATAGTGATATAGAAATAGAAACAGGCAGGTAAACTCCTGAAACTAGGGGGTAACGTGGAAAGAAAGCATTTAACCCTCCCCTTCCAAGCTTCTATCCTGCGCCTGTATCACTCTCCAGCCTTTGACCTCCATGAGGCTGACTCCCAGGCAACAGGTATTATACCATTGCCTTTTGGGATATAGGTTAATAACTATCCCTACCGCCCAGTCCATAAGAGGAGGAAATTCCTCAGTTTTACTGCTATTGGGGTGATGATTTTCTGTTTTGCTGAGCTGAATCTCTGAATTTCATTTTTTGTTCCTGAATTCATTTCTGTCCCAAAGGAAACATCGTTTTTCAAGGTGATTCAATTCTACTTGACTGTACAGATTTTGTAGCATTATTGGATTAAATTGGCCTTATGTGTTTACCTTGGGAACGCAGCCACCATTTATATTTTCTATGGGGGAAAGGCATTTCAAGCTCTAAACTACCAGATGTACAAATTGCTCATTAGTAAACCAGTAATGTCCTTTCTTTTCTGTGCATTGCCTTTGCCCGTGAGAGAAACAACCACACTGGTATGAACTACCTTCTTTTAACTAACTTCTTTTATCAGTTGGAATGCTTTTGTCTCTAAGTGATAGAAGACACTGTTAAGTGAGGCTTAAACAATAAGGACACTTATTATGACATTCAGCAAGAAGTCCAGAGAGCAGCAGATCTAAAACTGGCTCGGCAGCCTAACAATGGCTTAAAGTACCTAAGCTCTTTCTAACCTTCAGCTTTGCCATGCTCTACATGTCATCAATCTCCTTCATCCCCAGTCCCTAGGCAGCAGCAACTCCATGCGTATAGAAGACACTGTTAAGTGAGGCTTAAACAATAAGGACACTTATTATGACATTCAGCAAGAAGTCCAGAGAGAAGCAGATCTAAAACTGGCTCGGCAGCCTAACAATGGCTTAAAGTACCTAAGCTCTTTCTAACCTTCAGCTTTGCCATGCTCTACATGTCATCAATCTCCTTCATCCCCAGTCCCTAGGCAGCAGCAACTGCATGCGTTAAATCCTTATAACTACATCCAAAGACTGGAAAGCAAAGGGGACTGAGGTGTTTTTCTCCTCATATATAGTTCTTTCATCAAAAAGAAACCTTTCCCAGAAGCCTTGCAATAGACTTTCTTTCACGTCCTATTGGCCAAAACTGAGTTAAATCCAAATGAAACCCTGGTGAAAGAGATTGAGATTACGGCCTATATGCTTCACATTTTCTACACTTGAATGGAGTGGGGCTCATCTTCCCTGAGCACATTTTTTCCCAAACTTGAACGAAATAAGGGTTTAATTAGGAAGGAGAAGAGATGACTGGCTATTGGTAGGTAACCAATAGCACGTCACACTGTAATTTTACTCCTCTTTATGTTCTCTTGCTTGAGAGGTTTACTCTAGACCGGTAACATATGGCACCAGGCTACAAAGATGAGGCTTTAATGGGATACAAAGCACATTAACAAAATGTGTGCTAAATTGCAATGCTGTGGTTGTGCTGCAAACTCAATGTTGTGAAATTATATTCCTGATTAGACAGTATAAATAGTGCAATGCCAGTTTGAATGTTAGAGTGATTCATTGAGCTTAAAGACATAAAGCATGGAAAGCTCCCTAGTGTTGACTATGCTCACTTTTCACTGACCTCTGTCCAATGAGCCAAAATTTAAACCATGTGAAATTCACATCTAAACAAGAGTGTTGTTAATATGGTACTTACTACACAATGAACTCTTGGCAGCTTTTCAATGATTAGTGACACAGAAAATCTTTGTCCAGGGACTATTAGCAGTCGTTTTCTCAAAGCAATACCCCTTGAATTAGAATCACATATGTAACCAACAACACAATCACCAGATACCCTTCTCCAGTAAAACTCTCAGATGTTTTACTTAATATAGATCATTACTCTGTAAAGATCATACTCCTTATCACAAAACTTTGCAAAGATAATTCACATATTACAAAGCACAGCTTAAGCCATCCTCTTTGTCTTAAAAAGGTATTACAACTTCTACGATAGGCCCCAAAGAGAGGAAAACTGGGTTCCAATATCTACTCAACTCCAGGAAAGTAATCTGACATACACTGAGCTACAGAAAGACTTGATATTACCCATGTCTAAAATAAAAGTGCAACACTTAAATACACAGAACTAAAAGTCAGGGGTCTTCTGGAAATTTTCCTAAGAATACAATGTGGACCACAGAAGACAGGATAATTCTTCCAAAACCGTGTCACTGCTTGCAACTTTTGACCAGGTCTGGGCCTGAGAGAGGATATGCCTTCTGTATGCTTCTCTCCCCTAACTTTGAAACATGTAGTCATGAAAACCATGTGCCCTTATGACTATCTTTGACTCACCTCTCTTCTTTTGGGGCTTCAAGATGAGTGAAGAATGGACTCCCATAATTATTTATTGAATTTCCAAAATTTCTTCTCCCAAACTTCAATTGGGAAGTGAAAATAAAAGGATTGTCAAAAAAGATAGTCTTTTCACTTCATCTGATCTTAATGTGTGCCTGAAAGTGAAGAAAGCAATTCTTAAAGAACATATAACATATGCTTTCTTTTTGCACAAAACAAAAGGAAGAGGAAAAGACAATAAAGAGAAGGATACACTTAAATGGGAAAGAAATATTTTTAAACTACAGTGAAAACGGTCATAGAAATTTCAGTCACTGGCAGTTAATGCAATTTTAAAATTAGAAATAAAAAAGATGAGGTAACCAAAAGCTGTACATCATCTAAATTTTAATCCCTAATGGTCATATTGCTAGCAATGAACATGATAACACTTCAGTGTCCTGTCAAATTTGAATTATGATCTGTATCAATTTATCAACAATTATTTATTGGCGCTTCAGCACTAGGCTTGGCTCTGAGTAAAGAAATATAAAGAGCATGTAAAAAACAAAGTCTGCTTCAAGGAGTTTATACCATAGTTTGAGGGACTATTATACTTGAAATAATATAGCATAATACAGGTACTATATATATTAAATGCTAAATTTACATGCAATCTAAAATGTGACACATGTTCATACATTTCTAATATTTTATTTCTCTTCTGGTTTTCTCTTTTGTGCATTCAGTTCCTCTCTATTACCTTGGTTATTGATCTTTTTAATGTGGGTGAAGCACCAGGCCTAATGTACTGTAGATTCTGTCTGAAGCTTGTGTTTGCGACATTCTCTGTCTTTAAAAATAAAACTAAGCTGAGGTATTTCTAAACTTTTTAGAACATGAATAACTTCTGATTGCTTAGAAATTGGAGTTACTTCTCAGGAAAGAACAGACGTTTGTAAAGCTGAAGAACTAATTGGGCTTTGCACAGTTCTGTCAAACATGGGAAAGCTTCTGTCTATCCAGACACCTGGCAGAAAATAACAAAAGGTTTTCACTGACATGCAAAGCAAGAGTTCATTTAATTTTTCAAAATTCTATTTTCAACACTATGTTCATTAGTTGAGCTTATCTTTCTTGTCCTTAATTATGTTGTTTTAGATGCTGAAAGCTTTAATTTTAAAAACATGTGTAACCAATCACAAAATTAATAAATATCTATGCTTAATTGGAGGATGGATAGAGGTAACATTATGATCCTTAAAAAAACCTCAACAAAGTATAATATTTAAATATTTCTTTAAAAACTATATATGCTTTAAAAAGTGAAGTATCTACTTATAATTATTTCTTTTTCCTTTCAAGAATTAACCAACTAAATACAGCTTTTATTAAATCATTTCTACATTCTACCAAATGTGGAAATCTTATCTAATTGTTTAATTAGTAAATGAGTATATTAATTTACTGATATAAATTATAGTGATTTCATTACTACAGATCATGTTCAAAATATTTTCTTCCTGAAACTGAGAAATTTGAATTGGAGATGCATAACAAAACATCTACTTGGTGAGTCTTTTATATACTGATAGACACATGTGTAAAAAATGATTTTAGTCTCATTGAAAGGGAATTGTCTTAATAGCCTATTTCTTCCCATCATATTGTGAAATAATATTTTAATTGTTCAACAATTCTTATAAATAAAAGGAAATTGCCTTTCTAAAAAAGTAGGCCAATAAAGTAGGCCAACTTGTTTATGAAGCAAAGTATTTTCATCCACTTGCTCATAGTTCTTGGCTTTTGACAAGATGTCTCTGACATCTGAAATGGAAATATTCACTCTATAATTATACAACTTTATATATTTTTTCATATATATATTCATGCTAAAAAATTTTAGATGAGCTTATTTGAATAATGCAGGCCATCCATTAAAACTAAGAAATTTATTCAACTGCATTTATGATTCATAAGTATATCCTCATATGACATTGGAACTTTTTCCTACCAAACATTTTGTACATTGTTTTAAGGTTACAAAACTTTTTTGTATATTATCACCTTTTGGCCACTTATTCTAAGCCAATTCCTGAACTCGTCGTCATTCAGTCACTCAGCCATGTCCAGCTCTTTGCAACTCTATGGACTGAAGCATGCCAGGCTTCCCTGTCCTTCACCCATCTTCCTGAGCTTGCTCAGACTCATGGCCATTGTTTCGGTAGGTAATCCATGCTCTGCATCATGGTCTGTAGCAACTAAATTATAAAGAGAACACAATGTGCAGCTGAGCAATGATCAAAAGAGATATATATGCATGTGTGTTCAGTTGTGTTGGACTGTTTGCAACTCCGTGGACCGTAGCCCACCAGGCTCCTCCCTCCATGGAATTTTCCAGGCAAGAATACTGAAGTTGAGTGCCGTTTCCTTCTCCAGGGGATCTTCCCAGCCCAGACATTGAACCCATGTCTCTTGCATCCCTGGAATTGGCAGGCGAATTCTTTACCACTGAGCTACCTGGGAAACCTCTAAAGAAACAGACAATTGTTTAATGCTGTGCTTTAAGAAAAGAAGGGAAACTTTATAAACTACTACTACTACTACTTTATAACTACTCCTCCTTTAGAGGAATAGTACTTTCAAATGATTTATGGCTTTCCTTAAAACTGTGTAGCCTGATCACCTTTCCAGTTTGAACTTGCTTGTGGGCCTCATGAGATTAAAAATGGTTTCCAGAGAAGACTATATTTTCAGTTACCAAAATGTTATTACCATCACTGAGACATATTTATATTGAGACATTTAATTAACATTTAATTTATTATAATAAATCTCATGGTCTTAACACTCTGTTTATTTCTTCCCATTATTTAGGAAACATAACTATCAAAATATTATAAAGTAATACATGTATTAGTCAATGACAGCCAAAATTATGCTGAATAATAAGCAACCCTAAAGTCTCAGTGACTTGTAAAAACAAACAATTCTCTTCTCACACATCAAACTATGGGTTACCTATAGATCTACATATCTCAGCTGGGCTCACCAGAGATTGATTAGGCTGGATTGGTTTCCAGAAGATCAAGTTCAATTCTGCTCCATTTGTCTTTATCCTTTGGGACCAGAGAATACTCAGAGCATATTTCTCTCATGGTGAACAGTGGAATCTCAAGAGATGATGCTTATTATACCACTACACTCAAAACCAGTTCTTATGTTATGGCTGCTCATAACTCCATTTGCTAAAGCAGGTCACATGAACAAGGCCAACATCAATGTAGTGGGAAAAGCCATAGCACCTATCCTAGTAGAAGATAACAAAATATTACCTGGCAAAGGGTTTGAGTGTATCATTCAATAGTGAGAATAAATATCTTCCATAATATCTCCATATTTTATGATAGATGTTCATGACTTTAAATTTGGAAAATATATGTGCATAATTTGAAGAAAAAACTCTTGATCAGTAAGGTAAAATTATCCACTTGTAATAAGAATTTAAAGTTGAAAACTTAACTGTAATTTGTCAATTTAATTAACATGTAATTTTAACTTACAGATAAGTTTCAGTTCAGTTCAATTTAGTCACACAGTTGTGTCCAACTCCTTGCGACCCCATGAGCCGCAGCACACCAGGCCTCTCTGTCCATCACCAACTCCCAGAGTTCATTTAAACTCATGTCCATTGAGTTGGTGATGCCATCTAACCATCTCATCCTCTGTCGTCCACTTCTCTTCCTGCCTTCAATCTTTCCCCAAATCAGGGTCTTTTCAAATGAGTCAGCTCTTTACATCAGGTGGCCAAAATATTGGAGTTTCAGCTTCAACATCAGTCCGTCCAATGAACACCCAGGACTGATTTCCCATAGGAGGGACTGGTTGCGTCTCTTTGCAGTCCAAGGACTCTCAAGAGTCTTCTCCAACACCACAGTTCAAAAGCATCATTTCTTCGGTGCTCAGTTTTCCTTATAGTCCAACTCTCACATTCATACGTGACTACTGGAAAAAGCATAGACTTGACTAGACAGACTTTGTTGGCAAAGTAATGTCTCTGCTTTTTAATATGCTGTCCGGGTTGGTCATAACGTTCCTTCCAAGGAGTAAGTGTCTTTTAATTTCATGGCTACAATCAATATCTGCAGTGATTTTGGGGCCCCCAAAATAAAGTCAGTCACTGTTTCCACTGTTTCCCCATCTATTTCCCATGAAGTGATGGAACCAGAGGCCATGATCTTTGTTTTCTGAACGTTGAGCTTTAAGCCAATTTTTTCACTCTCCACTTTCACTTTCATCAAGAGCCTTTTTAGTTCCTCTTCACCTTCTGCCAAAAGGGTGGTGTCATTTGCATATCTGAGGTTATTGATATTTCTCCCGGCAATCTTGATTCCAGCTTGTGCTTCACTCAGCCCAGCATTTCTCATGATATACTCTGCATATAAGTTAAATAAGCAGAGTGACAATATACAGCTTTGAAGTACTCCTTTTCCTACTTGAAACCAGTCTGTTGTTCCATGTCCAGTTCTAACTGTTGCTTCCTGACCTGCATACAGATTTCTCAAGAGGCAGGTCAGGTGGTCTGGTATTCCCATCGCTTTAAAAATTTTCCACAGTTTATTGTGATCCACACAGTCAAAGGCTTTGGCATAGTCAATAAAGCAGAAATAAATATTCTTCTGGAACTCTCTTGCTGTTTCCATGATCCAGTGGATGTTGGCAATTTGATCTCTGGTTCCTCTGCCTGTTCTAAAACCAGAACTGGAAGTTCACAGTTCACATATTGCTGAAGCCTGGCTTGGAGAATTTTGAGCATTACTTAGCTAGCATGTGAGATGAGTGCAATTGTGCAGTAGTTTGTGCATTCTTTGACACTGCCTTTCTTTGGGATTGGAATGAAAACTGACCTTTTCCAGTCCTGTGTCCATTGCTAAGTTTTCCAAATTTGCTGACATATTGAGTGCAACACTTTCACAGCATCATCTTTCAGGATTTAAGATAGCTCCACTGGAATTCCATCACCTCCACTAGCTTTGTTTATAGTGATACTTCCTAAGACCCACTTGACTTCACATTCCAGGATGTCTGGCTCTAGATGAGTGATCACACCATTGTGATTATCTGGGTCGTGAAGATCTTTTTTGTATAGTTCTTCTGTGTATTCTTGCCACCTCTTCTTAATATCTTCTGCTTCCGTTAGGTCCATACCATTCCTGTCCTCTATTGAACCCATTTTTGCATGAAATAGTGCCTTGGTACCTCTAATTTTCCTGAAGAGATCTCTAGTCTTTCCTATTCTATTATTTTCCTCTATTTCTTTGCATTGAACCCTGAGGAAGGCTTTCTTATCTCTCCTTGTTATTCTTTGGAACTCTTCATGTAAGTTTAGTTAACATGTAATTGTATTAACATACAAGTACATTTAGATTATGTCTTCCAGAACCAAATGAATATAAAATTCAGTATTAATTGAAAAATTAAGTTATTTAATGAAGATATTGTCTGAAATGCATACCTCTCCCTTTGATGATTGGAAATAGAAAAATAATTTTTTCTGGCATAATTTTAGGACAAGAAGACTCAATAATAAAAATTCAGCATTTTTTGCTATGTGTTAAAAAAAACACTTTTAAATTGTGATTTTATGATACTTACATAAATCCCTCTATCTGTAGGATTTCCCAGGCAAGCATACTCAAGTGGGTTGCCATTTCCTCCTCCAGGGGCTCTTCCTGACATGGGAATCAAACCCATTTCTCCCGCATGGTAGATGGATTCTTTACCTCTAAGCCACCAGAGAAGCCCTGCTGCTCAGAGTGTGAAAAATACAAAGGCTGATACATGATATTTTGTTTTTGTTTCATGTTTTCAGTACATGCATTTCTAAAAACTGAAAAAGTGTTAGTCACTCAGTCATGTCTGACTCTTTGCGACTCCATGGACTGTAACCCACCAGGCTCCTTTGTTCATGGAATTCTCCAGGCAATAATACTGGAGTGGAACCATTCCATTCTTCAGGGGATCTTCCCAATCCAGGTATTCAACTTGAGTCTCCTCATTGCAGGCAGATTCTTTACATCTGAGCCACAAAAGAAGCCCAAGTATTGAAGGTGCTTTGTAAAAACGACTTTATAGTGTTAGGAAGTGTTCTAATTTCATTCTTTTACATGGAGCTATCCAGTTTTTCCAAAACCACATATTGAAGAGGCTATCTTTGCTCCGTTGTATATTCTTGCCTACCTTGTCAAGAATAAGTACCCATAGGTGCTTGGGTTTATCTCTGGGCTTTCTACCTTGTTCCTTGGTCTATATGTCTGTTTTTGTGCCAATACCATACTATTTTGATGACTGTAGCTTTGTAGTATACTCTGAAGTCAGGTATATTGATTCCTTCAGTTCCATTCTTCTTTTTCAAGATTGCTTTGGCTAGTCAGGGTCTTTTATATGAATTGTGAAATTTTTTGTTCTAGTTCTGTGAAAAATGTAATTTGATACAGATCACATTGAATTTGTAGATTGCATTTGATAGTATAGTCATTTTCACAATATTGATTCTTCAAACCCAAGAACATGAAATATCTCTCCACCTGTTTATGTCATCCTTGATTTCTTCCATTCAGGTCTTATAGTTTTCTGTATACAGTTCTTTTGTCTCCTTAGGTAGGTTTATTCCTAGATCTTTTATTCTTTTAGTCACAATGGTGAATGGGATTGATTCCTTAATTTCTCTTTCTTATTTTTCATTGTTAGTATATAGGAATTCAAGTATTTCGTGTGTTGATTTTATATCCTGTGACTCTGCTAGATTCACCAATTAGCTCTAGTAATCTTCTGATAGTATCTTTAGGGTTTTCTGTGTATAGTAGCAAGTCATTGCAAAGAATGAGAGTTTTACTTGTTACTTTCTGATCTAGATTCCTTTTATTTATTTATTTTTTTCTTCTCTGATTGTTGTAGCTAGGACTTCCAAAGCGATGCTGAATAATAGTGGTGGGAGTGGACACTCTTGTCCTGTTCTTGATCTTAGAGGGAATTCTTTCAGTTTTTCACCATTGAGAATAATGTTTGCTGTGGGCTTATGAAATAAAGACCTAAATGTAAGACCAGAAACTATAAAACTCGTAGAGGAAAACATAGGCAGAAAACTCTATGACATAAATCACAGCAAGATCCTCTATGACCCACCTCTAGAGTAATGGAAATAAAAACAAAAATAAACAAATGAAACCTAATTATTAAAAGCTTTTGCCCAGTAAAGAAAACTAAAAGCAAGGTGGAAAGATAAGCCAAAGAATGGGAGAAAATAATAGCAAATGAAACAATTGACAAGAGATTAGTTGCCAAAATATCCAAGTAGCTCATACAAGTTAATACCAGAAAAACAAACAACCCAATCAAAAAGTGGAAAAAGGCCTAAACAGACATTTCTCCAAAGAAGACACACATATGGCTAAAAGAAATACACGAAAAGATGCTCAACATCACTCATTATGAGAGAAATGCAAAACTGAAGTGAGATATCACCTCATATAAGTAGGAATAGTCATTATCAAAAAGTCTACAAACAATAAATTCTAGGGAGGGTGTGGAGAAAAGAGAACCCTCTTGCACTGATGGTGGGAAAGTAAATAGATACAACCACTATGGAAGACAGTGTGGAGATTTCTTTAAAAACTAGGAATAAAACCACCATATGAACCTCAGATATGCAGATGACACCACCCTTATGGCAGAAAGTGAAGAGGAACTAAAAAAGCCTCTTGATGAAAGTGAAAGGGGAGAGTGAAAAAGTTGGCTTAAAGCTCAACATTCAGAAAACAAAGATCATGGCCTCTGGTCCCATCACTTCATGGGAAATAGATGGGGAAACAGTGGAAACAGTGTCAGACTTTTATTTTGGGGGGCTCCAAAATCACTGCAGATAGTGACTGCAGCCATGAAATTAAAAGATGCTTACTCCTTGGAAGGAAAGTTATGAATAACCTAGACAGCATTTTAAAAAGCAGAGACATTACTTTGTCAACAAAGGTCCGCCTAGTCAAGGCTATGATTTTTCCAGTGGTCATGTATGGATGTGAGAGTTGGACTGTGAAGAAAGCTGAGCACCGAAGAATTGATGCTTTTGAACTGTGGTGTTGGAGAAGGCGCTTGAGACTCCCTTGGACTGCAAGGAGATCCAACCAGTCCATTCTGAAGGATATCAGCCCTGGAATTTCATTGGAAGGAATGATGATAAAGCTGAAGCTCCAGTACTTTGGCCACCTCATGCAAAGAGTTGACTCATTGGAAAAGACTCTGATGCTGGGAAGGATTGGGGGCAGGAGGAGAAGGGGACAACAGAGGATGAGATGGCTGGATCGCATCACTGACTCGATGGACATGAGTCTGAGTGAACTCCTGGATTTGGTGATAGACAGGGAGGCCTGACGTGCTGCGATTCATGGGGTCACAAAGAGTCAGACACGACTGAGCAACTGAACTGAATTGACTGATGACCCAGCAATCCCAATACTAGGCATATACCCTGAGGAAACCAAAACTGAAAAAGACAGACACATGTACCCCAGTATCCATTGCAACACTATTTACAATAGCTAGAACATGGAAACAATCTAGCTGTCCAGCTATCTATTGATGAGTAGATAAAGAAGCTGTGGTACACATATAGAATGGAGTACTACTCAGCCATTAAAAATGAATGCATCTGAGTCAGTTCTAATAAGGTAGATGACCCTAGAGCCTATTACACGGAGTGAAGCAAGTCAGAAAGTAAAAAGCAAATATCATATACATATATATGCATATGTATGTATACATACACCTAATACATATATATGGAATCTAGAAAGATGTTACTGATGAAATTATTTGTGGGGCTGCAATGGAAACTAAGACATTGAGAACAGCCTTATGGACATAGCGGGAGTAGGGGGAGGAGAGGGTGGGATGTATGGAGAGTGTAGCATGAAAACTTATATTATCATATGTAAAATAGATGGTCAATGGTAATTTGCTGTATGACTCAGGCAACTCAAACTGGGGCTTGAGTTTTATAACAACCTAGAGGAGTAGGATGGGGAGGGAGTTGGGAGCGGGGTTCAAGAAGGAGGGGACATATGTATACCTATGGCTGATTCATGTTGATATTTGGCAGAAACCAACACAATTCTGTAAAGCAATTATCCTTCAATTAAAAAATAAAAAATAATTAAAAACAACATCAGCAACACTACAGGCATATCAAAATGTAGTGTCTAAAAGAGAAAGAAAAGATCTTAGGTAGTACTTCCCTTCTTACAAATATTTGACAACTCCCAAGTTACCCACAGAAGGAAGACCTTTTTAGTCAATTACCATCCTAACTTCATTCTCCAGTATTACCTTATAACACAGCCAAATTAGACCAGTTTTCAAATTTTATTCTAGGCTAACCTGCCTTTTAATTTTTTTCTGGGGTTTTTCTCTCCAATTATTCAAAACCCTGCTGACCTTCCAACATTAACTTATATTAGGAACTTAATTTCAAGGCCTAAATACAACTTTACTGAGAAACTTTCTCTGGTAACCCTAAGATATTGAGTTCCCATTGCTTTTTGTATCTCTCTGGTGATACATACTGCGTTCTGACCTCTACATTACTTGGTTTGTCAGCAGTCATTTATTGAATACCTGCCATGGACTTGCTTGGTGGCTCAGATGGTAAAGAATCTGCCTGCAATGCAGGAGACCTGAGTTCGATCCTTGAGTTCAGAAGATCCCCTGGAAAAGGAAATGGTAACCCACTCCAGTATTCTTGCCTGGAGGATCTCATGGACAGAGGAGCCTGGTGGTCTACAGTCCATGGAGTTGTAAAAAGTCGGGCATGACTGAGCAACTAACACTGCCATGTGTTAGCCCTTCAAAAATTCAGTCTGTTTCACGTGCTTGTTGTATATTCAGTTCAGTTCAGTTCAGCTGCTCAGTCATGTCCAACTCTTTGCAACCCCATGGACTACACCAGGCCTCCCTGTCCATCACTTACCCCCAGAACTTACTCAAACTCATGTCCACTGAGTTGGTGGTGCCATCTAGCCATCTCATCCTCTGTCATCCCCTTCTCCTCCTGCCTTCACTCTTTCCCAGCATCAGGGTTGTATCTTAGCAAAGTGTAATTTCCCTGATATCAAAGACTCTTTCACATTTTTATCTTCTGTGTTGGGGCTACCACATTCTCTTTCACACAGTGCAGACTATTGTTGCTGTGTTCAGTCATGTCCAGCTCTCTGTGACCCCACTGACTGTAGCCCACCAGGTTCCTCTGTCCACAGAATTCTCCAGGCAAGAATACTTGAGTGGGTTGCCATTTCCCATTCCAGGAGATCTTCTCAACCCAGGGTTTGAAGTCGCGTCTCTTGTGTCTTTTGCACTGGCAGGCAGATTCTTCACCAATGCATCACCTGGGAAGCCCTTCACATAGTAGGTGCTCAATAAAAATTCAGATTAAAAATTACTTTTGTGGAAAAAGGTCTCAATAATTTTATTCATTTTGTCCAGGAGTTTTCACAAAAGGCTGTAAAATTTTACTTTGGGCTTCAGCAAAAGCACCTGGTTCACAGACACTCAATAAACTGTAACAGGGTCATTAGAGGTAATTGGATGTATTTGAACTAGGAAAAGATTGTACCATTTGCCTTGAGGTGTTTAAAATCAAAGATAAAACCTCATTTGTCTGAGATGGTTGGAGTGTGAGCCTGCATAACATTTGTTACCCCTTCAGACTATTGTGGTTCTATAGTATGGATTTTCAGCATCCAAATAGTAAACGATAAACTGACGATATGAGGATATACATGCTAACCTGTAACACTTTTTATAACTACAGATTCCAACACAAATTATTAACTATTTTACTTATATAAAATAATAAAGTGGGTAAAATATTATATTTATAAAGCTTTCTTAATCTTCTTTGATCTTTTTCCTATCTGCCTAAGTACAGCTTTTATATGCCACTAATTGCTCAAAAACATAGAGTAGCCCATTATTTCTTTATAGGCATAGAATTTTAAAGCTAGGAGACATTAGAAACCATTGAATCTTATCTGTTAATTTCACACAATGGCAACAGAGGCCTATAAAAATCTCATAACTTTCAGAAGTAAAACTGTGACTAGTCTCTTGCCTCCTCACGTAATGTTCTTTCTACTTTCCCTCTCAGACCTTTTAAAACTTCTGTGGAATTTTTTTTTTCTTTTTTGAGATCTCTGCAATGAGACATCTCATTTCTTGAAAGTTTCTTGAAAGTACTTCCAACTGTGGAGCTTTCCAGGTGGTACTAGTGGTAAAGAACTAGCCTGCCAGTGCAGGAGACATAAGGGACATGGGTTCAATCCCTGGGTTGGGAAGATCCCCTGGAGGAGGTCATGGCAATCCACTCCAGTATTCTTGCCTAGAGAATCCCCAGGGACAGAAAAGCCTTGGTGGACTCCAGTCAATAGAGTTGCATAGTGTTGGACACAACTGAAGCACTCAAGCACTCATGCACTTCCATGTAGGTGGTTCCCTTGTGGTCAGTGGTAAAGAATCTACCTGTCAATGCAGGGCACACAAGAGATACAGGTTCAATCACTGGGTCAGGAAGATTCACTGGAAAATAAAATGGCAACCACTCCAGTATTCTTGTCTGGGAGATCCCATGGACACAAGAGCCTGATAGACTATGGTCCATGGGGTTGCAGAGTCAGATGCAACTGAGCATGCGTGCACACACACACACACACACACACACACACACACACACACTTCCAACTGTATCCTCAACACAAATCTTTACTCAATAATTGTCTTCTATTATACAAACTTCTGTCATGAAACATCTTCACTCAAATTTTCTTCTGCCCAAATTCAAAGACAACAAACTCTGCTGTTCCAACTCACAGTGAACTTGAGTCTTCAAAAGAAATATTCTGTATCTACAAGTTAAAAACTCTACTAGCTAAGGGCTTCCCTGGTGGCTCAGTGGCAAATAACTCACCTGCCAATGCAGGAGACATGGGTTCATCCCTGGTCTGGAAGGATCCCACATACTGCTGAGCCACTGAGGCCATGAGCCACAACTGTTGAGCCTGTACACTAGAGCCCGGGAGCCGCAACGACTGAGCCCGCGTGTGCAGCTACTGAAGCTGGCACACCCTAGAGCCTACGCTCTGTGACAAGAGAAGCCACTGCAATGAGAAGCCTGTGCACCACAACTAGGGAGTGGCTGCTGCTCACAGCACTGGAGAAAAGTCTGCAGCGATGAAGTCCCAGCAGACAAAACTCATAGATTAACTAAATTAAAGAAACTTCACTAGCTCAGGAGCTGGATGAAAGACAACTTTCAGGCAGCTTAGAGTTGAGGAGATTAAACACATTTGTGTTAACAGGGCAAAATATTATGAGTGCTTAAAAATGGCCACAGTGAACTGTAAAAGCACAAATTAGAGAGAGAGAGATAAGTCGTATCTGATGCAAACATTTAAAGATGGTAAGAGGGAAAGGACAATTAGAAAAGGGAAAGAGGGAAGGCCAACTGGAGACTCAAGTTAAGCAATACTCGAAGACAAGGCTGGAACGTGCGAAAGGAAAGCAACAAGTACCAAATTGGCAAGGCCTTAGGGTTTGTTAAGCAGGGTAGTGAGGAGCAAGACAGGAGGAAGTCAGGGTGAAGTTTGGTCACAGACAATCTTAATTTTCCCCCAAAGTGTGCTTGAACTTCATTTTCCAAGAAGAATGAAATTGAGTATTTAAGCAAGGCTATTTCTTGATCAGAACTCTGCTTGAGAAAATTAAGCCAGCTGTTGAATGAACTAAAGAAGGAAATAGCTGGACAAAATAGACCAGCTTGGAGTGAAATACGGTAGTACAAGTAGGAGTTATTCAGGAGCCAGACTAGAACAGGAAGTGGGAAAAATATATGGGATAAAATGTGCAACACCACAAGAAGAGAATCAATATGATTTAGAAATTCACTGATATGCACATAAGAAAGTAGTTAACAGAGATGCCCATAAACAAAGAAAAAGGAAACAGAGGACATCTAAGTATTATAGGGGGGAATTATTATAATAATTTTGAAAACTATTGAGTGTTAATTAAACTTACACTATGCATACTATAATGTGTGCCACAAATCAAAATATATATTTAGATATAGTAGTGATTTGATGCTTAATTATACACTGACATATTGACCATTAATTGTTTCAACCTTTTCCATCTTGTCTCTTCAGTGATACCAGATTCTTCTTGAGGATGGGGGCAAAGGAGTAGGCAGAATAAATTGATAAGTAGAAAGCTCTTATTATATTCCACACTCAGACACAACATATATACCACTATTCCCATTTTACAGATAAGGAAACTAAGGAAACCTATCAGGTAGGTTGAATGTATTGCCAGAGATCATGTAATGTGACCCTAGTCTTACTGACTCCCAGAACCCAGGGACTTTCAGGAGTACCACTGGGTAGAGATGCCAGGAAGCAGATTTTGGCTGAATATAAGGGAAAAAAAAGAAAAAAACTCTTTTAAAACAATTAATTACAGCTCTGAAGTTCAAGAAGCAAACAGACCCATAGGGAAATGTTAACAAGATTATGTAAGTATGCAATCTGCAAGCAAAGGAAATCATACAGATTTTTGCCACAAGTTGTCTCAAGATAATATCTGATATGACAGCAAGGTACACAGAAACAAAGAATTAAATACTATAGCTTTTCCTCTTTTTTGTGCTAGAATACACAGTTTTAAAATAGCTCGCTTTTGCTTTTTTCCCCCCAAACTCAAATAATAGATGTTTTTACAATTTTCTTTGTATTTAATGTATATTTGTGTGAGTGTTGTGGTAGGACTGTATATTTTTCTTAAATGTATATTTTTCTCAAATTCAAGAATTAGCTTCTAATAAAGGTTTCAGAAAATAAGTTGTTTCCTTGCTAAAGTATTTCAGAAAATAAGTTGTTTCCTTGCTGAAGTATTTATCTTTATATCACAGACTACTAGTGAAATGAAAAGATGGAAATGTGTCCCATGTGTACATGGAATCACAAGAAAGTAAAACCAAAAGTTTCTGACATTAGGAAGCCAAGCTCCATTGCACTTGCATACATAAGTTCTCCCTGAGCAGGTTATAAAATATAATGTAAATTAATTTTTAGACTTTAAAGTTGAAGTATAAATTCAAGTCTCACTGTTTTACATACAACACCAACTTGTAAAGACTACCCTCTCAAAAAAAAAAAAAAAAGAATACCCTCTCACTAACAGACAAACCTGAGTTTAAATGGTCAACTGGTCCTGTTAAAATCTGAACAAAATTGTAAAAGAAACACAGCCAAATGGAAAATAAATTTCTCTTATCTCCTTCTCATTAAAGTTGCTTGCTTGATTTTTTCCCCAGACCTTGTACATTAAGAAAAGGAGAGCATTTTTAAATTTTTAATATTCATTTAACTTTACTATAATCTTTGAAAAAATATTTTTGTGACCTCCACATGGAGTTCCTTCACTCTAGATTAGGTTAAAGTGTGGTAGCCTGACATGTAGAAACAGCTGAGTCCAAATTAAAACTAGTATACCCAGAGCAGAGGGCTTGCTTCTTCGGTAGCTCAGTAGTAAAGCATCTGTCTGCCAATGCAGGGGACGTGGGTTCAATCCCTGGGTCAGGGAGATCCCCTGGAGAGGGAACTAGCAACCCATTCTAGTAATCTTGCCTGGGACACCCCATGGACAGAGGAGCCTGTGGAGCTGCAGTACATGGGGTCATGAAAGACTCAGACACAACTTAGTGACTAAACAACCACAACAACACACCCCGTGCAAAAGGAAGGCAAGCTTCGTTGTCAATAGCCAGGCGAACTTCAACAGCGATCTCACTTCCAAAACTGCCACAGCAAAGTAGGATGAAGGAGCAGAAGCTGAAGGAGAAAATCCTCTGAGACCCAAAGAGAAACAGGCAGAAGTTTTCAGACAGCATCTAGTCCAAGATTAGATCTAAAATCCCTAAGATCCTACCAGATTCCTTGCTGGAGAACACTATGTCTAAAATAAGAGCTCGTCACCTGGCTCTTGGAGTTTATCACAATTCAAGATAGGCAGGTTGGTGAAAGAGAACTCTGGACCTTATATCTTTATAAAACTCTGGAACCTTGCACCAGAATTCATGGAAAATGTGATCAAGGCCAAAGACTTTAAAGGACTGGACTGAATATTGATAGCTGGCTCTAGGAGAAGAGATGGAGACTAGACCAGATATTTACATTTAAGCTATTTAGAAGTCCTCATCAGGGAGGAAGAATATGTCTACATGTGTGTTTTAATGCTATCCAAAAGCATATTCTTATTTTTCAAAAAGAGAAACTGGGACTGAGAGGAGGTTAAGAAATTTTCTCAACATTATGTAGAGGGAGTCAAGCCAATGCTTGCATTCAGACTGCAAAGTTCATAATATAGTTACACTGTATCAGGAGGTTGTGATAGTCCCTATTCAAGAGATTTCGTTTTTCTAGAAAAAATAATATTGTTCCCAAATTAAGATTCATCTTTCCATTTCTAATTTAGCTTATTATTTCAGTGACTATATGTTCTGTTATACAGTTTCCTTGGTGACTCAGATGATAAAGAGTCTGCCTGCAATGCAGGAGACCTGGCTTTGACCCCTAGACAGGGAAGAACACCTAGAGAAGGGAATGGCAACCCATTCCAGTACTCTTGCCTGAAAAATCCCATGGACAGAGGAGCCTGGTGGGCTACAGTCCATGGGGTCGCAAAGAGTTGAACACAACTGAGCAACTAACAGAGCAGATAAGCCTCTGGATCTTAGTCTTTACTTGAACTTAGCCTCTGCTTTAGTTCCTCTGCTGCTGCTGCTAAGTCGCTTCAGTCGTGTCCGACTCTGTGTGACCCCACAGAGGGCAGCCCACCAGGCTCTCCCGTCCCTGGGATTCTCCAGGCAAGAATACTGGAGTGGGTTGCCATTTTCTTCTCCAGTCTCTCTGCCTAAAAGTAGACAAAATATTCTCTAACAATAGTACAACTTTTCCCTTAATTGATGCTTTCTCATAAGATCTCAATAATAGTTTACTTTTTATACATTCTAATTATTTTTTACCAAACCTTCAAATAAAAGAAGAAAAAAAGAATTTACAAAACAATTTACACTTGAAATTAACAACAATACAAAAGCACAGACCAACATAAAAAATGACAAATATAGATGAGTTCTCAGATATTAGACTGGAAAATTGAAGAATAACAAGATTAAAATAGTGAGTGAGATTTTAAAACACATATATACATAGAATCTAGAGAGATGGTATCAACGCTTCTACATACAAGGCAGGAAAGGAGACACAGACGTAAAGAACAGACTTTTGAACTCAGTGGGAAAAGGAGAGGGTGAGATTATTTGAGAGAATAGCATTAAAATGTATACATTACCATATGTAAATTAGATAACCAGTGTGCATTCCATGAATGAAGCATGGCACCCAAAGCTGGTGCTGTGTGACAACTTTAGTCGGTAGGGAGGTGGGAGGAGGGTTCAGGATGGAGGGAACACATGTATACCTATGGCAGATTCATACTGATGTATGGCAAAAACCAATTCAATATTGTAAAGTAATTATGCTCCAACTAAAATAAATAAATACATTTTTAAAAATATTGCTAAACAGGAAAAAATTATCTGAGGATATATTTTAAATTTGGTCAACTTCCTTCTGGCTAATTCCAAATAAACATACTAAAATTAGGAAGGACGCATTTAGTCTGAAAAAATCTGGGCTATTTAGAAAAAAAATATTTTTTGTTCATCTAGACTTTAATCTCTACACACACACACACACTTCAAAATACAAACACAAAAGTCAAGTATTGCCTTGTTAATATAAAAACAGCCCAAATATTCTGTGCATGTGATTTTATATATTTGCATGGCCTACCTAGGGAATACTGTACTAGGTAAAAACAAACTTAGACTCTAAGCTGAACTTCACCCCTTTCTAACAGGGTGATTGGATAAGTTAATAATAACTGTGCCTCAGTTTTTTTCTTTTATCTGTAAAGTAAAAGAGTTGAGATGGATGATTTCTAAAGTCATTTCCAGCTATATGATTATATATGAATCTCAGACAAGTAGGATGAGAAAAGCTATATGTCTGTATTGAATTGCCTTTGTCCTTGGTGCTGAACAACTTCAGACTTTAAAGCTGATTCATTACAGCCAGGAAGGAATATTTTCATTTCAGTTTTTAAGATAATCATGGTTGGTTTAACCCTTTCAGATTAAATGTTATTTTTCTTAGCCCTCTATATTTGTTAGCCCAAGACTTTCCTGTAATTTGGTGTCAATCTTTTGATTAATTCTGTATTTGCTTTAAAAAAGTGCCTACTTTTGGTCCCTAGATTATTTCTAATGTGTGTGGTACCTGCCCTATCTATACTTGATTTGGTATTTTTGTGCCCTTTTCTTGCACCTAAGTAGTATTTTACTTGGGCTGATAATTCTCTTTAAGAGCCCAGTCCTGCCCTATAAGATTTTTAAACAATACTGACCCAAATAATGGGCAGGATAATGCCTCTGTATCTGTTTTAAACCAGAAATATTTTGTATCAAATATCACCAATTTTATTATTATTGCATATTCTAAATATTTGTATTATTTCTTAAAATAATGGAGATTAGAATTTCATCATAAAATATATTCCAAAGTATTAATTATCATTTAGGCAAGAATAGTACATTCTACTGACATAAATTATAGATCACGTCATACTCCATAACTCAAAATTATATAATAATATATTAAATGTATAGTAACTCAACTGATTTTCACATAGGAGTCATTTTAGCAAACTGTAAATTCAGTAATGATGTAACCAAAGGTTCAAATGGCTGACTCAGGTGGTAATTTATTAGTGTGTTTCTACCACTCAAACACATATTGATATATATTAATTGTTTTAATCAGTAAAGGGGACATACCAGTGAGAAATATGCCTTTGTTTTTTCTCTTTCTTTACATATCCTCTAGAGGTTATCTCCAGCCTGAAGGGAAAAAAGGGTAGATGGGATTATAAAACTTTAATGTATAAAAAGTTAGAAAGGAAATAATTATCCTAACTAAGACTTGCTGAGTTTCTGCATTGTCTCATTTAAAACAATCTAAACAGTCTTAAGTTAATTTATCTCATAATGTGTATGGCGGAGTCAAAGATTCAAGAAGAGAATAATAGATAAGAAATTGGCTCTGTCAAGGAGTAGTTAAATAAACAACACTATATAATAAACACATAAACACTAATTATTGCAGGACAGAAGAGTATGACTGGGCAATTATATTTCTTCCTTTTATATATATTTCTAAGGGAGTAATTTTACTTCTTTTTTGTTGTTGTTGAGTTCTTTGAGCCTTCAAGGATATTCTTCAGAAGTACAGAGGTACAAAGGAAAATAAAGTTAATATCATTAAGAAAGATTTCTTCAGCATCTTCAAACTAAAGTTTTTGATGAAGCTCCTACATATTAGATACCTCAATTGTCAATTCTATAAAAAATGTCCCAAATTTTGTATCTTCCTAGAATCTAGTGAACAACTCTGTTTTGATTTGTTTCATGAGAAAATGAATGCAGATTATAAAATTCCCTAAACAATTTTTAAGGTAATACAAAAAATAAAAACATAAAAAGTCCCTGTGGACAGTGACTGTACCCATGAAATAAAAAGACCCTTGCTGCTTGAAAGAAAAGCTATAACAAACCTAGACAGTGTATTAAAAAGCAGAGACATCACTTTGCTGACAAAGGTCGAAACAGTCCAAGCTATGGTTTTTCCAGTAGTCATGTATGGATATGAGTTGGACCACTGAAAGTGCTGAAGAATTGATGGTTTTGAATAGTGGTGCTGGAGAAGACTTCAGAGTCCGTTGGACTGCAAGGATATCAAACCAGTCAATCCTAGTTGAAACCAACATGATTATTCATTGGAAGGTGATAAAGCGTAAAGCTCCAATACTTTGGCCACCTGATGCAAACAGCCAACTCATTGGGAAACACTGAGGCAAAGATTGAAGTCAGGAAGAGAAGGGGGCAACAGAGGATGAGATAGTTGGATGGCATCACTGACTCAATGGACATGAGTTTGAGCAAATTCCAAGAGATAGTGAAGGACAGGGAAGCATGGCCTGCTGCAGTTCATGGAGTCACAAAGAGTCAGACACGATTAGGCGACTGAACAACAACAAATAATCAAAATAACCTTCATTCCCAGAAGTCCCTAAGTAAATTATTGGTTGCAGAGTGTAATTTATGCTTACAGTGATTAACTAATAGTTTGTAATACACTAAGTTTATAATGCGAAGTTGTGAATTTTAGTATGTATATACAGTTTATTGCACAATTCTTTTTTCATAATTACTGTGTATAGTAAGTATATTTATATCCATAGTATGCCTTCTTAAAATAACAATAGTTTAAATTTCTAGAGTATCATGTCTTTTGTGTGAATTTTTAATTTACTAAAAATATTTACTATCTGGTTATGCCAGTCATCCTCAATGTGTCAGTAATATAGTAATGAATAAATCATGATTTGAATGCTTACTGGTAGGAAATAATGTCCATATTGCTTGAAATAGCTTTTATTTTCTTTAATATGGTATACTGGAATGCTGGAATGACTTTTGTGATTAAATTTAGGTTCCCAGTTGATGTAGTGGTAAAGAATTTGCCTGCCAATGCAAGAGACACAAGAGACAGGGGTTCAGTTCCTGGATCGGGAAGATCCCCTGGAGGAGGAAACAGCAATCTGCTCTGGTATTTTTGCCTGGAAAATCCCATTCACAGAGGAGACTGGCAGGCTACAGTATATGGAGTCACAAGTAATTATACATGGCTGTGCAACTGAGTGCACACACTCACAGAGCAATTTTCAAAATAGACAATCCATTACTAATGCTAAACATTATCATAACCAACACTTATCATTTAATGGCTTGAAAACCCAATTTCTTCATTACTAATAATGCTTTGATTTTATTGTGCTCATTTTATGCATGATGACAATAGAAAATTCTAAACAAGTTGTTGAATTTTCTGGTTCCATGAGATAGTTCATCTTTCAACTCTGCTGTGGCTGGATAATACCATCTCTGTACATGATGTGTTTGTTCTTTTAGTTCATTTTTCTATTCTATTCTCTCTCTTCTCCCCTTGAGGTTGCTATTATTCTTCTCTATCCTCCATCCCTTAACAAACTTTCCCAGCACACTTGACTCCAGGACCCCTTTGTGCCATTCTGAAAAAAGAACAGTATGTGAAATAAGCTTTAATAGGATATCTTTGCTTCCTATATAAATACTGTAGGTAGAATAACATTGCATTATTTCTGTGATATATTGTCATACTGTAACATTATTGCCAACAGACTTATACTATACTTTCAATGTGTTTAACAATAAATTTCTGAAAAGTGTATCAACTGGGAAAAATGTTTATTATTCCTGATGAACTGACAAATTTCCTATTATTAAACACTGAGCATTGTATGATCAACTAAATTTTTCCTTAACTGACAAGAAACTAGGAACCAGGGACTATAATGGGACCTCCTGCATGCATGCATGCATGCATCGTCGTGTCTGACTCTTTGTGACCCCATGGATTGTAGCCCAGCAGGCTCCTCTGTCCCTGGAATTTAGGCAAGAATACTAGAGCTGGCTCCCATTTCCTTCTCCAGGGGATCTTTCTGACTAAGGGATCGAACCCAGATCTCATGTCTCTTGCATTGGCAGGTAGATTCTTTACCATCTGAGCCACTAGGGCTTGGTAGCCCTGATTAAGAAAAGAAAATTCAAAATCATGAATACGGAATTAAGTGCAGGATTACGGAAGGGGTTTGTATATGTTCAGAGGCTTGAAGCTTAAGTTTTATCAGTTATGTTATGCCCAACTGCTACTAGTTTCCTCTGTCTTCATTCCTTAATGCACTGCTGCTGGGGTTGCTTCAGTCGTGTCCGATTCTGTGCGATGCCATAGACAGCAGCCCACCAGGCTCCTCTGTCTCTGGGCGTCTCCAGGCAAGAATACTGGAGTGAGTTACCATTTCCTTCTCCAATGCATGTATGCATGCTAAGTCACTTCAGTCGTGTCGGACTCTGTGCAGCGCTATGGACAGCAGCCCTCCAGGCTCCTCTGTTCACAGGATTCTCTAGGCAAGAAGACTGGAGTGGGTTACCATTTCCTTCTCCAGTTAATGCACTAGCTACCCTTTCATCTTTACACAGTTGGGATCTAATTGGTTGATTTTATTAAATTTCTGAAAAACATGGAAATTAGTAATTAGTAAAAAATGCATACACACAGATTCTTTAAACTGAAAACACAGAAATACTAGTTGGTTAACCTTTTCATTGATATCCAAGACTTTTTATTTGGGTATGAAATTAAGTGGAGGTTAGTTAATATCCTGCTGTTCAAAACATTCTGTTAAAAACTTTAGTTGAAAACCTTCTGTTTAATTTCCTCTGTGTTCATCTTTACAATTTGAATTTTACATTTTAATTTTAGACTTGTGGTTTTATATTTCTGTCCTTATACTATTATTATATGATGCCTCAAATTATTTCAAAATAAGTGGATTAAAGTTATAATAATGACTACTTGTAGATAATGACTACTTCTCTATTTTGTAGATTATCCTTGACAATGTTGTAATATATGACTGATTACCTTGGACCCTTCCAAGCTGTTTCTTTTAGTTATATTTGGCAAATGTTATCTAAAAAAAAGATACTTCATTCTACTCAAAACATATGGCGAAGTTTCTGCTATGTGCAATTTGGGACCATATTACTTTAATTTTCCAAAATCCTGAGTATAGGTACCACTTCTTATATACACTGATTCTTTAAGTATCCTCAACAATAATAAAGGTGAGTAGATATATGTAATATATGTGTGTTGTAATGAAAAGACAAAACTAAAAATGAGTCAGTGTTTCAACATAACTTTTGTGATGAAGTTAACATATGCTTTTAAATTTGCCTAGTGACAAATTGTAGAAATATTAGCTATTGCCAGTCTCTTTTGTCACACAAGAATGAACAGCAAATGGTCATTGGTATTTTCATCTGACCTTGTGGTGTGGAGTTTTAAGAACCTGCAATAATGCACAGATGTGTGCTATCCTTTGAAATCTGCATCTAATCTTCTGGGCTCAGTTTCAGAATCCATTGCTATCATTTAAAACAAAAATAGTTTGTTCTTTCATCTGTGCAGCTTAACAGAAGAATTTTAATCAAAGTCAGACTCATATTCTGAAAGAAATCACTGTCTACCCTTCCATGAAAGAACCAAATTTCAGTACCTTACTTCAAATTTTAGTTGTTCAATAAATTAATATCACATCTTATTTTGAGCTATCCAGGATGGAGGAATTTCATTTTTTTAACAGACAAAAGATGGTTTGTTTCATAGTGCGTATCTTGCTATCAGTGTCAGTAAATTTTGAAATCCATTAGAACAGGAAATTTGATGTTATATCATTTTGCAGACAAAAATAGTATATTATTACATGGATAAAAAGAACAATTAAATACTTATAAAATATTCTCTGGGGGAAAGTTAGTTTAGGTTATTATGAAAATACTGTTTAAATCAATAGGACTTATAAAACTGTATGATTAACAAATATGAGTTCTTTTAGAATTAACAATCTAGGTCTTTATTCTGAACATAACAGAACCATGAATCATTATAACTTGCAATTTCTAAAACTTGGTCACTGTTTACTTTTTGAATGTGTGATACATACAATGTTGGCAAAGTACTGAGAGTCAATTCCTAGGCAGGTTGATAAGAAGTCTGGGCTCCTGAGACTGAGAAAGGGGTTTGGGGCTCTCAAAGTGGAGATAAGGGCCTGGGGTTTTCAAGGAGGAGAAAAGGACAAACTTTTTTTTTTTTTTTCTCTCTCTCTACATTCCTTAGTCTTAGTCACATAAAATGTTTTTTTTTTTTCTCTTTAAGCCGGTAACTGTTGATTACACAACAAACAACTCAATTTAAACCCTGTACTGGGGATTATACAACAACAATGTGTTCTGCTTAGGACAGTTTCTCCTTCATGAAAACCTTCCAGCTAATCCTATTATCTTAAAATGTAAATTATGGGAATGGGTCTAGTAAGATCTTTACAACCTTGAGACATTGTTTTGAGTTACTGTAATAATTAATTTAAAAAGTCTATAACTCCCTTGCTAACGCTAGTGAGGGGACACTCTCCATCCCCCTTCTGATGTCTATGCCAGAAGCTTTCTCTGTCACTTTTTATATTTTCACCAGGATCTATTTCCCTGGTGACTTAGATGGTAAAATATCTGCCTACAATGCAGGAGACCTGGATTCGATCCCTTGGTCAGGAAGATCCTCTGGAAAAGGAAATGGCAACCCACTCCAGTACTCTTGCCTGGAAAATCCCATGGNCTGTCACTTTTTATATTTTCACCAGGATCTATTTCCCTGGTGACTTAGATGGTAAAATATCTGCCTACAATGCAGGAGACCTGGATTCGATCCCTTGGTCAGGAAGATCCTCTGGAAAAGGAAATGGCAACCCACTCCAGTACTCTTGCCTGGAAAATCCCATGGATGGAGCAGCCTGGTAGGTTACAGTCCATGGGGTCTCAAAAAGTCAGACACAACTGAGTGATTTCACTTTTTCATACTCTAACAAAACTCTGCTATGCAAAAACATTTGAATGATCAAGGCTGGTCCCTGGTCCTGAAGCTAAATCTTCTTCAGAGATCAAGAATCTGACACTGTTCACTGTAAGTTATCAGTACTTAAAATGAATACTGAAAATAATGGGGAATTAAGAGTGACAGAATGGACTGAAATTAGTGGTATTGTTATACCTGGGAAATCTGAAAAAAATAAAGAGAAAAGAAGAGTGAAATATATTAAAATAGGGGAGGTTTAATAGGCTACACTGTGATGTTTCCAGTATGCTTTAATGCTGTATGACATTTAGGAAAGGATATTACTAAACTTTTTTAAATGTTGCTTTTCACAAAGTGTTCTAAACGTATGACATTTGTTATCCTTTGTTGCTGTTGTTATGTAGCCACTAAGTCATGCCTGAATCTTTTACAATCCCATGGACTGTGCCTGCCAGGCTCCCCTGTCCATGGGATTTCCCAGGCAAGAATACTGGAGTGGGATGACATTCCCTTCCCCAAGGGATCATCTCGACCCAGGGATCAAACCTGCATCTTCTGCATTGGCAGGAGGATTCTTTACCACTGAACCACCTTGGAAGTAGTATAAAGTAAAAATAGAAAATAATTCATGAAGATTTAGATATGTGATGAATGATTATACACAACTGGTCTATTATAGGAAATGAAGAAGTTTGAGAGAACAACTTCTGATCAAAGCAAGAAGAGAAGCCTTAATTTGTTGACCCTGAGCAACAAAATACTACATAGATGATAAATTTCTCTTATTATTGTTTCAGTTTTTCATTTTGAGAATATAACACATTTTTACAACACAGTCTATCAGAAATGATCTAAAGTAATATTATTCTGAATGAACATAAATCAGTAATAACTGATTTATGAGACAATTACCCTAGTCTTTCACTTTAAGCATATATATATATATATATAAGCTATAATCACATGTATATTTAAAATAAAGTTTGAGTGAGTGAGTGAAGTCGCTCAGTCGTGTCCGACTCTTTGCGACCCCGTGGACTGTAGCCCACCAGGCTCCTCCGTCCATGGGATTCTCCAGGCAAGAGTACTGGAGTGGAGTGCCATTGCCTTCTCCAGGGGATCTTCCCGACCCAGGGATTGAACCCAGGTCTCCTGCATTGCAGGCAGACGCTTTAACCTCTGAGCCACCAGGGAAGCCCAAAATAAAGTTTAAGATATTGCAAAAGTTCATTGTATTTGCTTCATGATGACTACCAGGTATTAAATACTGACCAGAAATCACAGCTACAGTTTTAGGATCTAACTTCCTATGAAACAAATTTGCCTGCTGCAATATGTATACCTATGTTATTAAAGACTATAAAGGAAACTTCCTAAAAATGCCAGCTTACCTCTTCCAGTTTGTTCTTTGAATGGCCACAAATTGTTGCTTATATCAATAATTCTCATTGTATGAATCCCTCAGGATAGTCTTGGTTATGCTGTGGTAATAAACCATCCTAAATATGTCAGCCCTAAATTATCTTTAAAAATAAACAAATGTTTATAGTTTTGCTCACTCTGTACATATGGTACATATCATTTGAGGGTTTTACTCTTCACTGTCTTTTAGAGACAAGACTGATGGATGTTGCAACTACTATCTGGAATGCTGCCAATCACTGTGACAGCAGGAAAGACAGTTCATGAAGGTCTCACTCTGTCAATTAAATGCCTTGGCTCAGAAGTGACCTATGTTTTCATGACTCCTTTGGCCAAAACTAGTCACATGAACTCACCTGAGGAAGCGAAGTAAAGAGGAAATCAGGAAAGAAAATGCCACCAGGTAGCCAAAAATCAGAAATAGTTGGTGAAATGCAACTGCTTTCCACACTGTACTTACAGCACCAACTTGTTTTAAATGCAACTATTATTGACTGAATAACCCATTTAAGTGTTGACCTCTCTGAAACACAACCATGACTAAAAAGTGATATTAAAAGGTCACTTTGTTTGGCCTCATAGAGTGAAAGAAAACTTCTTAAGAGCCAACTCCTGCTGCTATTTCTTTCTATGGTTTCACTCTATTTCAAAGCCCTCTACTAATTCTAAATTGGATAAAACTCCTATTTTGTTGAGTAATGTCAGTTACAAAAACACTTTAACAAGAGTGGTCAGTGTTTGGCAAGCAGTCTGCCTCACTGGGAAACAGAGTTCTGGAGAAGGGAATAACAAGTACATACTGTTGTCACTGTCTTAAACTGAGAATGATCTCAGCCTTAAAAGTTGTTCCATCAAGGCCTTGCTGAAAACTCAGCCATTTGAAGGACAGGTGTCCTGCCAAAATGCCTATTGACCTACTGTCACTACATAATGTATCACTAAAAAATTGAGAAACAGACTGAAGTCTCAGATAGAGGAGGAAATGTTTCAGTTCGTTAAGGATAGGAAAGCAAAGGATATTGCTGCTGCTGCGACTAAGTCGCTTCAGTCGTGTCCGACTCTGTGCGACCCCATAGACGGCAGCCCACCAGGCTCCCCAGTCCCTGGGATTCTCCAGGCAAGAACACTGGAGTGGGTTGCCATTTCCTTCTCCAATGCATGAAAGTGAAAAGTGAAAGTGAAGTCACTGAGTCATGTCCAACTCTCAGTGACCCCATGGACTGCAGCCTACCGGGCTCCTGCGTCCATGGGATTTTCCAGGCAAGAGTACTGGAGTGGGGTGCCATATTAGGAATGTTTAAAAAATATAGCAGCATCTCAGCCTTTGAACATTATCTGCGTGGTGGAAACAACTACCAACACAGTTTCACACTGTGCCTTATATCCAATTTCCAATTTTCTCTAGGATGATGGACATTTTGAAACTGAAGTAATGATTATGGATCAAACATTAAAGCTTTTAGTAAATGATTTGATTTAGTTCTTATGTGAATGGTCTAGTGGTTTTTCCTACCTTCTTCAATTTAAGTCTGAATTTTGCAATAAGGAGTAACATTGTACAGTAGGCAGTGATCAAGACCATCCCCAAGAAAAATAAATGCAAAAATGCAAAATGGTTGTCTGAGGAGGGCTTACAAATGAGGATAGCTAAGACCTTTCTTTAGCTATGAAAAGAAGACAAGCAAAAGGCAAAGGAGAAAAGGAAAGATATATCCATTTGAATGCAGAGTTCCAAAGAATAGCAAGGAGAGATAAGAACGCCTTCCTCAGTGATGAATGCAAAGAAATAGAGGGAAACAATAGAATGGGAAAGACTAGAGCTCTCTTCAGGAAAATCAGATATACCAAGGGAATATTTCATGCAGAGATGGGTACAATAAAGGACAGAAATGGTATGTACCTAACAGAAGCAGAATATATTAAGAAGAGGTGGCAAGAATACAGAGAAAAACTGTACAAAAAAGATCTTCCTGACACAGATAACCACAGTGGTGTCATCACTCACCCAGAGCCAGACATCCTGGCATGAGAAGTCAAGTGGGCTTTAGGAAACATCATTATGAACAAAGCCAGAGGAAGTGATGGAATTCCAGTTGAGCTATTTCAAATGCTAAAAGATGATTCAGTGAAAGTGCTGCCCTCAATATGCCAGCAAATTTGGAAAACTCAGCAGTGGCCACAGGACTAGAAAAGATCAGTTTTATTCCAATCCCCCAAAAAAGGCAATGCAAAAGAATATTCAAACAGCACAACTGCACTCATCTTACATGCTGGTAAAGCTCAAAATTCTCCAAGCCAAGCATCAACAGAACGTTGACCGTGAACTTCCAGATGTTCAAGCTGAATTTAGAAAAGGCAGAGGAACCAGAGATCAAACTGCTAATATCTGTTGGATCATAGAAAAAGCAAGAGAGTTCCAGAAAAACCATCTACTTCTGCTTTATTGACTACGCCAAAACCTTTGACTGTGTGGATCACAATAAACTGTGGAAAATTCTGAAAGAGATGGGAATACCAGACCACCTGACTTGCCTCCTGAGAAATCTCTATGCAGCTCAAGAAGCAACAGTTAGAACCGGACATGGACCAACAGACTGGTTCCAAATCGGGAAAGGAATACGTCAAGGCTGTATATTTTACCCTGCTTAGTTAACTTATATGCAGAATACATCATGAGAAATGCTAGGCTAGATGAAGCACAAGTTGGAATCAAGATTACTGGAAGAAATATCAATAACCTCAGATATGCAGATGATACCACCGTTATGGCAGAAAGCGAAGAAGAACTAAAAAGCCTCTTGATGAAAGTGACAGAGGAGAGTGAAAAAGTTGACTTAAAGCTCAACATTCAGAAAACTAAGATCATGGCATCCAGTCCCATCACTTCATGGCAAATAGATGGAGAAACAATGGAAACAGTCAGAGACTTTATATTTTCAGGCTCCAAAATCACTGCAGATGGTGACTGCAGCCATGAAATTAAAAGACACTTGCTCCTTGGAAGAAAAGTTATGATCAACCTAGACAGCGATTGTAAAGCAGAGACATTATTTTGCCAAGAAAGGTCCGTCTAGTCAAAGCTATGTTTTTTCCAGTAATCACATATGGATGTGAGAGAGCTGGACGGTAAAGAAAGCTGAGCGCTGAAGAATTGATGCTTTTGCACTGTGGTGTTGAAGAAGACTCTTGAGAGTTCCTTGGACTGCAAGGAGATCCAACCAGTCCATTCTAAAGGAGATCAGTCCTGAATATTCATTGGAAGGACTGATGCTGAAGCTGAAACTCCAGTACTTTGGCCATTGGATATGAAGAACTGGCTCATTAGAAAAGACCCTAATGCTGGGAAAGATTGAGGGCAGGAGGAGAAGGGGATGACAGAGGATGAGATGATCAGATGGCATCACCAACTCAATGGACATGAGTTTGAGTAAACTCCAGAGTTGTGATGGACAGGGAGGCCTGGCATGCTGCAGTCAGTCCATGGATTCACAAAGAGTCAGATGTGACTGATTAACTGAACTGAACTTAGTAAATGATGGTTTGAAATATCCTTATCTTCCAAGTGCTGACTTTACAAAATAGGTCTTAGATCTCAGAAATATTAAATGATGTTTTGCATAATAATTTCAAACTCTGTCTTTTTAAAGTATTGGAAAGATAGAATGAAAGGAGAATCTTTATGGATAGATAGATTTCTTAATGTTTTGTATTATAATGCAATATAAAATAAGATATATAAATAATTATTACTATCTTCTGGAACATAACAAGCTAATAATCATTTTTATTATTAAACAAAAATGCTAATATTTTCTAAATATCTACTCACTATGTGCCAGGCACAATTATTACAAAATCTTTATATATATTCACTAATTGTAGTCTCACCACAATCCTCTGGTGTGGATTTTTTAAATTATTAACAGCAATTCATGGATGAAAAACATTAAGACAGTCTGAATTCCAGACTTTTTCATTGACATTCTTTTTAGAATATGGTCTTTAGAGAAAAGAAACTGAGTTCCAAATCTTACTTTGCATTTATTGAAAGTGGCAGCCATTTTCAACAAACTATTGAACATCTGTAAATATCAATTTTTTCATTTGCAAAATTCACAAACTTTTGAAGGCGAAAAGTATAAATAGGAATGGAAATTACTTGGCACATGTAGGTCCAAGAAACATCATCTAATATGATCATTATCATTGTCATCATCATCATTAGATATAAAGGAAAGTATTGTGCATATTCTCAGGAATATTATAGATACTTAATAAATACTAGTTTCCTTTCTTGTATTTCTTCAAAAACCATAATAGGTTGAAAAGATAAAAGACTATTCCACACGTGAAATGGACTCTAACTGGGATAGAATCCCACAGGGTTATAAGAACTGTGTCTGTGAATGACCTTGAAATGAAAACCCAGAGACTATTTTTAATCCTATTTCTAAATTTAACTGTGTCATAGTCTCATATTAGTCTTCTCATTACCAGGGAGTTTGGTGTTCATTTAACATACACTGGGTACTTTTTCAGTGTATCAGCTTTCAAATCCTGGCATAGAATCAGTTTCAATGACTATTCACATTTCCCACAGAGGCATGGTGGAATTTAACAAAAGATCTGTGGATTGGAGGGGGAGAAGGGTATCAGAGTATGAAAGATGTGTGACAGCTCTGATACATTTCCTTCTTTTGTTCAAAAGCAAAAGCCACAGAGCACTTTAAAATTACTGAGAAAATTACAAGTGAATGTTAGTACTCTGAATCCAAGCATCACCACTGACAATTAAAAGGAATGTAAAGCAAAAGTGTATTTGTGGTTCAGTGATTTAAGAAAAAGTTCTCTGGGACTGAAGGAAT
The DNA here is from genome assembly GCA_006410675.1 of Oreotragus oreotragus. Classification (NCBI taxonomy): domain Eukaryota; kingdom Metazoa; phylum Chordata; class Mammalia; order Artiodactyla; family Bovidae; genus Oreotragus; species Oreotragus oreotragus. Next base: position 391,930 of record SJYX01023020.1, on the reverse strand, counting down.
CTCCTATACTGCCTGATTAAGGATACATGTCTACAAAAGTAAATGACGCTCCAAATCTGCAGGCTCAAATCAATTTAATTGATTTGTGTGTATCATTAGCCTATCCGTCATGTTTATGTTTTCAATTGTTAACAGCAGACTTTGCCAATTAAGAGCTGTGTTACAAATACAACAGACAGAGGATGGAGAGTCCTATCATTAGTTTATATCATATCGTGCTGGCCAAAAACATTACTTTCCCAAAATGGAAGAAATATAGTTTGAGAAATAGGCCCAATGATGCATTAACTCATATAGATCCAGGACACTAACATGGAGGTGTTGCTACACTTAAAAACTAGCTTGGGTTCCAGAACTGCCAAGGAAAAGACCCAAAAGTTTACTGAAGGCAAACTTAGCCCCGCTAGGTTAGCCTTCAAGTGAAAGGATGTCACAGGAACTTTTCCTGAATTAGGTAAGAATCTTGACTAATAATTGCCATTAAAATTAATTTTTCAGAAAACCTGAGAGTATATAAGGCCTTGTTTATTTCCAATAAAAATTAACCACATTAAATATGTTTTTTACCCTTCCTACAAAATTTTTTGCTAGAATACAAATATCAAACAACAAAATGCACTGACAATGTTTAATATCTTTGTTGATGCTAACAGATTTGAAATTTAAAATTACAAGCTGTCGAAAAGAATTCAGAACTTCTTCTTTGTTATTATTTAATTGACAAAGATGAGAAAAGGAGAAAAAAATATATATATAGCAAAGGAGAAAAAGAAAGATATACCCATTTGAATGCAGAGTTCCAAAGCATAGCAAGAAGAGATAAGAAAGCCTTCCTCAGTGATCGATGCAAAGAAATAGAGGAAAACAATAGAATGCGAAAGACTAAAGATCTCTTCAAGAAAATTAGAGATACCAAGAGAACATTTCATGCAGAGATGGGCTCGATAAAGGACAGAAATGGTATGGACCTAACAGAAGCAGAATATATTAAGAAGAGGTGGCAAGAATACACAGAAGAACTATACAAAAAAGATCTTCATGACCCAGATAATCACAATGGTGTGATCACTCACACTCACTTAGAGCCAGACATCCTGGAATATGAAGTCAAGTGGGCCTTAGGAAGCATCACTATGAACAAAGCTAGTGGAGCTGATGTAATTCCAGTTGCTGCTGCTGCTAAGTCACTTCAGTCGTGTCCAACTCTGTGTGACCCCATAGACGGCAGCTCAGCAGGCTCCACCATCCCTGGGATTCTCCAGGCAAGAACACTTGCGTGGGTTGACATTTGCTTCTCCAGTGCATGAAAGTGAAAAGTGAAAGTGAAGTTCTGATGTAATTCCAGTTGCTGCTGCTGCTAAGTCACTTCAGTCGTGTCCAACTCTGTGTGACCCCATAGACGGCAGCTCAGCAGGCTCCACCATCCCTGGGATTCTCCAGGCAAGAACACTTGCGTGGGTTGACATTTGCTTCTCCAGTGCATGAAAGTGAAAAGTGAAAGTGAAGTCACTCAATCGTGTCCGACCCTCAGCGACCCTATGTACTGCAGCCTACCAGGCTCCTCTGTCATTGGATTTTCCAGGCAAGAGTACCGAAGTAGGTTGCCATTGCCTTCTCCAAATTCCAGTTGAGCTATTTCAATCCTGAAAGATGATGCTGTGAAAGTGCTGCACTCAATATGCCAGCAAATTTGAAAAACTCAGCAGTGGTTCCAGGACTGGAAAAGGTCAGTTTTCACTCCAATCCCAAAGAAAGGCAATGCCAAAGAATCCTCAAATTACAACACAATTGCACTCATTTCACATGCTAGTAAAGTAATGCTCAAAATTCTCCAAGTCAGTCTTCAGCAATATGTGAACCATGAACTTCCAGATGTTCAAGCTGGTTTTAGAAAAGGCAGAGGAACCAGAGATCAAATTGCCAACATCTGCTGGATGATGGAAAAAGCAAGAGAGTTCCAGAAAAACATCTATTTCTGCTTTATTGACTAGGCCAAAGCGTTTGACTGTGTGGATCACAATAAACTGTGGAAAATTCTGAAAGAGATGGGAATACCAGACCACCTGACTTGCCTCTTGAGAAACCTGTATGCAGGTCAGGAAGCAACAGTGAGAGCTGGACATGGAACAACAGAATGGTTCCAAATAGGAAAAGGAGTACGTCAAGGTTGTATATTGTCACCCTGCTTAGTTAACTTATATGCAGAATAATACATCATGAGAAACACTGGCTGGAGGAAGGACAAGCTGGAATCAAGATTACTGGGAGAAATATCAATAACCTCAGATATGCAGATGACACCACCCTTATGGCAGAAAGTAAGGAGGAACTAAACAGCCTCTTGATGAAAGTGAAAGAGGAGNCATGAACTTCCAGATGTTCAAGCTGGTTTTAGAAAAGGCAGAGGAACCAGAGATCAAATTGCCAACATCTGCTGGATGATGGAAAAAGCAAGAGAGTTCCAGAAAAACATCTATTTCTGCTTTATTGACTAGGCCAAAGCGTTTGACTGTGTGGATCACAATAAACTGTGGAAAATTCTGAAAGAGATGGGAATACCAGACCACCTGACTTGCCTCTTGAGAAACCTGTATGCAGGTCAGGAAGCAACAGTGAGAGCTGGACATGGAACAACAGAATGGTTCCAAATAGGAAAAGGAGTACGTCAAGGTTGTATATTGTCACCCTGCTTAGTTAACTTATATGCAGAATAATACATCATGAGAAACACTGGCTGGAGGAAGGACAAGCTGGAATCAAGATTACTGGGAGAAATATCAATAACCTCAGATATGCAGATGACACCACCCTTATGGCAGAAAGTAAGGAGGAACTAAACAGCCTCTTGATGAAAGTGAAAGAGGAGAGTGAAAAAGTTGGTTTAAAATTCAGCATTCAGAAAATGAAGATCATTGTATCTGGTTCCATCACTTCATGGAAAGTAGACAGGGAAACAGTGGAAACAGAGGCTGACTTTATTTTGCGGGGCTCCAAATCATTGCAGGTGGTGATTGCAGCCATGAAATTAAAAGAGGCTTACTCCTTGGAAGAAAAGTTATGACCAACCTAGATAGCATATTGAAAAGCAGAGACATTACTTTGCCAACAAAGGTCCATCCAGCCACAGCTATGGTTTTACCAATGGTCATGTATGGACGTGAGAGTTGGATTATAAAGAAAGCTGAGCACCAAAGAATTGATGCTTTTGAACTGTGATGTTGGAGAAGACTCTTGAGAGTCCCTTGGACTGCAAGGAGATCCAAAGAGTCCATCCTAAAGGAGATCAGTCCTGGGTGTTCATTGCAAGGACTGGTGTTGAAGCTGAAACTGCAATAATTTGGCCACCTGATGCAAAGAGGGACTCACTTGAAAAGCCCCTGATGCTGGGAAAGATTGAGGGCAGGTGGAGAAGGGGACAACAGAGGATGAGATGGTTGTATGGCATCACTGGCTCAGTGGACATGGGTTTAGGTGGACTCCGGGAGTTGGTGATGGACAGGGAGGCCTGACGTGCTGCGGTCCTTAAGGTCGCAAAGAATCGGATATGACTGAGCAACTGAACTGATATTGATACATGGGTCACAGCATTGCCATGGTGAAGATGCTTGTTTAACTCAATAAAGCTATGAGACATGCCGAGCAGGGCCACAGAAGATGGATGGGTCAATGTGAAGTTCTGATAAAACGTGGTCCACTGGAGGAGAGAATGCCAAACCACTCCATTTTCTTTCTGGGAGAACCCTATGTGCAGTATGAAAAGATGAAAAGATATGATCATGGAAGATGAGAACCTCCCTAGGTCAGAAGGTGTTCAATATGCTACTGGGGAAGAGCAGAACGCAATTACCAATATCTCCAGGAAGAATGAAGTGGCTGGGCCAAAGCACAAATGACGCTCAGTTGTGGATGTGTCTGGTGGTGAAAATAAAGTCCATTGCTATAAAGAACAATATTGCATAAAGACTGAAGACAAAAGGAGAAGAGGGTGGCAAAGGATGAGATGGTTAGATAGCCCCACCAACTCAATGGACATGAATTTGAGCAAACTCCCAGGGATAGCGGAGGGCATGGGAGCCTGGCACTCTGCAGTCCATGGGATCACAAAGAGTCAGACATGACTTAGCAACTGAATGATAACAACAGCAGATACATATACATATATATATTTACCAAGTTATTATCCATGACTTTTTAATTTGAAAAATGTAAAGACAAACTAACACCCTTGTATGACTTGGCAACTACTAATTAAAAAGAATGTGTTAATTTCTAGTTTTACTAAACTTTGTTTCATTGGTTAAAATCAATCAGTTCAGTTCAGTCGCTCAGCTGTGTCTGACTTTTTGAGACCCCATGGACTGCAGCCAAATTTGCCTGTTATTCCAGGTGTTTCTTGAATTCCTACTTTTGCATTCCAATCCCCTATAATGAAAAGGACATTTTTTGGGGGGTGTTAGTTCTAAAAGGTCTTGTAGGTCTTCATAGAACCGATCAACTTCAGCTTCCAAGAAAATGCACTGGTCATAGCAAACACTCTCTTCCAACAACACAAGGGAAGACTCTACACGTGGACATCACCAGATGGTCAACACCAAAATCAGATTGATTATATTCTTTGCAGCCAAAGATGGAAAAGCTCTATGCAGTCAACAAAAACAAGACCAGGAGCTGACTGTCGCTCAGATCATGAACTCTTTATTTCCAAATTCAGACTCAAATTGAAGAAAGTAGGGGAAACCGCTAGACCATTCAGGTATGAAGGTGAAGGTGAAGGTGAAGTCGCTCAGTCGTGTCCGACTCTTTGAGACCCCATGGACTATAACCTACTAGGCTTCTCTGTCCACGGGATTCTCCAGGCAAGAATACTGGAGTGGATTGCCATTTCCTTCTCCAGGGGATCTTCCCGACCCAGGAATCGAACCCAGGTCTCCCACATTGGAGGCAGACGCTTTAACCTCTGAGCCACCAGGGAAGCCCCGAGACCATTCAGGTATGAACTCAATCAAATCCCTTATGATTATACAGTGGAAGTGAGAAATAGATTTAAGGGCCTAGATCTGATAGATAGAGTGCCTGATGAACTATGGACTGAGGTTCGTGACATTGTACAGGAGACAGGGATCAAGACCATCCCCATGGAAATGAAATGCAAAAAAGCAAAATGGCTGTCTGAGGAGGCCTTATAAATAGCTGTGAAAAGAAGAGAAGCAAACAGCAAAGGAGAAAAGGAAAGATATAAGCATCTGAATGCAGAGTTCCAAAGAATAGCAAGAAGAGATAAGAAAGCCTTCTTCAGCGATCAATGCAAAGAAATAGAGGAAAACAACAGAATGGGAAAGACTAGAGATCTCTTCAAGAGAATTGGAGATACCAAGGGAACATTTCATGCAAAGATGGGCTCGATAAAGGATAGAAATGGTATGGACCTAACAGAAGCAGAAGATATTAAGAAGAGGTGGCAAGAATACACAGAAGAACTGTACAGAAAAGATCTTCACGACCCAGATAATCATGAGGATGTGATCACTAATCTAGAGCCAGACATCTTGGAATGTGAAGTCAAGTGGGCCTTAGAAAGCATCACTAAGAACAAAGCTAGTGGAGGTGATGGAATTCCAGTTGAGCTGTTTCAAATCCTGAAAGATGATGCTGTGAAAGTGCTGCACTCAATATGCCAGCAAATTTGGAAAACTCAGCAGTGGCCACAGGACTGGAAAAGGTCAGTTTTCATTCCAATTCCAAAGAAAGGCAATGCCAAAGAATGCTCAAACTACCGCACAATTGCACTCATCTCACACGCTAGTAAAGTAATGCTCAAAATTCTCCAAGCCAGGCTTCAGCAATATGTGAACCGTGAACTCCCTGATGTTCAAGCTGGTTTTAGAAAAGGCAGAGGAACCAGAGATCAAATTGCCAACATCCGCTGGATCATGGAAAAAGCAAGAGAGTTCCAGAAAAACATCTATTTCTGCTTTATTGACTATGCCAAAGCCTTTGACTGTGTGGATCACAATAAACTGTGGAAAATTCTGAAAGAGATGGGAATACCAGACCACCTAACCTGCCTCTTGAGAAATCTGTATGCAGGTCAGGAAGCAACAGTTAGAACTGGACATGGAACAACAGACTGGTTCCAAATAGGAAAAGGAGTACGTCAAGGCTGTATATTGTCACCCTGCTTATTTAACTTATATGCAGAGTACATCATGAGAAACGCTGGACTGGAAGAAACACAAGCTGGAATCAAGATTGCCGGGAGAAATATCAATAACCTCAGATATGCAGATGACACCACCCTTATGGCAGAAAGTGAAGAGGAACTAAAAAGCCTCTTGATGAAAGTGAAAGAGGAGAGTGAAAAAGTTGGCTTAAAGCTCAACATTCAGAAAACGAAGATCATGGCATCTGGTCCCATCACTTCATGGGAAATAGATGGGGAAACAGTGGAAACAGTGTCAGACTTTATTTTTGGGGGCTCCAAAATCACTGCAGATGGTGACTGCAGCCATGAAATTAGAAGACGCTTACTCCTTGGAAGAAAAGTTATGACCAATAGATAGAATATTCAAAAGCAGAGACATTACTTTGCCGACTAAGGTCCATTTAGTCAAGGCTATGGTTTTTCCTGTGGTCATGTATGGATGTGAGAGTTGGACTATGAAGAAGGCTGAGTGCTGGAGAATTGGTGCTTTTGAACTGTGGTGTTGGAGAAGACTCTTGAGAGTCTCTTGGACTGCAAGGAGATCCAACCAGTTCATTCTGAAGGAGATCAGCCCTGGGATTTCTTTGGAAGGAATGATGCTAAAGCTGAAACTCCAGTACTTTGGCCACCTCATGCAAAGAGTTGACTTATTGGAAAAGACTTTGATGCTGGGAGGGACTGGGGGCAGGAGGAGAAGGGGACGACAGAGGATGAGATGGCTGGATGGCATCACCGATTTGATGGACTTGAATCTGAGTGAACCCCGAGAGTTGCTGATGGACAGGGAGGCCGGACAGGGAGGCCTGAAGTGCAGCGACTCATGGGGTCGCAAAGAGTCGGACAGGACTGAGCAACTGAACTGAACTGAACTGAACTGGCCTGCAGCATGCCGGAGTTCCCTGTCCATCGCTAACTCTCAGAAATTGCTAAAACTCATGTCCATCGAGTTGGTGATGCCATCCAACCGTCTTATCCTCTCTTGTCCTTCTCCTCCCGCCTTCAATCTTTTCATCATCAGGATCTTTTCCAATGATTCAGTTCTTCACATCCGGTGGCCAGAGTATTGGAGTTTCAGCTTCAGCGTAAGTCCTTCCCCTGATTATTCAGGACTGATTTCCTTTAGTACTGACTGGTTTGATCAGTCAAGCAATGTAATAAATAAAATTTAAGGCTCTACTTTCAGGAAAAGCTACTTAGTAGTAAAGAAGGCAATGAGAAAAAATTCTCTGTCCTCTTATTTCTCATTGAAACATTCTGGGAAATGCATCTGTGAGGAGCAACTCACCCTGATAACCAGAAAATTTGAGTTAAAACTCTCTGCAAAATTGGATACTGCTTTCTCTTTCTTGAAGTGGTATCCCTGCAGGGTGATCCAACTCTTTTCAAAAAGAATTAGAAAAAGGCAAACAAGTTGCAGGCAAGCAATAGATCCAAGGTCTGAGAATCAAGGTCTGCAAAGCAATCAATAACCACAGATACCATGAGGCAGAGGATCACACCTTGAGAGTATCATGCACTGGAACCACTTATGGGATGATAGACACAATGGACAGTGGACACCATCACTCCCTTCTTGATGGCCTGCAGCCCTGACAGTGTCTCTTTTGAACCGCTTACGCTCAGCACTTAAGGTAATGTGGCTGTGAAGAAAAACAAACTGTTTTTCCACTTCTCTCAGTCCCTCTGACTTAACTCTAGAGATTTCTGCAACACGCAAAAACAAAGATTTTTTTAAATCTTGCTACTTTTTTTAAGAAAAAAATATGCAAAAGAAGTCCACAAATAAGCCTTTGTCAGTCACACCATACCTTAGTGAAAGTAACTTGATTGATAAAATAAACTTGATTGTAAAATAACATTCTGTTAAGGAACATTTGTGGGAAGGCAATATAGAGGTTTCTTTGTGATCAGTTCTTGTGTGTGTGTGTGTGTGTGNTAAGAAAAAAATATGCAAAAGAAGTCCACAAATAAGCCTTTGTCAGTCACACCATACCTTAGTGAAAGTAACTTGATTGATAAAATAAACTTGATTGTAAAATAACATTCTGTTAAGGAACATTTGTGGGAAGGCAATATAGAGGTTTCTTTGTGATCAGTTCTTGTGTGTGTGTGTGTGTGTGCGTGTGTGCACTCCAAGGGATTAGTTTTTTCTCTTTACAAAAATTATAACATATATTTCCTTCCTCTGCAATTCTTGAACAACACTGAGAATATTTTGATTATTTTTGGTGCCACGGTTTGATAGTCTTCTTTCTTTAGGCACAATTCTATGACATACACTGCTTGACAGAAAAAAAAAAGTATCTAAGAATTTCCAAAGACATTCATATGCTGCATGTAATACATTTTTCATTTTGATTTTGGCATTTTCCAACTCAACTAATTATGTTATCATTCAATGTACACTTTAAAAAAGCAAGTTTTAAGTAAGAAAAGAACACAAAAGCCTTTGAAGTTTTGCTGTCTAACTTTAGAATTACTCCTGACATCTTTAAATAGAAGAAAATTATATTGATGCTTTTACATATCTGTATATTATGTGCTTGTTGGTCTCTCTCCACCTCCACCCCTCACCCTCCATATTTCTATATCTATTTCTCTAATGATTTCTTTCTTGAGAATACAGTCTTGACTGATCCATTCAATGGTAATAGTTGCTGAAGAGTTTATTGACCTTTTCTGGGTTGTTGCTAGCTGTGGAGGTTTTGACACATTGTAACTCTCCACCAAATATAGATATTACTTACACTTCTCATTCTCTTTCTTAGGCTATAAGGTATGCAGGAATTCTGCCAAAGGTAAAAATGGTCAGTTGTGACCTGAATTGAAACTGTGGCGGTGAACATATGCTACCAGTACATATTTACACACAGATACAGTACTCCCCCACATCCACCAGGGGATTGGTTCCAGGACTCCTCACCCCTGCATGTCAATAGNCTGCCAAAGGTAAAAATGGTCAGTTGTGACCTGAATTGAAACTGTGGCGGTGAACATATGCTACCAGTACATATTTACACACAGATACAGTACTCCCCCACATCCACCAGGGGATTGGTTCCAGGACTCCTCACCCCTGCATGTCAATAGCAAAATGTATGGATTCCCTTATCTTAAATGGTATACTACACCCTAAATGGTATATTCTGCATCTGTGGATTTAACTGCAGATCAAATAGCAAATATCAAAAATTGATGGGATGTTGGCTGACTGTGGATGTGGAACCAGTGAGTACAGAAGGCCTATTGTATTTCATCTTCTATTCCAATAGACTGTATTTTAACCAGTCAATGAGCCATTGATTATAAGGCACATCATTATATGCACCACCAGGAAAGAGAACATATTTCCATTTAAATCTGACACACCATCAATTGTAAGATGAAGCTCCATTTCATAGATAAAAGCTATAGAGAAGAAGGACACCACAGAACTGATGAAAAGTACTGAACATATTATGTTGATGTGCCTTTTCCTCTTGTATTTCTAGTGTCAAACACCAAGCATATTTTATCTTCCTGCATTCTTTCACTCTTCTTTTCTCTACTTAAATTTTATGTGCAAGCAATTTTGCTGATTTGGCTTTGATTTTAGGATGCAGTTTAAGGCCCTGTGCTTAGTTTCTCTCCAATTTATGTCATAGAACTTGGCATCATTTATTCCTGCAGAGTTAATTTCATTTATTCTGCCTTCAGTTGGCCAGTGAAACAGATCTCAGAGAGAGTTGGCACATGAGTCCAGGACCCAGAAGCTGCTTTGTTATCCCTGATTAAAAGAATTATTTAAAAAGACATATCAATTTTAAGAGCATTTGGGCTAAGTTCTACAAAATTGTGAGGGAGGAAAAGTTAGTTTCCAGTGTCATCCTTCTTCTTGATGGCTAATTTTCTTACTTACTTTCCCAAAACATAAAGATTAGAAGGTGCCCTATTATTCTCCTCTATTATCCTCCTACTAAAAGCTGCGTGTTCTTTCTCTTATATCCTCAGGGACAGCAGTTTAGCAACTGGCAAGTCTTATAATATAATACTTTAAGCCGGACAAAGAAAGGGAAATGAGACTGCCCAGAGGGGAAAAAATGATATGCATTTAACACTGACTTTTTGGAAAGCAATTAATATTCTTTTATCTGATAATTGGGGACTTTAAGTGAGTTGGGTGAGTTTTAAAACAAATAACAAGGAAGAGAAGTTATGACACGTTATTAGGTAAGATATTTTGGGGACGGTGTATCTTCTATCTATTTACAGTGTATAGTTAAAACTTGAAGCCATTAATGACAGGGACTAGCCTAATCTAGGCTTCCCTGGTGGCTCAGATAGTAAAGAATCTGCCCACAATGCTGGAGACACGGGTTCAGTCCCTGGGTGGGAAAGATCCCTTGGAGAAGGGCATGGCAACCAACTCCAGTATTCTAGCTTGGAGAATCCCATAGACAGAGGAGCCTGGCGAGCTACGGTCCATAGTGTAGCAAAGAGTCAGCCACAACTAAAGCAACTTAACAAAACGGGTGCATGCATAGGCATTAAATAAGTAATTTCATGTGTGAAAGTGAAAGTTTCTCAGTCATGTCCGACTCTTTGTGACCCCATGGACTATACAGTCCAAGGAATTCTCCTGACCAGAATAGTGGAGTGGGTAGCCTTTGCCTTCTCCAGAGGGTCTTCTCAACCCAGGGACTGAACCCAGGTCTCCCGCATTGCAGGTGGATTCTTTACCAGCTGAGCCACATGTGTAGTAGGGATTATAAAAGAGATATGCAGGATGTTATGGGATACCATCTGGCGTTTGACAACCTGTACTGGGTCAAGGAGATTATATCTTATTTGAGACCTCAAAGGTGGGAGTATAATGACTTCGTGAAAGTAGGAAATGGGGTAGGACTTCAAGCTCAGGGAAAAGTTAATCTTTTTGAGGGCCCAGAGGTCAGAGAGTTAATTGTACCTCACTGTAACTAAAACAAACTACGAATGAAATGGTAATATGTCACAGATGAGATTCAGATGATAGGTTACAACTATCCACATTGTGGGAGGCCCTGTAAGCCATTTAAGTAGCTTGGATTTTATTCTAAAATACTTTGAAATACATTAAAGGGTCTTAAGCAAGAATTAACCCATTTTATGTTTTACTTTTTTAATATTCTAGCTGAGCGTGAAGAATATATCAAAGAAGGGACCGGCTGAATGCAAGAGACCACTGAAATAGCCACTGGAGTTGACTAGATGGGATCACAATGCTGGGAATAGAAAAGGGTGGTTGGCGCCCACAGGAAAGCTGGGGGAAATTGGATAAAACTGAGTGCAATTTCAAAATGAACTGTTTAAGATCTATATGTTCAGTGAAGAAAAAGAAGCCATCAAGCATGACTGCATAAATGCCAATTTTCTCTCAAGCAACTGGGTAGATAATGATACCATTTCTGGAGGGGCGGGGGAAGAGGAGAAAGAAAAACAAAACTGGGAAGAAATTCCAAAGGAGCTCTGATATTTAGGGATCAAGTAGTAAAGAGAGAGGTGACAGAGGAGATAAGAAAGATACAGACATCAAGTAGGAGGAAAATCTAAAACAACAACAACATTATTAAAGAAACCAAAGAAAACGATTTCTAGAGTGAAGGTCAACAGCGTCAAATGCTGCTTGAAAATCAAGCTACACAAAAACTAGAATTGTTTTAATGGAATTATTGACATGGTACTCACTGGCAGCTGTGTTAAGACTCCAGGAAGAACTGAGAAGGGAGGTAAAGGGATTATAGAATATAAAGTCATTTAAGAAGCTAGACAGTTAAAGGAAAGATATGAAACATGTTTACAAGCATATGGAAAACAGCCAGATGTTGGAATGTGTGATATTCAGGAGTTTTTTTGAAAGCAAGTAATAAAAACTAACCTTACACTAGTGTAAATAAAAAGAGAGGAAATTTCTTACAAGGACACAAAGGAATACCAATGAACCCAAAGGCAGGCAGAGAATAGGATTCGCCAGAACCCAACACACTAACTGATTAACTGATCAGGTTTGTTTGTTTGATGAGTTTTAGTTAACCAGATTTTATCGTGATTATATAAATATTTGTGAGAATGTTTATGATTATGTCTTTTCTACTCTCTGTTGCTAGAGTGGAAGATCAAAATGAAGGTAAAGAAAATCGAGGGGCATAAAATAGTGTAATCACAAGAATGTACGTAATTGTTTTGGCATATTCTTCTTAAGAATGTAGTTTTAACAAATATTATAATGTAATAAGCATTCTCTTCTAGGATAATTCTTATTATAGTATATATTCAAAATTATTATTACTAACAGCCTTCTCAAACTCTTCATTTGTATGGCCTCAATTCATCTTAGTGGTCTGTAATTAGGAGAATAGGAGGCATCCATGTGGCAGAAGAAATGGGATAGGTTGGGCACATCTGGAATAGTAACTTGGAGAAGCACTGGAGAATTTTGCAAAAGGGGGCTACTGGGAAATCTGTGTTGATTCAGAAACCAAGGGCAGAAAGCAAAGAAAGTGGATGGAATTCAAGTCTCAAAAAATCCATTTCTTATCTCAATAAAAAATAATTCTGACTCTATATTATCATAGCAATGTCAGCCCTTCATTTTCTTCATTAAAAGGATGAATACGGCTAGTTTTCTTTTGTATTTCATAGCCAAACTTCTCAAGTGAGTGTATGATTTGAAAAATAGCTACTATTTGTTGAACACTTACTATGTGACTTCGCTGACTTACTACGTGGCGTCCCTGGTGGCTCAGAGAGTAAAGCATCTGCCTGCAATGCAGGAGACCCAGCTTCAATCCTTGGGTTGGGAAGATCCCCAGAGAAGGAAATGGCAACTCACTCCAGTACTCTTGCCTGGAAAATCCCATACCAGTTTCCTCTGGTAGGTTACAGTCCATGGGGTCGCAAAGAGTCAGACACGACTGAGCAACTTCACTTCCTTTACTATGTGACAAGCTTTTTACTTTATCTTTGTGACAACTTATGGTGTATTTATTATTATATTCTCCTTAATTGATTGGGGCAGAAAGTGATTAAACAATTTGCCCAAAGTTGCAGTGTTATTGAAGGATGAAATATGTATTCAAACGTGAACAATCTGATTCTGCAACTCTGGTTCTCATAAAACACTGAACAGCTACCTCTGCATTGCTATTACCTTTGTCTAGTTTGTCTCGATAACATCTAATTCTTATCCCATTACTCTACCAGTATTTCATTCTTACAGTCACAAACAATCATCTAATCATCATCAATCCCTAATGTCCCCTTCTTGATACCACTATAACTTTTAATGAAGTCTACTATATTAGTAAATATTCTTTTTCTTTTGTCCTTTTCAACACCTCTATCTCCCTTTTTTCCACAAGACTCTTCTGCATTTGCCCTGTAAGGAAGTGTTTGTCTCAAGTCTTCAAATCTGAGCCCAAATCTCCATAGAGTACTTTAGTCTCCTTTAGGAATAAGACCCTTTAAGGAAATTCTCTCAGCGAAACCCTTTTCACTCCAGTAGAGCTACATATGGGGGCTTCCCATGAGGTGCTAGTGGTAAAGAACCTGCCTGACAGTGCAGTAGACATAAAGAGACAAGGGTTCGATCCTTGGGTCAGGAAGATCCCCTGGAGGAGGGCAAGGCAACGCACTCCAGTATTCTTACCAGGAGAATCCCATAGACAGAGGAGCCTAGTGGGGTGATAGACCATAGGGTTGCAAAGAGTCAGACATGACTGAAATGATTTAGCATGCACACATATAGAGCTACATATTGTAAGCTACATATTCCACTCCAAGCTTGGGATATACAATGAACACACAGATCCCCACCAGCCATGAGTCACATCCGACTGATTCCTATATGACTCAATATGTGGAAGATCTCTTTGTCCACCAAATGATACCATATCTCACACACTAAAATATGTGCTTCAACTGTAGACTCTGTGTCTTAAACAGCCTTGCTAGACTGGTCAAAGCTATTTACATAAGAGAAGGCAATGGCACCCCACTCCAGTACTCTTGCCTGGAAAATCCCATGGACGGAGGAGCCTGGTGGGCTGCAGTCCATGGGGTCACTAAGAGTTGGATACAACTGAGCGACTTCACTTTCACTTTTCACTTTCATGCATTGGAGAAGGAAATGGCATCCCACTCCAATATTCTTGCCTGGAGAATCCCAGGGACGGAGGCTCATGGTAGGAGGCATCTATGGGGTCGCACAGAGTCGGACACGACTGAAGCGACTTAGCAGCAGCAGCAGCAGCAACTAGATCTAACCTGTCTCGTCTGATCCTGAATTGCTTTTCTCTACCATTTTCAGTGTTACTTCCTGGTTCCACCATGCTTTATGCTTTAATTAGATGTTGCCGCTTAGTTTCAGAATATAAATGTATCACTGCAGTTTAGTTGGTCTACTTGGTTTACACGCTTTTTCACTGTCCAAGAAAGCAGAAAGTGTGGGCTCAGAGGTCAAATTATCTTATAACTGAGTTTTGGAAGTTCTTTATGCATTCTCGATAAAATCCTTTATCAGATAAGTACTTTGCAAATATTTTCTCCCAGCCAGTGTCTTCTCATTTAATTCTTTTAAGAGTGTCTTTCAAAGAACAGAAATTTTTATTTGTAGTATGTGAAATTTATCAGTATGGTTTTTATCTGTGGGTGAAGCCCTAATCTTGATATCAAAAATTTACCTAACCCAAGGCAGAAGAGTTTCTCCTATGCTTTATTCTATGAGCCTTATTGTTTTAACAGTTTTATGATCCCATTTGATGATTTTTGTATTCAGTGAGAGGTATATGTCAAAGTTCATTTCCTTTACATAGGGAAATCCAATTGTTCAGTTATCATTTACTGAAAGGTAATTCTTTCTTCACTGAATTGTCTTTGGACTTTGTGAAAAATGAGTTGATGATATAGGTATGAGTCTATTAATAGACTGTCAATTCTATTCCATTAGTCTATATTTCTCTTTTGGCCCCAATACTACTTTATCTTTATAACTATAACATTATAATAAGTCTTATAAATCAGGTAGGATTATTCCTCCATGATTTTTCTTCTTTTTAAAGTTTGCTTTGATTCTCCCAAGTCCTTTGGATTTCCATATGATTTTTTTTGGGGGGGGGTCAATTTTTCAATTTATGAAAAAAAAGTCTGCTGAGATTTTAATTGGGATTGCATTGATTCTATAGATTGATATGAAGAGAATTGACATCTTAACAATATTAATTCTTCCTATTATTGAACATGGTATGTCTCTACATTTATTTAAGTGATCTATTATTTGTTAAACCCACGTTTTGTAGTTTTTAGTGTATAGACCTTGCACAACTTTTGCCAAATGGATCTCTAAGTAATTCATACTTTTTGATGCTGTTGTAGTTGCAATTTAGAAAATTTTAATTCTCTCATGAGTTGCCTAAGGGGCAGCGGCCAAGAGGAGCTACCTCACATCTGGGATCAGGGGTGGCAGTCAGGAGGAGCTACGCACGTCAGAGGTCAGGGGCGGCAGCTGAGAGGAGATACCCCATGTCCAAGACCAGGGGTGGCGGCCAGGAAGAGCTAACCCTCGCCCGAGGCCAGGGGTGGTGGCCAGGAGGAGCAGCTCCACATCCAAGGAGTGGTGGCTGCATGCACACAGTGGGGCCTAGAGGAGCTCTTCACGAGGGGGTGGCAGTGAGGAGATACCCTTTGTCCAAGGTAAGGAGCAGTGGCTGTGCTTTGCTGGAGCAGCTGTGAAGAGATACCCCACATCCAAGGTAAGAGAAACCCAAGTAAGACAGTAGGTGTTGCAAGAGGGCATCAGAGAGAGGGTAGACACACTGAAACCATAATCACAGAAAACTAGTCAATCTAATCACACTAGGACCACAGCCTAGTCTAACTCAATGAAACTAAACCATGCCATGTGGGGCCACCCAAGATGGGTGGGTCATGGTGGAGAGGTCTGACAGAATGTGGTCCACTGGAGAAGGGAATGGCAAACCACTTCAGTATTCTTGCCTTGAGAACCCCATGAACAGTATGAAAAGGCAAAATGATAGGATACTGAAAGAGGAACTCCCCAGGTCAGTAGGTGCCCAATATGCTACTGGAGATCAGTGGAGAAATAACTCCAGAAAGAATGAAGGGATGGAGCCAAAGCAAAAAAAATACCCAGTTGTGGATGTGACTGGTGATAGAAGCAAGGTCCAATGCTATAAAGAGCAACATTGCATCAGTTCAGTTCAGTCACTCAGTCGTGTCTGACTCTTTGCAATCCCATGAATCACAGCATGCAAGGCCTCCCTATCCATCACCAACTCCCGGAGTTCACTCAGACTCACGTCCATCGAGTCAGTGATGCCATCCAGCCATCTCATCCTCAGTCGTCCCCTTCTCCTCCTGCCTCCAGTCCCTCCCAGAATCAGAGTCTTTTACAATGAGTCAACCCTTCCCATGAGGTGGCCAAAGTACTGGAGTTTCAGCTTTAGCATCATTCCTTCCAAAGAAATCCCAGGGCCGATCTCCTTCAGAATGGACTGTTTGGATCTCCTTGCAGTCCAAGGGACTCTCAAGATTGAGTCTTCTCCAACACCACAGTTCAAAAGCATCAATTCTTCAGTGCTCAGCTTTCTTCACAATCCAACTCTCACATCCATACATGACAATGGAAAAACCATGGCCTTGACTAGACGGACCTTAGTCGGCAAAGTAATGTCTCTGCTTTTCAATATGCTGTCTAGGTTGGTCATAACTTTTCTTCCAAAGAGTAAGCGTCTTTTAATTTCATGGCTGCAGTTACCATCTGCAGTGATTTTGGAGCCCCCCAAAACAAAAGTCTGACACTGTTTCCACTGTAGGAACCGGGAATGTTAGGTCCATGAATCAAGGCAAATTGGAAGTGGTCAAACAGGAGATGGCAAGAGTGAACATCGACATTCTAGGAATCAGCGAACTAAAATGGACTGGAATGGGTGAATTTAACTCAGATGACCATTATATCTACTACTGCGGGCAGGAATCCCTCAGAAGAAATGGAGTAGCCATCATGGTCAACAAAAGAGTCCGAAATGCAGTACTTGGATGCAATCTCAAAAACGACAGAATGATCTCTGTTCGTTTCCAAGGCAAACCATTCAATATCACAGTTATCCAAGTCTATGCCCCAACCAGTAATGCTGAAGAAGCTGAAGTTGAACGGTTTTATGAAGACCTACAAGACCTTGTAGAACTAACACCCAAAAAAGATGTCCTTTTCATTATAGGGGACTGGAATGCTAAAGTAGGAAGTCAAGAAACACCTGGAGTAACAGGCAAATTTGGCCTTGGAATGCGGAATGAAGCAGGGCAAAGACTAATAGAGTTTTGCCAAGAAAATGCACTGGTCATAGCAAACACCCTCTTCCAGCAACACAAGAGAAGACTCTACACATGGACATCACCAGATGGTCAACACCGAAATCAGATTGATTATATTCTTTGCAGCCAAAGATGGAGAAGCTCTATACAGTCAACAAAAACAAGACCAGGAGCTGACTGTGGCTCAGATCATGAACTCCTTATTTCCAAATTCAGACTTAAATTGAAGAAAGTAGGGAAAACCGCTAGACCATTCAGGTATGACCTAAATCAAATCCCTTATGATTATACAGTGGAAGTGAGAAATAGATTTAAGGGCCTAGATCTGATAGACAGAGTTCCTGATGAACTATGGAATGAGGTTCGTGACATTGTACAGGAGACAGGGATCAAGACCATCCCCATGGAAAAGAAATGCAAAAAAGCAAAATGGCTGTCTGGAGAAGCCTTACAAATAGCACTGAAAAGAAGAGAGGCGAAAAGCAAAGGAGAAAAGAAAAGATATAAGCATCTGAATGCAGAGTTCCAAAGAATAGCAAGAAGAGATAAGAAAGCCTTCTTCAGCAATCAATGCAAAGAGATAGAGGAAAACAACAGAATGGGAAAGACTAGAGATCTCTTCAAGAGAATTGGAGATACCAAGGGAACATTTCATGCAAAGATGGGCTCGATAAAGGATAGAAATGGTATGGACCTAACAGAAGCAGAAGATATTAAGAAGAGGTGGCAAGAATACACAGAAGAACTGTACAGAAAAGATCTTCACGACCCAGATAATCATGAGGATGTGATCACTAATCTAGAGCCAGACATCTTGGAATGTGAAGTCAAGTGGGCCTTAGAAAGCATCACTAAGAACAAAGCTAGTGGAGGTGATGGAATTCCCGTTGAGCTGTTTCAAATCCTGGAAGATGATGCTGTGAAAGTGCTGCACTCAATATGCCAGCAAATTTGGAAAACTCAGCAGTGGCCACAGGACTGGAAAAGGTCAGTTTTCATTCCAATTCCAAAGAAAGGCAATGCCAAAGAATGCTCAAACTACTGCACAATTGCACTCATCTCACACACTAGTAAAGTAATGTTCAAAATTCTCCAAGCCAGGCTTCAGCAGTACGTGAACCGTGAACTTCCCATATGTTCAAGCTGGTTTTAGAAAAAGCAGAGGAACCAGAGATCAAATTGCCAACATCCGCTGGATCATCGAAAAAACAAGGGTTTCAGAAAAACATCTATTTCTGCTTTATTGACTATGCCAAAGCCTTTGACTGTGTGGATCACAATAAACTGTGGAAAATTCTGAAAGAGATGGGAATACCAGACCATCTGACCTGTTTCTTGAGAGCTGGACACAACTGAGTGACTGAACTGAACTGAATTGATAAATAGAATTAATTATATGTTTTGATCTGTATTCTCTAAATCCACTAAACTCATTTATTAGTTCTAGTAGCTTTTTTTGATGTTTCCATTCAATTATCTATATAGACAAATCACATTGTCTTTGAATAAGGACACTTCCTCTTCCTTTCCAGTTTGGAAGAACTCTATTTATTTGGGCTACCCAGGTTTAGTGGAAAAGAACCCACCTGGCAGTGCAGGAGACTTAAGAGATGTGAGTTCAATCCCTGGATCTGGAAGATCCCACGGATGAGAGCATGGCAACCTACTCCAGTATTCTTGGCTGGAGAATCCCAAGGAAAAAGGAGCCTGGTGGTCTATAGACCATAGGGTCAGAAGGAGTTGGACGCAACAGAAATGACTTAGCATACATGTATGCCTTTATTTATTTATCTTCCCTGATTACACTGTTCAGAACTTTCAGTACAATATTGAACAAAAGTGCTAAGAGTGGACATGATTTTGTTATTGCTGATTTTAAAGGGAAAATATTTAGTCTTTCATCACTAAATATGTTAACTGAAGGTTTTGGTTTTTTTTTTTTTAATAGACAGTATTTATCAGGTTGATGAAGGGCCTTCCTTTTGTGCTCTGCTGAGAATTACTATCAGTAAAGGATGATGGATTTTGTCAAATATTTGTTCTGTGTACATGGAGAATAATCACATGATTTTTCATTTTAGATTTTCAATATGATTAATTATATTGATTACTTTATAAATGTTAAACCAACCTTGCATTCCTTAAATGCCTTACTTGCTCATGTTGTACAATCTTTTATATATTGTTGCAATGAACTTGTGAATTTTCTAAAACTTACCAACTTTATCAATCTTTCCCATGAATTACGTTTTTGGCTTCTTTGGTTTTCTCCATTAATTTCATTTTATATTTCATTGACTTCTCTTATGATCTTTTAATTTCTTCTACCTGCTTTGGTTTAGTTAGCTTTTCTTTGATTAGTTTTTTAAAGGTAGAAGCTGAAGTCACTGATTTGAGAATTTTCTTCTTTAATACAGATTTTAAATGCTACCTGTTCTCCTCTAATTATTGCTTCAGTGGCACCCCAGTAAATTTCTGTCACATTATGTTTTTATTTCCACTTAGTCCAAAATATTTTCTAATTCCATTTTTAATCCAAATATTATTTAGAAGACTCTCGAGAGTCCCTTGGACTGCAAGGAGATCCAACCAGTCCATCCTAAAGGAGATCAGTCCTGAGTGTTCATTGGAAGAACTGATGTGGAAGCTAAAACCCCAATACTTTGGCCACCTGCTGCAAAGAGCTGACTCATTTGAAAAGACCCTGGTGCTGGGAAAGATTGAGGGCAGGAGGAGAAAGGGATGACAGAGGATGAGATGGTTAGATCACATCAGCGACTCAATGGACATGAGTTGGGGTCAACTCCAGTAGTTGGTCGGGGAAGGCAATGGCACCCTACCCCAGAACTCTTGCCTGGAAAATCCAATGGACGGAGTAGCCTGGTGGGCTGCAGTCCATGGGGTCGCTAACAGTCGGACAGACTTCACTTTCACTTTTCTCTTTCATGCATTGGAGAAGGAAATAGCAATCCACTCCAGTGTTCTTGCCTGGAGAATCCCAGGGATGGGGGAGCCTGGTGGGCTGCCGTCTGTGGGGTCGCACAGAGTCGGACACGACTGAAGTAACTTAGCAGCAGCAGCCAGTAGTAGGTGATGGGCAGTGAGGCCTGGCATGCTGCAGTCCGTGGAGTCTCAGAGTCAGACACAACTGAGCGACTGAACTGAACTGATTATTTAGAAGTGTGTTATTTACTATCAGCCATTTGGGGATTTTCCAGATATAGTTCTCTTACTGTTTGCTCATTCAATTTGCTCATTGATCAAAGAGCATATTCTTTATAACTTAATCCATTTAAAGCTATTGAAACTTTTATTATATATATGCCTATATATATATGCAGCCTATCGTGGTAAATTTTCCATGTGCACTTATTCTACTGTTATTAGATGGAGTGTTAGAACACTATAGCAGTGTTTTCTAAGTTAAGTGTGTTGATACTATTCAAATACGCTACATTGTTAAAGTTTTTCTGTCTATTATTCTGTCATATATTGAGAGAAGACTTGAAATTTCCAATTCTAGTAGTGGATATGTCTCTTTCTTTTTGCAGTTCTATCAGTTTTTGCTTTCTGTGTTTTGAAACTCTATTTTCAAATGCAAAAAAAAATTAGGATTATTAGATCTTCTTGATAAATAGACCTCTTTATCATTAAGAAATGAACTTCTTTGTCCCTGGTGATATTATTTGCCTTGAAATCCAGTTTGCCTGGTACTAGGATGATTGCCTCAGCTTCTCTGTGTAGCATCATTTTTGTATATTTACATTTAAATTGAATTTATTATGGGCAGAATTGAGCTGGGTCTTTTTTGTTTCATCCAATGTGACAATCTTTTTAACTGAAATATGTGGACCTAGTATATTTAATATGACTAGTGGTATGGTTAGTTTTAAGTCTATTATCTCTTATTTGTTTTCTTCTTGGTCCTTCCTTTCTTTGTTCAGCTTCCTTCTTTTTCCACCCACTTTTGAACTGAGTATCTTTTTAGCAATTCCATTTCATCTCCTTGTTGGATTGCTAGTTATACCTTCTTGCTTTGTTGTTTGCTAATTATATTAAGGTTTATGGATACATCTTTAACATCACTTTATGACATCAAGTGATTTTATATCATGATATGTGAATTGCAGATAGTTGGCTTCTGTTTTTACTTAATTTTTGTACCATTTTTAACTCCTTTTACTTGCGTATGTTGTAAAACACATAATACATTGCGACTGTTTTGTTTAAACAATTGATTATCTTTTGAATAAAATTTAAACTGTGAGAAAATTTATTTTTACCCATGTAGTTATTTTTTCTGATGCTCTTCATTTCTTTAGATGAATTATTTTTATCTGGCATCATTTTTCATCTGCCTGACAAATTTTAAATTTCTTGTAGTGTAGGTCTTTTCAAAATGAATTTTTTCATCTTTTGTATGTCTGAACTATCTTTTATTGCTTTCATTTTTGAACAACATGCTCACTGAATATTAAACTCTAGGTTCTCAATCTTCCTTTCACATCTTTAAAGATATTTCTCTACTTTTGAGTTTTTCCAGTGAGAAATATGCTGTCTTCCTTATTTTTGTTTGTACACAATATGTCTCTTTTCTTGTGGCAGCTTTGAAGATTTTCCCCTTTATGACTGGTTTAAAGCAATTTCATTATAAAGGGTGTTGGTGTAGTTTTCATCACATTTTTTTGTGCTTAAGTTTCATTTAGCTTCTTAGAATGTGGCGTTTACTTTTCATAAAATTCTGAAATTTTGGGTCACTATTTCTTCAAATATTTTGTTTGTTCCCCCTCCTTTCATTACTTCAGGAATTTAGTTACATGCATAAAAGGTTGCTTGAAGTTGTTCCACGGCTCACTGGTGTTCTTTGCAATCTTTTTTAAAATTATTTTTTCTGTTTTAAGTTTCACATAATTTCTATTGCTATTTCTTCAATACCTTAAATTTTCATTTTAGACAATGCATTTTCTATCTCTAGAAGTTTGATGTGGGTCTTTCTCATATCTTCAAGTTTTCTATGTATCTTTTTAGACATATCTATTCTAGGCATAATAACTGTGTTTATCTCCTTGGGCCTGTTAATTCTAACATCTGTGTCAACTTTAAGTCAGTTTTGATTGACTGATTATTCTCAATATGGATCATGTCTTCCTGCTTCTTTGTATGTCTGCAAATCTTTGATTGGATGCCAAAACTTGGGAATTTTACTTATTGAGAGGATGTTTTCTAATTCCTATATACATTCTTAAGCTTCCCTCATACATGTAGTTAAGTGACTTGGAAACAGATCCTTAGGGTCTTACTTTTAAGAGTTGTTAGCCGCATCCAGAAAATTACACAGCATAGAGCCAATTAACCCCCATCACTGAGACAAGGCTTTCCTCAGTACTCTACACAATGCTACATGAATTAAGAGTTTTTCTAGTCTGACTGATGGGAACCAGTATTTTTTTGGCCCTGTGTGAATGTTAAGCACTGTTCTCTTTAATTCTTTTGAATGGTTATTTCACAGCCTCTAGCCATTTCTTCAAATGAAAAAACTGTTCAGTACTCTATGGAATACTCAGCAGGGACCGTGTTCATAACTCTAGGTTATTTCTCTGTGCATTTCTCTCCTTTATGGTGTTGTCTTATGAATTCAGCCTGCTTGTTTTCTCTGGACCTCAGCTTCCACTTCCCCAGGCCAGGTTCTGCATGTGTTCCTCTTCCCTGAACTGTGGCTTGGAAATTCTCTGGTGACACTAACCTAGGACATTTACAAGGCTCACCTTCTTTGTTTTCTGTCTCTCAGAGATCACTTTCTTTGGTTGCCTGATGCCCAGCACCGTGATTTGATATTTTTGTTGTCATTGTTGTTTCATGCAGGATAGTAAATCCAATCCTTGTTACTCCATCTGACCTGAAGTCTCAGCTGATCTTAACAATGGAGACAGGTGACAGGAAGATTATGAAACTCTATGTATGGTTTCAAAGAAAATTTAGCTACACATACATCAGTTCAGTTCAGTCACTCAGTCGTGTCTGACTCTTTGCAACCCCATGGACTGCAGCATGCCAGGCTTCCCTGTCCAGCACCAACTCCCAAAGCCTACTCAAACTCATGTCCATAGTGTTGGTGATGCCATCCAACCATCTCATCCTCTGTTGTCCCCTTCTGCTCCTGCCTTCAATCTTTCCCAGCATCAGGGTCTTTTCAAATAAGTCAGTTTCCCATCAGGTGGCCAAAGTATTGGTGTTTCAGCTTCAACATCAGTCCTTCCAATGAATATTAAGGACTGATTTCCTTTAGAATGGACTGGTTGGATCTCCTTGCAGTCTAAGGGACTCTCAGGAGTCTTTTCCAACGCCACAATTCAAAAGCATCAATTCTTCAGCACTCAGCTTTCTTTATAGTCCAACTCTCACATCCATATATGACTACTGGAAAAACCATAGCTTTGACTAGATGGACCTTTGTTGGTAAAGTAATATCTCTGCTTTTTAATATGCTGTCTATGTTGGTTGTAGTTTTTCTTCCAAGGAACAAGTGTCATTTAATTTCATGGCTGCAGTCACCGTCTGCAGTGATTTTGGAGCCCCCCAAAATAAAGCCTGTCACTGTTTCCATTGTTTCCCCATCTATTTCCCATGAAGTGATGGGGCTGGATGCCATGATCTTAGTTTTCTGAATGTTTAGTTTTAAGTCAATTTTTTCACACATACATATGTATATCTTTTTAATTTAAACTGCATTCCCTGTACTCTGAAGAACTATTGATTTTAATGAGCAAGACATTCTATTCCAGGTATTGTTCACTAAAAAAGAAAAAAACAAACCTAGATACTGCTAGAGAATATGTCTTTTAATAAGTAGTGATGTAGTGTACAGTCTTTTTATATTAGAGGTATTCTTAGATTTTCTGACCTCATCTTACTAAGGAAAAGTTTCAACCTTTCTCTGTCGAACTTTTTTTTTTTTAGATCAAAAGTACAATATAACTGTAGAATAGTAAATCAGGTGAAATGATAAACTCTCCCATGAAATAAGTTATGAGATAATTTTTATGGTCTAGAAAATGTTGCCTTCCCATGTAATAGTTAATTTAGGAAGTGTTCATAAATGTGGGCAAGCAGGGATATCTACAAGATTAATTATCTCTGAAAAAGTTCTATAAAAAGGTTTCCTATTGCTCAGTTTATACCTAGACTGTTAATTTTACATTAGGATAGAATTTTTGTGAAAAAAAAATCCCTTAATGCCAACATTAAATAACCTGTGTTTCACTGCATTATCTTTGAAAATTGAGTCTTTTTAAGTTTTAAAGGCATCATTACAACTGTTAGTGAAAGGAAAATTAAAAGCTAAAAGAAAATAAAATCGTGAAAAAATAGAAAACATTTCTAGAAAAGATGGAAACATTTGAATGAAAATAGATGGAAACAAATAGTGAAAGAAATGATTCAAACTGAAAAGCAATTTCAACATGTTAAATAGCTGAAGTTTCTCAATGCTATGTGAAAATTCTGTATTAGCTATGAAAATAAAATAACGAGTTAGAAAGGCAAGTAGAATGAGTTGCTATTAAACTTGCTTTAAAAACCTAATAGTATAGGGAAAACTATCTCAAAAGACAAGAAGAATAAGTTCTTAAAATCTAGGTCATTTATCTGTAATTTTTTCCTATTGTTAAATAGCTGAAGTTTCTCAATGCTATGTGAAAATTCTGTATTAGCTATGAAAATAAAATAACGAGTTAGAAAGGCAAGTAGAATGAGTTGCTATTAAACTTGCTTTAAAAACCTAATAGTATAGGGAAAACTATCTCAAAAGACAAGAAGAATAAGTTCTTAAAATCTAGGTCATTTATCTGTAATTTTTTCCTATTTCCTGAAGTTCCGTGCTTTAAACTTTTTGGTACATCACCTAAAGACAGTCACTTTTTTCACCAAAGATCAAGTTATCAGCAAAGTACAAAATGGTAATTAAAAATTTCTAGTTCAGTGCCAGTCACACATCATTCTTTTAATGAATCAGATTATATTAACTTTGTAAGGATTAATTAGGTACTTGTAGCAGCTCCTTTAAATTTCTCAGATCACTATGCCACCAGATAACTTAAATGGCAGCTGTGTAAACTCAATGAGTTAAGCTCAGAAAATGTTACGTTTAATTCCATTAGAAGAGTCAGAAATTTTTGGTTAACTATGACATTACTAAAATATTAGCATATATTTTCACTTACATTAAGGTTTATGTAAGTGCTAAAAACCCACTGGGAAAAAGCAAGGGAAATAAATATTGCAAGTTTTTTTTTTTCTTTTTTCTAAAATGAAAAGATTGAAATCATAGAAAAATAGTTTCCGAAACCTGCATGTCTTTCCAAAATAAAAAAAAAAGTCAATATTTTTAATTTTCATCAGTTCAGTTCAGTTCGTTAACATTACAAACATCTAAAAAGTTATTTTTGAATAATTTTTAATTTATAAAAAGTTTGTAAAGATGTCAGAATGAGTTTCCATATATCTTTATCCAATTTCCTCTAACGCTAACATCTTATATAAGGACATTTATTAATCCTAAGAAATTAACATAGGTATAATACTACTAACCGATCTTGAGATTTTATTAATATTTCATCTTTTTTTAATTCCAGAATCCATTCCAGGGCACCACTTTACTTTTAGTCATCATGTATCCTTCACCTTGTGACAGTTTTCCAGTCTTTTCTGGTTCTTCAGGACCTGGATGATTAAGAGTATTTTGTAGAGCATCTTTCAATCTGGTTTTGTCTGATATTTTCTCATGAATAGGACTCTCAATGGAGTTTTGAAAAAGAGTCTGTCAGAGTTGAAGTGTGCTTCTTATCAAATCATATCAAGGGGCACCTCAGATTAACATGTCTCATCACTGGTGGTATTAATTTTGGTTGCTTAATTAAGATGGACTCTCTCCCATACTCTTCTTTAAGAAAGTTTTAATTTTCTGAAGTATAAAATGCTCCAGGCTCATCTTGAATTTCCTCTACTTACTCCCTAAATCAGCCATTTCTTCAAAGAACCTTAACCTGTTTTGTTTTTTTTTTTAATTGGGGAATGATCTTTAGAAACTAAAATCTCAATGCTGGGTATGCTTGTTGTACTGGGATGTCACTGCTTCCTTATCCTCTCAGCAGACAGAGCTAAGAAATAAATATTATACAAACCGATGTATACACATTTTATTGTATTTCTGAGTGTGTGTGTACCTGAGTTAATATTACTATCTCTGACCCCAGCACCACAGGATTTATGCTTATTTTCCCCTACTGTTTATTTAAGACTTTAGTCTGTCAACCAGAAACCTGGCTTCCATTATCTACAATTTGTTTATTCCTTTTTTCAGTTGTGGGGCATACAGAGTAGCCTAGCAGAATTGCAGGATTCCTAGCCTATACCCCTGTAAAAAATAAATTTAACAACTAGAGTACAATGCTTATGTATATTGTTTTTTTAGCCTTATAGTATACAGTCAAAACAATGTGTTCCAAAGTTAATTTAGGTCAGCTTCTTTCTTCTCCAGTGATTTATCTTTAAGGGGAACTTTCTTAGGGAAAAAAAAAAAAAAAAAACCAACCTCTTACTTATTTGCTAAATGAAATTTAGAAACGCAAAGTTCCAAAGGTCCATTTTGAAGATGATTGTCATACATTTTCAAAGAAGCAGTATTCTAAAGCGTTATAATATATCATAATTATAACTTACCTATCCCAATATCATCAGAGCTCTCTGTCCTTTGGATGGGGCAAGACAGCCTTTCTATTGGAGTAAAGGAAGAGTTGGAAAGGTTACCTGCTGTGACTTTTATTAAATATAGTCATAATAGCTCAACTCTGCCTCCTTCTCCTAAATTAATTGAGTTGCTTTGGGCTGGTACCCCTCCAGTGATGGTCTTGATACTATCATACTTGTAGTATCATATCTTCCCAATGATATGTTTTTCTTTAATTTATACTATAGAAGGTGAAACTGAGATTTTGAAAATGACTTGCCCAAGGTCATATGGCTTATGGTTGAAACCAGAATTCAAACATGTTCAAAGTCCAAAATATGAGAAATTACTAATCCCAGGTTAAAAGTTCATGTCTTACAGCAGAATATGGTATGACTAGGTTGATGGTTAAAGCATCCAGATTATTTTGCTTTAGTATCAATAAACAGGCATTTTATAGTATTTTGAGCCATCCTTTGTCTGTTTATTGCCAGTGGGCTCAACCTATGCAACTCCAAAGACATTTCTATCTAAGGAATATGTACCAGGGTAGTATCCTAGCCAACTTCCACACACTTTACAACTAGTCTATCAATAAGTTGGCCTGGTCATCTTACACTACAATTTTAATGGATCGGCATCTCTGACAACAAGGCCCTACTTGAATAATTTAGCTTTGATCTTGAACTTATAAAACATAAATTCTAATTGTATTACTAATGTTCCAAGCCTGTATAATTCCTTTATTTAAAAAATAATGAAAATTTGAGGTCTCGTACCTTGCAGGCATATTCTTTACTAACTGAACCACCAGGGAAACAGCATGTACCTATCAGGACACTTGCATAGATAAAGAATTTTCTGAGAAGAGTTCTGGTTCTGTCTAGCACAAAGCTTATCAAACCGTAAATTATGAAGGAAAAGTTTTTTCCCCTCAGTCAGTCATGGATTGCTGTCTTCATAAAATGAAATTAAAATCATTTTTTAAAGGATGTAAAAATTTTAAAATGTCAAGTACAAGCCCACATTTCTCATGATTACATTTTTTAGATATAAAATTACTCAAACTTACATGGAAGTATCTAAGTACTTTCTCTTAATTCCTGTATTTTTCTTTGTGGATTGGTAACAAACATTTGCTTACTATTAATAACACTGATTCAAGGAACACGTTGATTTCTGGTTAGAGGGTTCCTTTAGAAAACCTCAGTTCAGTGTTACTGTCTACCAGAATGCAGGTCAGATTTCACAGACATAACAATTTTTTTCCCTGAGAGTATGCTCACCATTTTCAGATCTTAACACCTTCTTACTTTTGTACTAATCTAGATTACTGCAAAGTATTATATATGGAACACATCCCTCTACTTTGCTATTGTTTGCCTTTGAGGAAATATAAATGCTAGCCTTTATTAAACGATTATTATAAACTATGTTCTAAATACTATATCTATATATTGAGCCATTTAATCCTTTCAATATGAAAGCAGACACTACTAGCATTCCCACTTTACAGAAATGGAAATTAAAGAACAAAGACATTAATTTGCTATTGAGATTTAAACTCAGGTAGCCTGGAAAATCCCATGGGCGGAGGAGCCTGGCAGGCTGCAGTTCATGGGGTCGCTAAGAGTTGAACACGACTGAGCGACTTCACTTTCAGTTTTCACTTTCATGCATTGGAGAAGGAAATGGCAACCCACTCCAGTGTTCTTGCCTGGAGAATCCCAGGGACAGGGGAGCCTGGTGGGCTGTCGTCTCTGAGGTCTCACAGAGTTGGACATGACTGAAGCGACTTAGCAGCAGCAGCAGCAGCAGCAGCAGCTTGGTACCAAGGTCTGTGTCCATTGCAGCAATACCATGCTACTATCCATAGGGAAAAATTACCCAGGAAAGGCCTTTGTAGCTAATCTAAAATTGGATTCCAGGTATATTATTCAAAATATATTGAGTAACATATTCAATATATCCATCATTTACAGATTTCTAACTAGAAAAAAACAATTCAAACTTTATAGAATTATAAATACCTAGTATCTTTCCTTCTCTGCTTTTGCTATCTCTAAGAACTAAGGTCTGAGTTCAAATGTCATGAATTTGTTCTAATCTATGATTTGTTGTTTTTTTCTTTTGCAGTGTTGTTCCATTCACCACAAGTATTTTTATTAGTCACCTCAAATCCCTTTTTTGAATAGGTGGTATGTGTATATAAGCCAGTTAATGCTTTAAAGCTATTCCTCAGCAATGTGATTTGTGGCTTCTAATCTGCAATCATTGAGAACTCATTTTAAAAAGACTGAATAGATTTATTAGTATCCAAAGACTGCCTAATCAAATTACCACAAACTAGGTGGGTTAAAACAAGAGAAATGCATTCTCCTACAGTTCTGGAGGTCAGAAGTTTGAAAGCAAGGTGTTGGGAAGATCATATTTCCTCTGAACGCTCTAGGGAGAATGTGTTCTTTGCCTTTTCCACTGAAGAGAGCCTGCTGGCATTTCTTGACTTGTGGCTGAATCACTCGAACTTCTCTGTGACTGTCTTTGAAGCTCTCTTCAAAGGACACTCTGGCTGGATTTAGTACCCATCCTGATTATCCAGGATGATCACTTCACCTCAAGATTCTGAATCTAATCACATCTGCAAAGACCTTCCCCAAATAAATTATCATTCACAGGTCTTAAGGATTAGGACATGGACATACATATCTTTTTGGGGGACCACCATTCAAGACATTGTAACAGGTGATCGGGGTTACGAGGCATCTTCCTAAAAGCATCTTGCAAGAAGCTTTAGCTCACGGCTTGCGTGTGTGCGTCCCTTCAACTGTGTCTGAATCTTTGCAGCTCTATGGACTGTAGCCCTCCAGGCTCCTCTGCCCATGGGGTTCTTCAGGCAGGAATACTGGAGTGGGTTGCCATTTCCTTCTCCAGGGGATCTTCATGACCCAGGGACCAAACCCATGTCTCCTGCATTGCAGACAAATCCTTTACAGACTAAGCCAGCAGGCGAGCCCCTTTAATCCACAGGCTTTGTCACAAATTTTCCATGATAAAACCCTCTACCCCACATCACTGCCCCATTTTCTGTTCTTTCTGCTTTGTTCTGGACTGGCAAAGTTTGCCAGAGACCTGAGTTTCATTTAGGGAAACTTGATAGATACATTGCTTTACATTTTATTTGTCTAATTTGTAAGTCTTCAAAAAAAGAAAAAAAATATCATTCATTAGCACTCTTCTGAGAGGCAGTATAAAATAGTTTACCTAGTCTGTAGAAAGTACTGTGCTATTATTATTAGCTATTATTCTGAAGAATCACTGTAATCCTTTAGAATAACTCCATTACAGTAAGCTCTGCTAATTGACTCATAAAATTTTGCATCTGAAAGTTTGTAAAACTTTCAAATAAGAAACAATTGTGAAATACTAAAAAATTCAGATATAAAATAATCACTAGAGATAACATAAAGAAATGAAAGATCCCTGTGAGAGGAAAAGTTAAATTTTTGCTAAACCTTTAAGAGCAGGTTCTTATCTCATGGAATGTGGCCTTTAGGCTCTCTCCCTCCGGGGTTATTTTTCTTTGGGGGGACTTTCAAAAAAAAAAATTGTCTTTCCAGGAAACAGCTAACCGTCAGAATGTGGCCCAACCAGCCGTTTCGACCTGATAACAAAGGAGCCTATCCCTGTAAAGGTTAAGACCTGCCCACCAATCAGACTGTCCCCACCCTAGCTGTACCTGTTTGTGGTTTTTGTGCTTAAAAACTGCTCTGTAACGACTGTTCGGGGTTCGTTCCTCCCTAGAGGTGACTGAACCCCGGCACGCCGGCCCAATAAATCCTCCTGCTGTTTGCATCGAATCCGAGTCTCGGTGATCTTTGGAGCGACGGGTCCTAGGAAAAGACCGTAAGGTCTAACACCTGTACTTTTACTGGAATAAAAATCATCATTTTGCTTGGGTAGGTCTGTTTAAATTCTAATGGAGAGGACCAGATGCTCAAAAGTTTTGTCACAGAAGTTAGAGCATTTCACCTTTACATCACTGGTTCTCACCCAGTTTAGGACAAAAGTAATTGAAAAGGATTACCATCTAAAAATGCTGCTGCTGCTGCTGCTAAGTCACTTCAGTCATGTCCAACTCTGTGCGACCCTGTAGACAGCAGCCCACCAGGCTCCCCCGTCCCTGGGATTTTCCAGGCAAGAGTACTGGACAGGGTTGCCATTGCCTTCTGCAATCTAAAAATGATTAAATGCCATCTCTGGAAAAGCTGTTTGCCTCATTCTGATTTCCAGGTGGAAACAATTGCTATCATATTGAACACTCACCACTTGCCCATCTAAGTAGAAAAGTGAGAGAGTGAATGAATCTGAAGACAGAATGTACTTCTCTTCCTTCAGGGTCCCCTGAGAGGCTTGGCTGAGGGGATTTTTGGCTGACCACTGTCTCTGCTGAATTTAATCCAGGAATAAGTGGATACCAATACCTGCCAGTCATTAGATCTACATTTTCAGTGGAGAATCTTATTACAGTCTTATGAAAGGTAAACTATTAAACTACTTTTATGAGGTATAATTTACACACCATAAAATTTACCTGTTTTAAATGTACAATTGAAATGTATAATTTCAATGATATTTTTGTAAATTTATAGAACTGGGTAACCCTTGCCTTACCGAGTTTTAGAACATTCCGATGGAGAAATTTCATGGGATATATGTCTAAATTTCCATTACTACAAAGAAGATAATACTTATGGTACTAAGGGGTAGGAGGAGAAAGAGCAAGAGGAAGTTAGATAAATAATAGGATTTAAAAATTTGATTGAACTTTAAAATATAGAATACAACTGTATATTATTTGAGCTGTGATTGTTTAAATCTTCATGTAGGAATTGTCTAATATTGTGAATATATTAACGAATCATAACAAAACTCTTTCAGTTCAGTTCAGTCACTCAGTCATGTTTGACTCTTTGCGATCCCACGAACCACAGCATGCCAGACCTCCCTGTCCATCACCAACTCCCAGAGTTCACCCAGACCCTTGTCCATTGAGTCGGTGATGCCATCCAACCATCTCATCCTCTGTTGCCCCCTTCTCCTCCTGCCCTCAATCTTTCCCAGCATCAGGGTCTTTTCTAATGAGTCAGCTCTTCTCATCAGGTGGCCAAAGTATTGGAGTTTCAGTTTCAGCATTAGTCCTTCCAATAAACACCCAAGACTGATCTCCTTTAGGATGGACTGGTTGGATCTCCTTGCAGGCCAAGGGACTCTCAAGAGTCTTCTCCAACACTGCAGTTCAAAAGCATCAATTCTTCGGCGCTCAGCTTTCTTTACAGTCCAACTCTCACATCCATACATGATCATAATGCTTTACTCTGCTGCTGCTGCTAAGTCACTTCAGTCGTGTCCGACTCTGTGTGACCCCACAGACAGCAGCCCAACAGGCTCCCCCATCGCTGGGATTCTCCAGGCAGGAACACTGGAGTGGATTGCCATTTCCTTCTCCAATGCATGAAAGTGAAAAGTGAAAATGAAGTCGCTCAGTCGTGTCCGACCCTCAGCGACCCCATGGACTGCAGCCTTCCAGGCTCCTCCGTCCATGGGATGTTCCAGGCAGCAGTACTGGAGTGGGGTGCCGTTGCCTTCTCCTCTAAAGCTTAAAAATAGTAAGCATTCAAATATTTAATTTGTAAAATAAATAAAACTAACCACCTTTATGTTTGTTCCATGTTTAAGTATTCCATATACAGAATCAATGAATAAGTTAAATATTACTAAGGAGAAATTTGAATGTGTGTAATGGATATAGGGATAGAAAAGCCACACTTTTCCTTCTAAAATAAGCTCATTATCCATTAATAATGATAGCAATAACTATAGCTAGCACATATAGTGCTTACTATATGATAGATTCTACCCTAAGAACTCATTAAATAATGAACAATTCTTTTAGTCAAAGCTATGGTGTTTCCAGTAGTCATGTATGGATGTGAGAGTTAGACCATAAAGAAAGTTGAGCACCAAAGAACTGATGCTTTTGAACTATGGTGTTGGAGAAGACTCTTGAGAGTCACTTGGACTGTAAGTGGATCCGACCAGTCAATCCTAAAGGAAATCAGTCTTAATATTCATTGGAAGGACTGATGTTGAAGCTGAAACTGCAAGACTTTGGCCACCTGATGTGAAGAACTGGCTCATTAGAAAAGACCCTGATGTTGGGAAAGATTGAAAGCAGGAGTAGAAGAGGGCAACAGGGGATGAGATGGTTGGATGGCATCACCAACTCAATGGACATGAATTTTACAAAGCTCTGGGAGTTAGTGATGGACAAGGAAGCCTGGCATGCTGAGGTCCATGGGATCGCAAAGAGTCAGACACGAATGAGCAACTTAATTGAACTGATTTATTTAATCCTCCCTACACTTTGCAATTAAAAAAGTGAAAGCATAAAGGGATGGACCTACAGAGAAGTGAAGTAAGTCAGAGAAAGATAAATATCATGATATCACTCATACTGGAATCTAATTTTTAAAATGATAAAAATGATCTTATTTACAAAATAGAAACAGACTTACAGATGTCGAAAACAAACTTATGATTACTGAAGGGGAAATATAGGGGTGGTGCTAGTGAGGGATAAATCAGGAGCTTGGGACAAACATACACACATTACTATATCTAAGATTGATAACCAATAATGACCTATTATATAGCAGAGGGACCTCTATTCAATATTCTGTAATGAACTGTATGAGAAAATAATCTAAAAAATAATGAATATATGTACAACTGAACCACTTTGCTGTACACCTAAAACTAACACAACATTGTAAATCAGCCATAATCCAATAAAATCAAAAGAAAAAAAGAAAATGAAGGCATGGGAAGGAAATTTGCAAAGGTTTATATGGAGGATCTCTGATGAGAACTCAGGCAGTCTGGATCCAGTCACTGCTCTTATCTGACCACAAATCACTTTTGGTCAACCTCTTCTCTTATCCTTGCTAAATCAATATCTAGAGCTAACAAAGATCTTTTAATTCCTTTATTGTTTTAGCCACCATTACTAACTGAATTCCTTGGCTAAGCATTTGTATGATATGGTCACCAGCACAAGTTTCTCAGCCCTACTAACCTTCTGCTACACTTACCCTCCAACTTCAGTTTTCATTCAAATACTTAGTTTTTGAGCTCACACACCTAGCTTATCAGTAAACAACAAAATGAAAACAAACTAGTGGTTTGTGGCACTATTTCAGGTGTTGGATGTCCACTCTCTACTGTGCTTTCATCGTTATTCAGGAATTGTCTTGTCCTTGACTTATTTTCTTGCTCTTATCTCACAGTGGTTAAACATCTTTATTATCTCAAATTTTGTCACAAATTTCTATCCTTTTCCTTCTCAGTTGATGAGAAAAAAATGACCAGTAGTTCCAAATCTTCAGAGATTAAATAGGACAAGAACTAAAAACTGCCCATCAGGTTTAACAACTAGGTGATTTTGGGTGTTTTGGAAAAAGGAGTTTCAATGTAGTAGAAACATAAGTGAGCCCACAGTATGTTAAACAATAAATGAGATAATCTCTGAAGAACTTGGCAATGAAGAAAGGAATGTTACGATCGAGGGAGAGGAAGAGAATTGAGGGCAGAGCCGTCACACACCTTTGTGGTTTAGAAACAAGTGTTTTCTCTCGGTGGGCACACTTGTAAGGATTCATAGCTTGAGGAGAGAGAAGCACCTTTGTGGAAAGGAAATAGTCCTTTTTTCCATGGGTCAAATGCCTTCATTTGTTCGTTTGTTTGGGCATACCTTATACGGTGCATGTCTTGTAAAACTGTGATTACCTCACATGAGGAAGGTTTTTGTTCCTATAGTTATTGGGGTTTTGTTGTTGTTCTTTTTGGTATTATCCAGAAGCACTCTGGATGAAGGAATGGAGAAAGCACATTCATTGATTTTAGGTTGAGGTTTTGCCCTGTGAGTATAGTAAAATCAATCACAAGGAGACAAGATAGTTAATAACACTGGCAAATTTCATGGGTAGAAAAATCTAGGAGGGATAGCAAAGGAAGACATGGCATAAATGATTATTCATCCCTCTTTTTCCATGAGATATGAATCATCATTTTATCCAGATGCTGGGCAGCAATGCAATAAGGGAAGGTAGACTTAATTCAGGCAGTGAATCACAATTAAACTAATCATGGTGGTCACATTGCTCTATGTCAGTTGTGTAGGGTGGATACGTGATTTAGCTCTAGCCAAAGAGATATGAAGGAAAGTTTTTTCTCAGCAGAAATGCACAGTATAAACATTTTTCTTTCCTTTAGCTTTGGCCTTATGAGGAATTGTTGTTTAGAGTTGTTCAGTTCAGTTCAGTGCAGTTGCTCAGTCATGTCTGACTCTTTGCAACCCTATGGACTGAAGCATGCCAGGCCTCCCTTTCCATTGCTAACTCCCAGAGTTTACTCAAATTCATATCCATTGAGTCAGTGATGCCGTCCAACCATCTCATCCTCTGTTGTCCCCTTCTGCTCCTGCCTTCAATCTTTCCCAGCATTAGGGTCTTTTCTAATGAGACAGTTCTTCACATCAGTTGGCCAAAGTATTGGAGTTTCAGCTTCAGCATCAGTCCTTCCAATGAATATTAAGGACTGATTTCCTTTAGGATTGACTGGTTGGATCTCCTTGCTGTCCAAGGGACTCCAAGGGTCTTCTACAACACCATAGTTCAAAAATATCCATTCTTCTGCGCTCAGCTTTCTTTATAGTCCAATACTCACATCCATACATGACTACTGGAAAAACCATAGCTTTGACTAGATGGACCCTTGCTGGTAAAATAATGTCTCTGCTTTTTAATATGCTGTCTAGGTTTGGGACTCCAAGGGTCTTCTACAACACCATAGTTCAAAAATATCCATTCTTCTGCGCTCAGCTTTCTTTATAGTCCAATACTCACATCCATACATGACTACTGGAAAAACCATAGCTTTGACTAGATGGACCCTTGCTGGTAAAATAATGTCTCTGCTTTTTAATATGCTGTCTAGGTTGGTCATAACTTTACTTCTAAGGAGCAAGCGTCTTTGTATTTCATGGCTGCAGTCAATATCTGCAGTGATTTTTGAGCCCCCCCCAAATAAAGTCTGTCACTATTTCCACTGTTTCCCCATCTATTTGCCATGAAATGATGGAACTGGATGCCATGAACTTAGTTTTCTGAATGTTGAGCTTTAAGCCAACTTTTCACTCTCCTCTTTCACTTTCTTCAAGAGGCTCTTTAGTTCTTCTTCGCTTTCTACCGTAAGGGTGGTGTCATCTGCATACCTGTTGCTGTTTCCGCTGCTAAGTCGCTTCAGTCGTGTCTGACTCTGTGCGACCCTATAGACAGCAGCCAACCAGGCTCCTCTGTCCCTGGGATTCTCCAGGCACAAATACTGGAGTAGGTTGCCATTTCCTTCTGCACTGCATATCTGAGATTATTGATATTTCTCCCAGCAATCTTGATTCCAGCTTGTGCTTCATCCAGCCTACCGTTTCTCATGATGTACTCTGTATATAAGTTAAATATGCAGGGAAGTTGTGGTGGCCGTTTTACAATCATGAGGACACAAAATTGAGGTGACAGCCTACATAAGGAGGACATGAAAACCAAGGAACCCAGGTCATCAGTGACATTATTAAAGATAAAAGGGTTACTATTATTTTCTTCTTTGTGAAGTTTGTCTTCTCAGGAATCATCATCATTGCTGGTTTTTACTTTGAAATTACTTATTTTTACTTCTCTCTTTGGAGTTTGATTATAGACCTGGTTTTCTTTTTCTCTTAGTGATTTTCAATAGGGGATATATGTTAAAGAATATATTTCATATTATTTCTACTTTAAAAATTTTATTATGGTATTTTAAAAACAGCTTTACTGAGCTATAATCCACATACCATGAGCCCACTTAAAGTGTACAGTTACAATAGTTTTGAGTCTAGCCACAGAGCTGTGCAACCATGACCATGATCAATTCTAGAAAATTTCTATTACATGTAAAAGAAACCCACTAGGCATTTGTGTGTGTGTATGTGTGCATTCGCATGCGTGTGCAGGCACATGCTTACTCACATCTGGTTCTTTGCAACACCGTGGACAGACTGTGGTCTGCCAGGCTCCTCTGTCCATGGAATTTTCCTGGTGAGAAATGGGCAGGTTACCATTTCCTCCTCCAGAGGCTTTTCCAAACCCAGGGATTGAACCTGTGTCTCCTGCAAATCAGGTGGATTTTTTTTACCACTGAGCCACCAGGGAAGACCCTATCCATTAGTAGTCACTCTATTTCCTTCAGCCCTCTGAAACCAATACTCTGCTTGCTATCTCTACAGATCTTCCTATTCTATGAGCTTTTATGGGCAGTGGTGAGTTGTATCATCCATCACTAATCACTAACATCTAGAAAACTGGCTGGCGTATGGGATTTCAATAAATATCTGTTCAGTAGTAAACAACGTAGAAAACACCTCTACTCTCTTGGAGTTTACATCGTAAAAGGGGAGATCAATAAATAAAAACCAAACACCTAAATTTTGTTTAACTGTTTATAGGAAAGAAAATATTGAAATATTTAGATAGTGGAATTAGAGGCTTCTCAGAGATGAGTTGACATTTACGGTGAGACCTCAGTGAATCCTGGGAAGGAAACAGCTATGGGAAGCAAATTCCTAACAGAGGAAAGGGCAAAATCTCAGAGACAAAGTGCTAGGTGGGTTTCAAGAAAGTCAGTGTGATCTCAGACTAGTAAAGCTGGAGAATGGTAAATGATAGAAAGGTAGTCAGGGGTCAGATTATGAAGTCTTATTAGGAAGAGCAAGGAGTTTATATTTAACTTCAGGTAAACCAAGTATGGGCTTCCCATGTGGCTCAGCTGGTAAAGAATCCGTGTGCAATGTGGGAGACCTGGGTTCAGTCTCTGGGTTGGGAAGATTCACGTGGAGAAGGGAAAGGCTGTTAAATCCATGGGGTCACAGAGTTGGGCATGACTGACTGTCACTTTCACAAACCAAGCATGTCATTTAGGTTGTAAGATTTATTCCTTGCATGGAGCCTTACTATTCAAACTGGGCTTCCAACCTGCAGAGATAAATCACCTCTGGAGCTTGCTAAAATTTCAAAATTTGAAGCACCACTCAGAAACAAAAGACTCTGAACTTTTAACAGGATCCCTAAGTGATTCATAGTGTAGGGGGAGTTTGTAATTTCCTGAGTTCTGTCTCCTCACAACAAAAATTTGAAGCATGGACCAGTGTTACAGTTATATGTTACAGCTCAGTTTTATTTAGAAAGCAAAGGAAAATACAGCTTTGCGGTGTGAGGGCATGCCGCCCCAAAAGACAGGAAGAGAAGAGAGGCCTCCTGGTCCAATGGGTCTAATTTTGGCTCCTCTTTTTGTATGTTACCCCCACCCCAGGGCCTGCCCTATGTAAACTAGGCTAGCCAAGAGTGCTGTTTGTTCTACCTGAGGGCCTCACTCAGGTCCTTGGACCTTCCTTTGTTCTGTTTTCTCCTGCTTTTCCCTTCCTTGTCTTTTAGCCACCACCATTCTGAACTCCTTTTTCCTATTCTAC
Source organism: Oreotragus oreotragus (assembly GCA_006410675.1). Classification (NCBI taxonomy): domain Eukaryota; kingdom Metazoa; phylum Chordata; class Mammalia; order Artiodactyla; family Bovidae; genus Oreotragus; species Oreotragus oreotragus. The sequence goes on along the minus strand of SJYX01023020.1, from coordinate 353,044 downwards.
CTACCTAACAATAGGCAAATTAAAACTTGGGAAACACTAGAGAATGGATTGGAGGTGAGAAAAGGAAGAAGAGAAATAGGCTGCCTGAATGAGTGACAACAAAAAGGATGAGAAGACTTAGTATTTTATGGAGATACTTGGTTTAGGACTCTAAAGCAGGTAAACAGCGATTTCAATAGGCAGGTAGCAATACAAACCTGGATTTCTGAGAAAAGTTTAGGACTGGAAATACAGTTCTGTGGATCTACTGGGTATTGCATTTCTGAGTTTCAAGTGTTATTTTATAATTTATAAATGTTTGAATGTTGTCTTTCTGAAGGTTTTCCAAGTCCTCCACTATTTAACTTTGAGGCTGTAACTAGATAATCTTTCATCAAGTCATCATTAATCCCTTCACAAAACATGTTTTGAACGCTTTAAAAATCGAAGGTCCATGGCCGATCAACCTGTCCTTCTCCATAGCCTCTCGGATTCGCCACACATCTCGGTCTTAACTGGGACAGACACCCATCAAACCTCTCCAAGTTCCTAGATACAGACTAGCTTGGAGACTCCTGGGTTGGCGGGTCCACTTGTTTTAGGGAACAATCTGTTGTCTTAAGATTTTGGAGTTAAAAGCCAGTTAACGGGAATGAAAGAACATAAGTAAATTCCAAGTTGGGGAGACCACCTACTAGCCCCCATTCTTAAGCAAAGAGGAAGAGATTGCTTGCTTTATCACTTCCTTAATAAGTGGCCCTGTACCGTTTGTCTCCTTAAGAATAGTTGAAGCTTGTTTACAGTAATTAAAAAGACAAAGGGTCTTTCTTTCTTTCTTGAGGCATGGGGCATGGTAAAAGTCCTCAATCGCTGGTAACCCTGAGAATAACACCAGAACATTAGAGTATCCCTGGGATGATTTCAGGATGTTGCCTTTGGTTAAATTCGAGACAGTGAAAACCGAGGAGAGTACTGCTCAAGAAGCGATCGATACGAAGATTTTTTTAACGGCATTGTTCTATCCCTTGACTGTTCTGGGAGAGAACAGATACTTCACTGTTCCCCTCACAGTGAATTCTAGAACTGTCTGAAACACTCAGCCAACAATAAAAAACTCTCAAGAGGAAAAGTTCCTTCTAAAACCCATACGTTCATCTGGAAAGTATCCTGCCAGTGAGAGTTTAAAAAAGAAAAGCAGAGGGGCGGGGGCGGGGGCGGGGGAGGAGGGGGGCTGTGTTGCTGCGGAGCTAAGAATGAGGTCAGGGTGGGTTAAGGTCGGCCAGGACCGCCGGCGGAGCCGCCGAGGGAGGAAAAGGGCAGGTCTCCACGGCCTCCAGGTGGGAGCCGCGTGAGTAGGCGGAGGGGCCTTGTCTGGGCGCCTCCTCCCCTCGCGGGACGTGCGTCTGGGGATCACTCCGGCCCCGCTCCTCCCCGCCGGCGGGGGGAGAAGGGGGACAGGAGGCCGTCCCATGCGGCTATAAAGGGCCCTGGGCCTCCACAGTTCGCCTCGGCTCGCCAGGGCGTCCTCTGGCTCCGCTCTCGCCGCTTTCCTCCTGGCTAAAGCTCCCGCGGCCGCTCCGGCTCCACTCGACCCTCTCGGGCCTCGGCTACTCGGGCTGCGGCGGAAGATGGCGGCTCCGGCAGGTCCCCCGGCTGAGGCGGCTGGGGCCGAATGCTCTGAGGAGGCGCTAGCCGCCGCTCTGGCGGACATGCCCGAACTAGCCCGCCTTCTAGAGACAGACCCGTACCTCAAGCCCTACGCTCCGGACTTCCAGCGCAGGTACCGCCCCCGAACTTGGAGCTCTTCCCCCATCCCCCCAGGAGACTCCCCCCCACCCCCCGCCACGCCTCTGAACCAGGAAGCCCGTCTTCTGGGCTCCCGTCGCCCCTTTGCTCCTGGGTGTGCGGGCCCCGCCCCTCGTCGGCTCCACCCCCGCCGGCCCCGCCCCACACCTTGGTGGGTTGCAGCTTCTGAGCGTGGGCGACGGGTTGAGTCCAGTAATTGGGTTCAGCCGCTTCCGGAGTTGTGGGTTGACAACTCTTACCGCCCGCCTAGAAGTAGAAGCGCTGAATAAACTTTACTCGTCCCTGTCTCTTCCCTTCGAATCGGCGATCTTGCGCTGCTGGGTGTGTGCTTTGGCTGCCAGCCCGCGCGTTTAATTAAACGTGGCACTGCAGGTTTAATGATTCTTCAGTGCATCAGGGTGGTCCTGTGAATTAGCGTGTGAACAACACCCGGCCAGTGTAACTGCGCTCTAAAAACTTACTCGTTTATTTAATAGCCAATATTGTGACTTTACATCCAATAGGATTCTTTCAGGCAGCTTCCCGACTCCCCCCACCCCGCCCCGTTGTTAACATTTCTCCTCTCAGAGAAGATTAAGTGTATTTTGGTCATCTTGGTCCCTGCCTTTTTTTTTAAACCCTCTTAATCCGTGTTTGGCATTGTCATCCTGAAGATGGAGAACGTCAAAGAAAGCCAAACTTCTAGATGCCGATTTAGTATACTTTTAGCTTATCTCTTATTTTAAAGTTGGTAAGATAATAATTCCAGTAGTCAGCTCAACTTAAAAGGTATAATTTTT
>SJYX01023020.1:227801-347486 GCA_006410675.1 Oreotragus oreotragus | reverse complement strand
TGTCTGGGCGCCTCCTCCCCTCGCGGGACGTGCGTCTGGGGATCACTCCGGCCCCGCTCCTCCCCGCCGGCGGGGGGAGAAGGGGGACAGGAGGCCGTCCCATGCGGCTATAAAGGGCCCTGGGCCTCCACAGTTCGCCTCGGCTCGCCAGGGCGTCCTCTGGCTCCGCTCTCGCCGCTTTCCTCCTGGCTAAAGCTCCCGCGGCCGCTCCGGCTCCACTCGACCCTCTCGGGCCTCGGCTACTCGGGCTGCGGCGGAAGATGGCGGCTCCGGCAGGTCCCCCGGCTGAGGCGGCTGGGGCCGAATGCTCTGAGGAGGCGCTAGCCGCCGCTCTGGCGGACATGCCCGAACTAGCCCGCCTTCTAGAGACAGACCCGTACCTCAAGCCCTACGCTCCGGACTTCCAGCGCAGGTACCGCCCCCGAACTTGGAGCTCTTCCCCCATCCCCCCAGGAGACTCCCCCCCACCCCCCGCCACGCCTCTGAACCAGGAAGCCCGTCTTCTGGGCTCCCGTCGCCCCTTTGCTCCTGGGTGTGCGGGCCCCGCCCCTCGTCGGCTCCACCCCCGCCGGCCCCGCCCCACACCTTGGTGGGTTGCAGCTTCTGAGCGTGGGCGACGGGTTGAGTCCAGTAATTGGGTTCAGCCGCTTCCGGAGTTGTGGGTTGACAACTCTTACCGCCCGCCTAGAAGTAGAAGCGCTGAATAAACTTTACTCGTCCCTGTCTCTTCCCTTCGAATCGGCGATCTTGCGCTGCTGGGTGTGTGCTTTGGCTGCCAGCCCGCGCGTTTAATTAAACGTGGCACTGCAGGTTTAATGATTCTTCAGTGCATCAGGGTGGTCCTGTGAATTAGCGTGTGAACAACACCCGGCCAGTGTAACTGCGCTCTAAAAACTTATTCGTTTATTTAATAGCCAATATTGTGACTTTACATCCAATAGGATTCTTTCAGGCAGCTTCCCGACTCCCCCCACCCCGCCCCGTTGTTAACATTTCTCCTCTCAGAGAAGATTAAGTGTATTTTGGTCATCTTGGTCCCTGCCTTTTTTTTTAAACCCTCTTAATCCGTGTTTGGCATTGTCATCCTGAAGATGGAGAACGTCAAAGAAAGCCAAACTTCTAGATGCCGATTTAGTATACTTTTAGCTTATCTCTTATTTTAAAGTTGGTAAGATAATAATTCCAGTAGTCAGCTCAACTTAAAAGGTATAATTTTTGACTAAAATAGTTGTTATAGTAGTTATATTTGTGTGAGATAAGCACATTGTGATTTAATGGTTTCTGCCCTTTTAGCAGAGGCACTTCAAAACTACCATGGCAACAGAGTATACCTAGTCATATTTTCAAGTAGAACACTTAATAGTAATTGCTAGCAAGAAGCAGCATTGGGGGTAATGAAACACAATTGACTGGTGTTTGGAAAAGAAAGTCTTAGGTTGATGACCTGGCACTATCACTTACTCAGCAACTCAGGGTCCCTTAGGCCGAGACGGTAAGGAGTCTGCTTGCAATGTGGGAGACCCAGGATCCATCCCTGGGTTGGGAAGATCCCCTGGAGCAGGAAATGGCAACCAATTCCAGTATTTTTGCCTGGAAAAGCCCACTGATGAAGGAGCCTGGCAGTCTACAGTCCGTGAGATCACAAAGAGTCGGACAGGACAGAGCAATTTCACTTTCCTAGGAACAAAAAGTAAGGGACACAGAGTTGAATACAACACTTTATTCCAGAGCTTGTATAGCCTAATGCATGGGTGCCTGCTAAATCGCTTCAATAGAGTCTGACTCTGTGCGACCCTGTGGACTGTAGCCTGCCACACCTCAATGTCCATGGAACTCTCCAGGTAACAATACTGGAGTGGGTTGCCATGCCCTCCTCCAGGGAATATTCCTGACCCAGTGATGGAACCCATGTGTCATATGACTCCTTCATTGGCAGGCGGGCTCTTTAACACTAGCGCCACCTGGGAAGGCCCTAATGCCCTGAGACTCAAAGGGGTCACCTTGAGTTGTTGCTCAGTTAATCAGATGTTGGGCCTTTATATATGACATTTGGGGAACGACCTTGTGAATTGCCTTCAGTTTTTGCAGTAGTGCTTTCAGAGAAATTGAGTATGTAATTATCATTGTTTAAGATTAGATTTGATTTAGAAATAGTCAAAAAAATTTAGAGCAAAAGATGGTCAGATTTTTTTGATGTTCTTATTTATAATGACACTAATTTTCTTGAGTGCTTTGTAAAATGACACATAAGACATTTCTAAAAGAAGAGGTATGGAAATGTTTTGTCTATGTTTCTTTTCCTCTCTGTTTAAAAAAAAAAAAAACTCACAGGTAGATAAACATCCCTTGGTAAGTGTTTCTTTAATGTTCTTTCACTTCAACTCCACTGGGATTGAAGCAGTTTTGATCTGCTTTCATGGTTTGTCAGAACTAATGAGAGGGACAAAGGCCAGAATAAAGACGTGGGGGCAGTCCAGTGTTCTTGATGAAAAAGCTGGTCCATTGGGTCCTTGTGCCTCACTCTGACCTGAATTCTACTTCTGGCCTTGGTTCTGAGTAATTGCCATTTTCCAGCACACATGTTCCATTTAGGCATATCAAATAGTAATTTAGTGTTTGGCAGCAGTAACTTTAACTTTTAGCATTTGAAGAATAAAAGAATTTCTCCTTCATAAAGTTTGGTCCTGGTTACTATTTCTGTTTTCTGTTCATGTCTAATCATCCACTCAGGCAGTGTTATCTTTGGCCTAACACAAATATACTACCAAGCATGGGTGCAAAGTTTGCTTACTAAGCAGTAAAGAAAATTTAGAGTGTAAATAACACCAGTATAACAATGATGGTGGAGGCAGTTTCTCACTGATGGACTGTCTTATTCTTCCCCAACGGCCATGTTTTCATTAGAAAGTCTTCAATATACATTTGTTCTTGCTTACCTTTTCTGTGGGCTTCCCTGGTGGCTCAGAGGTTAAAGCGTCTGCCTGGAATGCGGGAGACCCGGGTTCGATCCCTGGGTCGGGAAGATCCCCTGGAGAAGGAAATGGCAACCCACTCCGGTACTCTTGCCTGGAGAATCCCACGGAGGGAGGAGGCTGGTAGGCTACAGTCCATGGAATCGCAAAGAGTCGGACACGACTGAGCGACAAACTACTACTACTACTACCTTTTCTGTAACTATAAGAATTTTGAATCAAGTGTTATGATTAGTGAATTACTCTGTGCCATAAAATAAAAATTAGACATTATTTTCTGTGATAGGCTGTATGATGTCTCATTGATTACCTTCTAAGATAGGATTTTCCTTTTGGCTTTCTGTTTTTTTTTTTTTTTTTTCCTGTTATTTATATGGCAGTTAGTTGCTGTATCATAATTCAAACATCTTAGTGCTTTAAAACAATGTTTACTTGTCCCCGTGTTACATGCCAGCATGAGTCAGGCTCTCCTCATGGCAGTCATTTAAGGATCTAGGCTGATGAAGCCTTCATTTTGAAACATGTTTCTACAGTGTCAGTGGCAAGGAACAGAGAACACGTTGAACTATGCACTGTTTTCTTACAGCTTTTCCCTAGCAATCAGCTACTTCAGCTGATTCATATATTGGCCAGTGTAAGTCAAATGTGACTTCTCATCTGTGTGGGTGGAACAGAAAACACATTTATGAATAGCAGGATGTTGCTGTAATACTTGCAGTAATACTTGTCTGTATCCTCTGTTTAAAGTTTATATAGTAACTTTTATATGTATTATAGTATTAATGGCACCCCACCCCAGTACTCTTGCCTGGAAAATCCAATGGACGGAGTAGCCTGGTGGGCTGCAGTCCATGGGGTCGCTAACAGTCGGACAGACTGAGCGACTTCACTTTCACTTTTCTCTTTCATGCATTGGAGTAGGAAATGGCAACCCACTCCAGTATTCTTGCCTAGAGAATCCCAGGAATGGGGAAGCCTGGTGGGCTGCCGTCTATGGGGTCACACAGAGTCGGACACGACTGAAGCAACTTAGCAGCAGCAGCAGCATAGTACTGAATCCTTATAACAGAACTACAAGGTCGGAATTGTGGGTGCTTTTTTGTTTTTCCTGTTTTACACATGAAGAACCTGAGGTCTGGCCCAGTGATGAGTTGTTCTCATGACTCGCTGTAACTGGAATTAATCTTTCTTTACTAAAACTGTTTCAACAAGTTCATAAAAAAAATACTTCTTGGTAATTTAGCACATATTTCTTTATCTCTAGTATTGGACATTTTGGACCACTTACTAGATCCTTGAAGCCGTGATACTGTAGCTTTTGCTTTTCTTCTGTTATCTCTAGTGGTTTCTCCTTAGCCTCTTTCAGATTATTAATATAAGAGATTCTCAGGACTCTTCATTTGGTTCCTTTATGTATTTCTATTTTATATGCTTACTTTCCCTAGGCATTCTCATCCATCCCGAGAATTCCATCTGTGTACAGAGGCTGCCTGTATCTGTTTCACCCTACATCTCCCCTGGTCTTAGTCTTCTGGTCTTAGTATCTGCATTTTGATGTACTGTAAGTGTAATACTCAATGTGTATAAAACTGAACTTAGGGTTTTTCATCCCAAGCCTGATCATCCTTTTATACCCTATCTCCATGTGTGGTATTAATTAGTCCTGTTCCCTTTTCCTTTTTGTCTCCAAGTCTAAACAACAGTAGCTCCTAGCTACTTTCAAGTATATGTGGCACTGTATTCCTACTGCTATCCTCATACTCAAGTTGCTAGTATCTCTAACCTGGTTTATAAAAACAGCTCACAGTTCTCTCTTTTGAAGTCTTCTCAACAGTTCCGTGGCTCTTACAGTATAGTGTGGTCTCTTTCTCATGACCTAGAAGACTATTATCTGGTCTCTGTTGACTTTTTTAGCATCCATGTACCCTCCTTCTCACTCTGATCAGAATGGAGCTCAATGTAAAGAGGTAGCTAGGATGCCTGCAAACTATTCTATAAGGGTCACCAAAATATCACTAGAATAACTTGAATAGATCGTTACCAAATGTTTAAAGAATATCAATTTGAAGTTTTCCGGAACTGTGTTCTGTCCTGGATGCCAGACCATGTTTTGGTCTAGCCATGGGTCTGGCTATGGCTCTAGTAGTTTATTTCTTCTGCTTGCTGCATACTTTGCTTCTGTCTTGTTAGTGCCTGTACATGCTTGACGACACAGGCTAGAGATGAATTACACGCCTTTCCTGACCTCTTCTCATCCTCAGACCTTCTTCCCACTTCTTACCTACCACCCTGGAAACCTGCATTGTAAGGATGATCATCCGCTGTAATCCAGTTGTGTTTTTGCTCTCTTGTGTCTCCCACCACATTATTTGCTCCTATGGGTGGGTACATTGTCTGTATTCTTTGCTCACTGTTATATCCTCAGACTGTAAAAATGGCCTGTAGGAAATAGTATAGTAGTTGAATGAACGAATGAATGTCTTCTGCATTTGCTTTTCTCTTTTCTACACCAGTAAGTCTCAGGTCAGCTCACTTTAAGCTGGAAAGGTTAGCTAGGATGGATGGACAGAGAAGAAGGGGTCGTTACCAGGAGTTGTGTGTCTAGGGTAAAGGAATGTATGTTCAAGTAAAAAGCTAAAAATAACCAAATAAAATAAAGAAATTTGTTATTAATTAGATATTTCCATACTCCACAGAGACTATGGGTTTAATCACTGAAGGAATATTCAGTTTGAAGAGAGCCTCAGGTCAAATTGCATGCTCAAGAATGGAAAGAGAAAAGGTTTTTGTGAGCCCGTGTTAAGTATCACAATTACAGTGAACATCCCTATTTTGTTAAAAATGAAAATAGCTTTTACACTGGTGTCTAATCAGAATTAGAATGTAGATTAGAGTTTGTATATCAGCAGCCACACCAAAAATTGATTCTCACGGTGCAGGAATTTTATATTGTAGCTGAATGGTGCACTTTTCTCTCAGTGTCTAGCCAAGTTGTAGACTCTGAAGAAAGTCAGATGTTCATATTCTAGATGGCAAAAAAAGAATCACAAAATTACCAGTTGTACCTGGCCTGCTCTTCTGTACTGATAGTAGATTCCTTTGTTCTTTGCAGGAAGATCTGTACCAACTCCAGAGTCACTCCTGAATTCTTTATAGTGATGGGCAAGAGGCTCTGACCTCTTCTTATTTTTAAAGTGCCTTAAAATGACTCCATGGAGCATTTGGTCTAGTTTAGGCTCTAAACTAAAGCCTGCTGCACCATCTCTTGAGAAACGACTCAGTGATAACTTGTCAGAGGATTCAGTTCGGCTCCCACCAGGCTGACCCCAGTTAATCATTGAGATAATAACACAAGACCCTGTGAAACGTGCTATTGTTTTAGATTGATAAGCATATCATGCTGCTTGTATTTAAAAGCATGTGCTCAACTTGAATTATGCATATAGAGATATTAAAGGAAAACATGAGTGTTTTCATTGGAGAGAACTGCTGCTATCAGGTGGCTTTCATTCTAAAGTGACTTTATTATTTCACTGAAGAGTAGATTCTCTTTTTGTATTGATCCACTTATCAGTAGAGGCTCACTACTGTTTTGAGTCCAGGTTTTTTTTTGATCTTAAAATCTAAAATCAACCCTATTCTATTTTGTGTTTAGGGTAACAGGAGCCCAGTACATTGAAAGAAGGCAAAAATCTACATTAGACATATGTTGTACAATTTACATTCAGTAATTTATTGTGCAATTGGCATTAGGTTATAGTGACTATCCTAATGTAGTGATTTCTATTGTTTAAAAGATCATAATAACTTAGATCCTAAATTTAGTTTCTTCACATGTAATATGGAAAAAAAAAATGAACATATGGCAGAGTGTCCATGTTGCAAAGTGCAAGAGCAAAATGAAGTTTGAATTTTAGCTCTCATGAATGCTAAATAGCTTCAAACTCAAAGGCAAATTAGTCAACCTCTGTGAACCTTAGTTTCTCTCAGAAAATATGAATTGCTCCCATCTCATAAGGGTGCCTTGAGGACGAGGAATATATGTAAAGATAAGCTTCTTTAATCTTGTGTCCTGAAATTAACCATCAGATGAAAAACCTGACCAGAAATTCCCCACAGCTCTTTGCTGCTTAACAGCGTCTTTACCTTGAACCTTCTCTTTACCAACAGTGCAATTGTGTGAATGAGGTGAGGAGGTGGTGGTTTTAATCATCATCTAATGGAGAAAGAAAAGAATATGTTTAAACTTTGATCCCTAACTTGGAGACAAAAATCATAAAGCAATTGCCAGTTTACTACAAGCTGAAGGCAAGATGAGTGCTGGGATATAATGAGCACAAAGCTCCCTTTATTGAGCGAGGTAAATGCTCGACTGTAGAAACCTGAAGTCACTCTTCTCTTGATCTTCCTTTTCTGTTTTTTGTCTTCTTTCATGTCACTGCTCAGTGTTCATATTCTCGGGCATCAGTCAGCTGCAGGGAATTTCTTCCTCCTGAACTCTGGATACTTGGAGGGATGGTCATACCGAGTTTACTAATAGCAGAAACAACTTTGAAAAGAAGTAAGAAAAATATATAATAGCGGCTTAAAATTTTGCAAATGAGAGAATTATCTAGTGAAGTCTGAACTTATGATCTATTAATAAGAAAAAATTTAAATCCCATGTCTTACCTTGTCTATTTTATCCTCTCTTTTTTTTAATCTGATGATTTCAGTTATTTTCAGTATGTTTGAATTTGTGGTATGATACATGGCAATCCACTCCAGGACTATTGCCTGGAAAATCCCATGGACAGAGGAGCTAGATAGGCTACAGTCCATGGGGTCGCAAAGAGTCGGACACAACTGAGCGACTTCACTTCACATAAAACAAAGGAATGAAATATTCATGTGTGTTTTAGTAGATCCATTGAGGAATAAATTGTCATTAGATGGTTTCTGGGTATATCCTCTAGGTGATAATCCAAAATGTGATAATCAGAAACCAAGTCTGCATATATATTTCTTATATATGTAACCTTGAAGTTTTCCAAATATTTAGCAAGTGAGAAATATTTTTTTTACTAATAAAATCATGTTACTCAATATCATCAATGTAATTTATTTTTATTTTCATAAATGATAAGCAACTAGTCACAGGCAGTATTTAATTATGAATAACTGCATAATACAAGTACATTCCCTATTACTGAATGTGATCAAATCAGTTAAGTATTTAGGTATATATAACAGAAATCAAACATGCCCTCAAATAACAGAAAATCCTACAAACTGTGACTTATGGACATAGAGGTTTATATTTCTCACAAAGAAAGTGAAGGTAAGTGATTTGGTTCTGAGCATTGATTCCTCATTTATCTTTCAGCTCTACTATCTTTAGCATATGGTGTTTATTTTTACTCTTAGAAGATGGCTGGGCATATCTTGAGACCGTACCTATCTTCCTAGCAGGAATACAAGCCAACTCACTGTGTCCATTTTAGCCAAGGATGTGTTAGTTTACCTGTAAACTCCATCTCATTCTTTGAGTTTGCAACTTATTAACTAGAGCTGTCCCCTGTCATGGCCATCCTTAGTTGAAAGTGAGCCTGCATAATCAATGGGCTTTCCATTGCACACATATTCTCCTGAGAGATGCCTTTGACCTCATCTATCACAACTTCCCTCAGCTCTTTCCTTTGCTCTAGTGAGGAGACCATATCTGGCTAAACATGAAATGTCCCAGTGAGATCGTGCTATAGTTCCTCAATATCATATCTGTGTACAAATCTTTCTGAGCAGAATCCAGGCATTTCCACTTTGGAGAGAAGTCTATAGCCAAATCCCTCAGAATTATCAGCCTCTGGGGCTTGGCTTTCACCTTGCTCTACCTTATTTGTATTTTTCCGAATTCTTCTCCTGGAACATGTACAGACCTTTCTGCTTGCTTTAGTCTGAGATGAACCTATTTGTTTCACCTCTGTCACCTGGCACAGTGATTTGGGGAACACTACTGTCTTCTCGTTTAAATTTCATAGGTATTTTACTCTTAAAAATATGAGGATGTTTTGAGAAGAAGTATTTCCCTGATGGCTCAGACGGTAAAGCATCTGCCTACAATGCGGGAGACCCAGGTTCAATCCCTGGGTCGGGAAGATCTCCTGGAGAAGGAAATGGCAACCCACTCCAGTATTATTGTCTGGAAAATTCCATGGACAGAAAAGTCTGGTAGGCTAAAGTTCATGGGGTTGTAAAGAGTCGGACACGACNTGGCTCAGACGGTAAAGCATCTGCCTACAATGCGGGAGACCCAGGTTCAATCCCTGGGTCGGGAAGATCTCCTGGAGAAGGAAATGGCAACCCACTCCAGTATTATTGTCTGGAAAATTCCATGGACAGAAAAGTCTGGTAGGCTAAAGTTCATGGGGTTGTAAAGAGTCGGACACGACTGAGCAACTTCACTTCACTTCACTTGAGAAGAAATGAGTTTGTCAATTACTAATAATTTTTCCAAGTTCTCTTGGGCTCACTCAAAAATGATCTGCTTTATTTTTAAGTTATTTGAAGAATATTGTATTTGTGGAGCTAAAAGGAAGAAAAGAACTAAATGAAAGATGATAAGTTAGTTAATGCTCAGTCTTCAAACTATGAATTGTCTTTGTTACCTAACTACATACAAGTTTATGGGCTTTCACACTATTCTTCGAAAAGCTTAAGATGCATATGCTTTGTTCTTCAGAACATACCTGCTGCAGACTTAACATATACATATAGGTTTTATCATCATCGGCATGTTCAGTGTTTCCTCTTTGACAATAATGAGCTATTTGTGAAAGAATGGGATTCTCCTTTTTTGTCTTAGACAGTAAAGANTTTGTTCTTCAGAACATACCTGCTGCAGACTTAACATATACATATAGGTTTTATCATCATCGGCATGTTCAGTGTTTCCTCTTTGACAATAATGAGCTATTTGTGAAAGAATGGGATTCTCCTTTTTTGTCTTAGACAGTAAAGACAGCATAATGATTCCTCTTTGATATCAGAATAGATCAGTAATGTGTGTGGGGTCATAATCGTTTTTTTTTTTTTCTTAAGAGGTTATAGGTCTGTTACCCATGATCATTTTATACTGCTATTTGGAGGTCAGGAGTAACTAATGTATGAGTTACCATTGCTTTTTCATTGTTTTACAGTCTTTTCTCAAGAGGATTGGTGATTTTTCCAGGATTCTAGAGATTCACAACCAAATTCATGTTTGTCACTTCCAAGCTTTTTTCCTCCTCTAGTTCTTATTTTTCAGCATTAATAACCCTTGATATTTTTGTTTGCTTATTTGTGCTTTTGTTTACATGTATGACCATTTCAGTTGGCAGTGCTCTTTTAGTTGTGTAAATTGTGCTTGCTAGTGATAGGAGTCGGAGAAGGCAGTGGCACCCCACTCCAGTACTCTTGCCTGGAAAATCCCATGGATGGAGGAGCCTGGTAGGCTGCAGTCCATGGAGTCGGGAAGAGTTGGACACGACTGAGCGACTTCTCTTTCACTTTTCACTTTCATGCATTGGAGAAGGAAATGGCAACCCACTCCAGTGTTCTTGCTTGGAGAATCCCAGAGACGGGGGAGCTTGGTGGGCTGCCGTCTATGGGGTCTTGGCACCCCACTCCAGTTCTCTTGCCTGGAAAATCCCATGGATGGAGGAGCCTGGTAGGCTGCAGTCCATGGAGTCGGGAAGAGTTGGACACGACTGAGCGACTTCTCTTTCACTTTTCACTTTCATGCACTGGAGAAGGAAATGGCAACCCACTCCAGTGTTCTTGCTTGGAGAATCCCAGAGACGGGGGAGCTTGGTGGGCTGCCGTCTATGGGGTCGCACAGAGTCGGACATGACTGAAGCAACTTAGCAGCAGCAGCAGCAGTGATAGGAGAGGGTGAAGTGAATGAGTCCCTTTTTGCTTCACTTCCCTAAAATGCCCTTATTGAAAACTGTGTGCTATCCATGTAGTATTAAGGAAGCCTCTACTCAGAACGATAACACGTAAGCAGGAAATACAGAGAAATAAGAATGCTATCAAAACTGAAGTTGGTTATAGTAGGTTTAAGGTAACTTTAGAGTTAGAGGACAGTAAAAAATACAGTGTGAATTGTGTTAGACTGGATTTAAAAATTATGTCAAAATAATTATAGACCACGGGAAGTTGCAAAAATAGTACAGAGAAGGTTCCTGTCCTAATAACCAAGCTTGCCCCAGTGGTAATATGTTACTTAACTGTATTGCAGTTTCAAAACCAGGAAATTGATGTTGACACAATCTGCAGACCTTATTTAGTTTTCAACAGTCTTTACATATACTTCTGTGCAGTTTTATCACAAGTATACATTCATATAGCTGGCACTACAATGAAGATACAGAACCTTTCCATCACCACAAAGGAATTCTACATTCATTTATAGTTAAACTACTCCCACTCTCTCCATCCCTAAACTCTGGCAGTTGCTAATCTGTTTTATATCTCTCTGATATTTTTCATTTTTTGAATGTTATATGAATTAAATCATAGAATATATGATCTTTGAAGTTGACTTTTTCTTCACTCAGAATATACCTTTGAGAGCCATTCAGATTGCATATAAGAGTAGTTTGTTTCTTTTTGTCACTGAATAGTATTTGATTCAGTTGAGGAACATTAGGATTATTTCCAGTTTTTGGCTATTAAAAATATTGCAGTAAAGCTATGTATATATATTACATTTGGATGTTATTTCTTTGGGAGAACTATGTAGGAGTATAATTGTTGGGTCCTTTGGCAAATGGAGAAGGAAATGGCAACCCACTCCAGTATTCTTGCCTGGAGAATTCCGTGGATAAAGGAGCCTGACAGTTCGTCTATAGTCCATGGAGTCACGTAGAGTTGGATATAACCTAGCAACTGAACAACAACAATAGAAAATGCAGGTTTACGTTTGCGTGAAATTGCCCAACTATTTGTCATGGTATCTGTATCATTTTATATTCCCACCAGAACTGTATGAGGGAACTAGTTCATGGCATCCTTCATTTGGTAATACACTTTTAAAAATGTTAGCTCTTATATTAGGTTTGTAGTGATAGGCCAGTGTAGTTTTAATTTGCATTTTTCTAATAGCTGATTATGTTGAAAGTCTTTTAAAGTGTTATTTGCCGTTTGTGTGTCCTCTCTGGTGAAATGTCTCTTTCCATCTATAGTCCATTTTCTAACTGGATTGGTCTTTCTTTTTTTTAACCTTTGAATTTTGAAACTTCTTTACACATTCTAGATACAATTCCACTGTCAGATACTTGTTTTGGAGATATTTTATCAGACTGTAACTTTGCCTTTTCATCTTCTTAACAGTGTCTTTCACAGATAGAAGTTTACAATTTTGATGAAATCTGTTTATTGATTTTGTTTTGTTGTGTGGGTTGTGCTTGTGTTGTCACCTGTAAGATTTCTTTGTCTAGCTCTAGGATCTGAAAATTTCCTCTGATGTTTTCTGTTAGAAATTTTATTGTTTTACATTTTACATTTGATCCATTTTGAGTTTAATTTTTGCTTAAGGTTTGAAGGGATTTTTAAAAAAATTCTTTTTTAAGGAATCACTTTCATCTTTAAACTCTGACAGACATATTGGGGAGCCAACTGATCAGAAAAAAATTAGCCTTTAGTTAGGTCTCACTGAAATAGATAAATGATGACAATTTTAATGTATACTCTATATTACTGAAAGCAGTGGGAACTAATTAACCTGTCAGTTTTCTTATTTCTAATATCTTGTTTTAACTTTTGGTTATTATCATATGGCAGCCCCTCAAACTTTAGGAAGCAGGAGAAAAATAATTCGTAAAAGATAATAATTTATCCTGAAGTAGTTACTTGAGAATTTTTATGGTTTTTAATTTGCATATTTTTTGTCATTTTATAGCATTATCCTATTGGTTTATATTCCAAGCACATATAGATATTACTCTATACAGATAGGATTTGTAATTTTAATTTTAATTTCCAAAGTTTTTCTTATTTCATGTCTTCTACTTAGAACCTACTCATTTGTCAGTATCATATATTTTTCAGTTCTGTATTATTAAAAATATTGCTTTGAAAAATATTTTATTCATTCAATGTGTCTGTTTACTTGACTTTAATCACAGGTAAATTTCCAAAATTTTATGTTATACTATCATTTGTAGAAATGAATTTGTTAAATCTTAACAAAGGTAATGCTAATATTAATATTTCCCAAGATTAGTTGCTTTTTATCTGACTGAAATTAGCCTTTGGTTTTATTTCAGTCTTAATATTTATTTTGATATTTATCAAGATTCATTGTGCTATTAATAATCAGAAATCTGAGCATGTCAATTTCCAAACAAATTGGTTACATCTTATGAGATGAAACATAACATCTTGTTTGTTAGTACATTTATTTTTACAAAATTTATAAATAAGATAGCTAAAAATTTACCCACTTTAACAGAAAAATAAAGTGGAACTTCTGAGAATTTGTACATTCTACAATGATTACTAGCTTTGGTGGGTCTGAGGCACTAAACATCCAAAAGAGATTTATGAAAACTCTGTTGATAATAAATAGACATCATCATTGTCATGATAATAATTTTTATTGCAATGTATGTAAACATCATTTTATGTGCATTGGGCCTGAGGTTCTGCATTTTTAAGAAGCTTCCAGTTGATGCTTTTGAACTGTGATATTGGAGAAGACTCTTGAGTCCCTTGGACTGCAAGGAGATCAGTCAGTAACTCCTAAATGAAATCAGTCTTAAATATTAATTAGAAAGACTGATACTGAAGCTCCAATACTTTGGCCACCTGATGCAGAAGGCTGACTCATTAGAAAAGACCCTGTTTGCTGGGAAAGATTGAAGGCAAGAGGAGAAGGGGATGACAGAGGATGAGATGGTTGAATGGCATCACTGACTCGATGGATATGAGTCTGAGCAAGTTCCAGGAGTTGGTGATGGACAGGGAAGCCTGGCGTGCTGCAGTTCATGGGGTCACAAAGAGTCGGACACGACTGAGTGACTAAACTGAACAGATGGTGCTGATGGTGCTGATGCTGCTGTTAATCAGATGGTATTTTGAGGAGCAATGCAAGGTGTGGTCCCATCTTTAGCTCAAAACTGAGTTTTGTCATGGGCCAAATTAGTTTTAAGCAAATATTCTAGGTTTTTGAAAATAATTAATCCATATATACTAGTTTTGGGCTTCTCAGGTGGCACTAGTGGTAAAGAACCCACCTACCAATACAGGAGATTTAAGAGACATGCGTTCCATTCCTGGGTCGGGAGGACCCCCTGGAGGAGGGCATGGCAACCCACTCCAGTATTTTTGCCTGGAGAATCCCATGGACAGAGGAGCCTGGAGGGCTGCAGTCCATAGAGTCGCACAGAGTTGGATAAGACTGAAGTGACTTTAGCACGCACGCATGCTTACTAGTATTGTTAATCAGATTTTTATTCCAATGGTTATAATGATTTTCTAACTTATTTTCAGTAAAAGTGATTTTATTTTAGTATCAAAGTTACTTTTCTTACCTCTTACCATGAATTTCACACTGTATAGGGGTCTCTAGGATAAGATAGATATGGTGATCACATAAAGAAAATTATACTCCACATATATTTTTCCAGGGTGTACATGGATATATGAGTTATAGGCTGTCGGCTTACTTTTCTATTTAACAAACCAATTTTTGCTATAGTCTTTGTCTCAGGCATTTTTCTATATGATAGTGGAGCAAATAAAAGATACACTTCCTATGTGGTGAGGGGCTTTCCTGGTGGCTCAGATGTAAAGTATCCATATGCAATGCAGGGGTTGTGGCAGAAGACACAGTTTCGATCCCTGGATAGGGAAGATCCCCTGGAGGAGGAAATCACAACCCACTCTAGTATTCTTGTTTGGAGAATCCCCGTGGACAGAGGGGTCTGGCAGGCTACAGTCCATGGGGTTGCAGAGTTGGATATGACTAAGCACACACATCATCATACTTGATGGGAGCCTTAATTGAAGAGATTATAAGTAAACACAATTATAGAAGATATTTGTGCATAAAATGTATGGTAAGACAAATAAAACCATGTCCTGTTCTGTTAAGAAAGGGGAATACATAGCACAAAGGAGTTCACTTGAATTACCTTAAGTACCTGAAATTATTTCTTTATAAAGAGAGGACTTAATCTTCAATGTGGACAAAGTCTAAGGGACTCGTTTTTTGGAAAGAGTCAAAGGATGTGATAGTTAAGATATTAAATTAAAACTATAGTTGGTCCTCAGAGTCTGCAGGTTCCACATCTGAGGATTCAACCAACCATGATTCAAAATATTTGGGAATAAAAAAATTCCAGAAAGTTCCAAAAAGCAAAACTTGGAACTTGCTTTGTGCTGGCAATCATTTACATAGCATTTACATTGTGTTTACAACTATTTACATATTTACATTGTATTAGGTATTATAAGTAATCTAGAAATGGCTTAAAGTGTGTAGGAGGATGTGTATAGGTTGTATGCAAATACTATATGCTACACCATTTTATATAAAGGACTTGAGCATCTGTGGATTTAGGTATCTATAGGGAGTAGGGGAAATTGGTCCTGGAACCACTCCTGTGTGGATGCTGAAGGATGACTGCATAATGAATTATAATTTGACTTTACACATTTTTGTTGCTTTTAAGTGGAAGTTTATTTGCAAAAATGGTTCAGTTGCAGAATGTGCTTGTGTAAGAATTGCTACATTGTGTAAGAACTGAAGTCTCTAAAATAGTTTATAAATCATATTTGATAACATAACGATATGTCTCTTTGTAGCAGATAATCCCCTTTTGGAAGGGATGGTGGACTATTTTTAGAAGCAATAAGGCAGTTCCTAAGTAAGTTAAGGACACCTATTCCTGAATAAGTCAGAGAGACATTTTGATGAGTATCACCCAGTCAGGAAGGTTGCACAAATGCAGATGAACACTGAATGACTCTGCCTGACCCCACCATGTCTCCTCTAGATCAGCCCTATCCAATAGAAATATAATATGAACCATACATGTAATTTTAAATTTTCTATTAGCCACATTAAAATGGTAAAAAGAAACAGATAAAATCAATTTTTATAATATATATTATTTAACCCAGTGTTTTCAAAATATACTGTTTCAGCATTAAATTACAGATGAAATATTTCACATTTGTTTTTCATACTAAGTCTTTGGAATGTGATGTGTTTTTTGCATTTATAGCACATCTCAACTGGGACTAACCATATTTTGAGCACTCAGTAACCACATATGGGTAGTGGCTGCCATATTATAGAGTGCAGCCTTAGGTTGTATATTTCAAAGAGAAGCTTTTTATGATAAGAGTTGGTATGACCCAAAAGACACTGAAGGGGAAGATTAAGAAAGGAGAAAGATGCGATCAGCCCTGTGTTCATGGTAGCAGAAACAAGTAGACCTGGAGAGATTTTAATTTAGCCTGAGAGTCGGAGTCAGAAATTATTGACTGGTAACTTTTTTTTTTTTTAACACTTGAAAAAAGATAAATGGATGGTGGCTTAAATGTTAACATGGAGATATGCCACATACTAAACCCTGGGGATGTTTACGTAGCCATATTTCCCCCAGATTATTTGGCGTGGCTTGTCCACCTTGCCCTTTTCATTTAAATGATTGCTTATTTGTGTTATATTTTCATATGTTAAATGCATTACTTCCATCCCATGACAGATAACACACACAGACATATACACACACACACACAAGACAGAACAAAAACCTGGGTCAGCCAAGGTAAATCTAGTCTTTCTTGATGAAGTAACTGAGATCAGGTGGCTCTTCTATGCTCTAATAGTCCTAGACCTTTTGGGATATGCAGCCTCACTTTGACTCAGCCCAAATAACAGCTGTTCCTAGTTTCCTTGTCCTGAGAATCTTGCTTATGTGTAGTGACTCATTATGACTTGCATTATTCCTGAGTTGGTCTCTGCTTAGAAGAGAAGAGGATTGGAAGGATTGGTCCTTGATCACTTTTCAAAGTAATGACAATATTGTGGGTGTTTGTGTGCATGAACACATACATGTTTTGGGTTTTATGCACTTTTCTTCACAGCTTGCTTTAATTTCCTCTAGATGATAGTTTCTTCAGCCTTCATACTTTTCACTCAGTTTGTACCTACTCACTTTGCATACTTAACAGTGACTCTTGTAATAGTAGCTAAAAACATTCCTGTTTATGAATGTATCTGCCCTCATCAGCGGTCAGATTCTTTCTGTGGAATACTATTTTCCATCTAGCTCAGACTTCTGTTTTCGACAGTGTAGCTCTCAGAACTTGCTGACTCACTGAGCATCCCTGGGATGCTGGCTGTGTGTTTTGAATTTAAGAAGAGAAGAATATGTTGAGGGAACGCATTATTGCCTTTTAGTGTTTTCCTCGGAGCTTAGAGTAGAGGTTTGCATGCCAGGGGTGCTTTGCAAATAGATATTGACTGGGGGTCTAGCCCAGCTTGTTCTGTAATATTAGAAATATAGAAATATTTATTGCCATAGTTGTTGGAGGGTCCCTAGAAACGTTTGAAAGTAATTCTTCTATCATGTAGTGGCCTGTGGTGGGCATAACCTTTCTCACATACAGCTTAACCTTTCTCGTGTCTAATACTACTTGTGAAGAAGATTGTAATTGTGCATTGTGCTTTTATCAGGCTGCTGTTCCCAATGCAGTTAGCGTAATTTTTCATTTCCTAACAGTCCTCGGGCAATTCTGTTTAACATGCTTTCTATTTCAGAACACTCTGCTATTTAAAAAACTTCTTTTGCCTCAGGCCCAACATGCTTTTCCAGCCAGGCCACTAATAATTTCTATCCTTACTGTCTTCATTCACCTTCACTGGTAACATTCTATATAGATTTGCTTGGACTGTCTTTTTTTTGTGTTTTAGTTAGTTAGTTAAGTCACTCAGTCGAGTCCGACTTTTTGCGACCCCATGGACTGTAGCCCACCAGGCTCCTCTGTCCATGGGATTCTCCAGGCAAGAATACTGGAGTGGGTTGCCATTTCCTTCTCCAGGGGATCTTCCCGACCCAGGGATCGAACCAGGTCTCCCGTATTAGAGGCAGACGCGTTAACCTCTGAGCCACCAGGGAGGCCCATACTCGATCTTAGCCAAAAGGCTGGGAAGCAACTGCATAGCAAATACTGAGGTAACTGTGCCTTCAATTTGTCGATGTTGCTGTGGCTCACATAATTATTATTTCATTTTTATTACTAAGGAGGCAACATATCTTTAATTTTATTTCAGATCTGTTTTAGTTTTCTAGATTGTAAGCCAGACTTCTCTTAATAAATAGAATTCTAACTTTCCACCTGAAGTTTTAAAGTCATCCACAAAATTTTCTTGAACAGTATTCACACTAGAATAAGAGACTGTTTTACTGATAAATAAAAGACATTCAGTTTCACTTATAGGCAGCACGTTCTTTGGTATCTTAAAAGTGAATGAAACAAATTTCCTGGATTGCCTTCCCAAATGATCAAGAATTAGGCTTGATTTCGGCTTGAGATAGGATAGCATTTTAAGCAGAGAAGAAGCTATTTTGGGTCTGAATCCTGTGATAAAGAAATTCTCTTGAGGGATTTAGGTTTTAATGGGGAAAGTCTGGTAAACAGAGGCATACAAGAGAAAGCCATTGTTCTCTTATCATTAGCTGCTAATGGCTTGCACTGAGATTTTGAAACATCTGTAATAAGATGAACGCTTTCAAGACATTCTAGGAATTATATGTATAGAGAGATTCAGGGTTAAAATAAAATGAGAACTCTGGCCATGCTATAAATATGTATTATACATTTGTATATATCATATATATTATATGTGTGCATTTGTGTGTATATAAAAATGGCTTTTATATCATATCTTGTCTGAGTTGAAATAAAAGTTTTCCCAGTCACTGAGCTGATATCTGTATACAAACATGAGAGAAAATGGGGATTTTCCTCTCTTGGGGGATAGTCAGCATAGTGTTAAAAATGAGAAAGGAAGAATACTTCTTTTTTGGGTTATGGTTTGCATTTTAAATTTCATTGCTGTTCCTCTCAACTTCCATCTGTGTTGGCATTTGGGAATCTTGTCGTTGCTCTTTCTCAAGTGGAGTGGAAAAGCTTAGAACAGAATTTACACGTTTAAATACAACCGAGGCTCGATCACATCATGATTCATTCCAGGTCTGAATACTTTTTCTTAGGCTTAAAAAAATCCAACATTTTATTGAACAAAATATTTCTCAAACTTGTAATACTACTGACTATTATACATTATTAGCAGTCAATTTTGCACTAATGGGAAGTTCAGGCGGAAAATACAATGGTAGTATTAAAATTTTAGGCACCTAATATTTTATGACATCAAAACGATGTTTTCATATAGATATATTGTTAGTTAATTGCAATTTATTATTGCCATTGTGGTTTTATTTTACTTTACTGTTTAAGGTTCAGTTATAACCTAGTAACAATGAGAATAAGCCATAAACAGCCAGATTGGGTTGCTATATGACTTTTGTTGACTCTGTGCTCTATTTTTTTTTAACTTTCTGAATCCCAGTCTCTTAGTATTTTCTTGTGTGCGTTTGTGTTTGTGCATGTGTCTGTGTGTGAGAATAATTGGCTGAATAATTGGTGGCCTGGACCTCTATTCAGTGACTAGTCAGGTGTGGCTGATAAATTGCTGCCTTGGTCAGTGTGGACTGCTATAACAGAGTACTATAGATTGGGTGGCTTAAACAGGAGAAATTTATTTCTCACAGTTCTGGAGGCTGGAAAGGCCAAGATCAAGTCACTCTTGCTGGTTTGGAGCTGTCTGTCTTCTCCTTGTATCCTCACCTGGCAGAGAGAGAAGGAAAGAGGAAGCAAGCTCTTTCTAATATCTTCTTATAAGAACAGTAATCCCATTCATGAGAGCTCCACAGTCCTGACCTAATCACATCCCTAAAACTCCACCTCCTGATACCATCACATTGGGGTTGGGTTTTGACGTGAATTTGAGGGCCACACAAACATTGTCTTTAATGATTTTCTAAGATTTTTTCTAGTTCTGTTTTCGATGGATTCTTTTAGAAAAAAAATGTTTTTAGATTTTAAACAAATCATGTGTGTGTGCATGTGTTTTCTAACACTTTTAGGCAATGTAATAGAAGTTCATTGTGATTTCCCAATGAAGCCATCAGACTTGTGATCATTTAATAGTTAACTCACTTTCAATGATGAGGACTATATGATTAAAATTAGGAAGTAGTAGATTTTGCGGGGGTCATTAAATTTAAGTACTGGGAAAGGTAAAATATAAATAGCACAGGTTTCCCCAAATTTGTTATCTTCAAATTGGAAAGACTGGAACCATTGAATGTTCCAGGGTTCTTGGGAATTAAGGCAGAGGCTGGTTATAGACACATATAAGTCATTTATTGAGTAGAATGGGAAGAAATCATTATACTGTTTTTTTTTTTTTTTTTCAACTGGAAGTAATTATAATGATTTCTTTTTTTGGAGAAAAATAATGTGTGTGAGGTTCATGTAAGAGCTGAGAAGGAAAAAATATTAAGAGCATTTACTGCATTAGGGGGCTTCCCAGGTGGTGCTGGTAGTCAAGAACCCGCCTGCCAGTGCAGGAGACTTAAGAGACATGGGTTCGATCCCTGGGTTGGGAAGATCCCCTGGAGGAGGGCATGGCAACCCACTCCAGTTTTCTTGCCTGGAGAATCCCATGGACAGAGGAGCCTGGCAGGCTACAGTCCATAGGGTCGCACAGAGTTGTATATGACTGAAGTGACTCAGCATGCATGCACGCACTGCATTTTAGATTTTCTTACAAGAATCAACCATAAATACAATGCTTACTCCGGACAGGAGAAATACAAATGGTTGTCATACCAACAATTAAGCATTCATTTTAATAATGTTTTAGATAAGACTCTAAGGCACTTCTTTTCATCTTCCTCCTTGCCTCATCATCAGAAATCTGCAGGCATTCTTATAAAGAATGAAAGGCTGAAAATAATTTTACTTGATTTCTTTATGTTGCCCTGTGATGTTTCTGTGTAGCACCGTATAGTAGAATTGGTGTATGGCATTGGAAAAGACTCTGATGCTGGGAGGGATTGGGGGCAGGAGGAGAAGCAGACAACAGAGGATGAGATGGCTGGATGGCATCACTGACTCGATGGACATGAGTCTGAGTAAACTCCTGGAGACAGTGATGGACAGGGAGGCCTGGCGTGCTGCAATTCATGGGGTCACAAAGACTGAGCGACTGAACTGAATTGAAATGGGTGAGTCTATTGTTTCCCTGGTGGTTCAGATGGTACAGAATCTGCCTGCAACGTGGGAGACTCAGGTTCAATCCCTGGGTCAGGAAGATCCCTTGGAGCAGGGAATGGGAACCCACTCCAATGAGCCTGTTAGAAAAGAAAGTTATTTTTTTCCTGAGTGAATGAATTCATGAAGAGTAGAGATCCTAATACACTTATTAGATATTAGCCATGTTTTCACAGTAACTGAGTCTTCTTATCTGAGCCAAGTATCCTGTTTTCCTTCCTCCTGTTTGTTTTCTCTGGTTCCATTTTCTTCTTTGGCCATTAATTGATCTTCTGGCTGGTCAGCCAATTAGAAGTCAAGTGATATTGAGAAGAGGTGCTAATAACTTAGTGTTATACTCTTATATGTGGGGCTTTCCAGGTGGCACTAGTGGTAAAGAACCCGCTTGCCAATGCAGGAGGCACCAGAGAAGTGGGTTTGATCCCTGGGCTGGGAAGATCCCTTGGAGAAGGTATGGCAGTCTACTCCAGCATTCTTGCCTTGGAGAATCCTATGGACAGAGGAGCCTGCTGGGTTATAGTCCATAGGGTCACACAGAGTCGGACGCCACTGAAGGGACTTAGCACACAGCATACATACTCTTATATAGTCCCTCTCTGCTAAGTTACTTCAGTCATGTCCGACTCTTTGTGTCCCTATGAACTGTAGCCCGCCAGGCTCCTGTGTCCTTGGGACTCTCCAGGCAAGAATAATGAAGTGGTTTGCCATGCCCTTCTCCAGGGAATCTTCCCGACTCAGGGATTGAACCCACTCCTCTTATGCCTTCTGCATTTGCAGCAGGATTCTTTACCACTAGTGCTACCTGGGAAGCCCATTTTTATATCTTATATATATATATATATGTGTGAATGATGGTGTTTGCAGGATGATCCAAGGTCAGCCAGTTGAGAATTTAGGAGGGTTTAAGCTGTGGGATTTCCCTGCTGGCTCAGACGGTAAAGCGTCTGTCTACAATGTGGGAGACCCTGGTTCAATCCCTGGGTTGGGAAGATCCGCTGGAGAAGGAAATGGCAATCCACTCCAGTACTATTGCCTGGAAAATCCCATGGACAGAGGAGCCTGGTAGGCTACAGTCCATGGGGTCGCAAAGAGTTGCTCATGACTGAGCGACTTCACTTACACTTACACTTAAGTCATGGAAGGAAAAAGTTTTTTTTTTTTTTAAACTGATGTCCACTCATAAGAAATGTTGGTTCTTAAAAAGCCAAACAAAACATAAAACCCTTCACACACAAAAAAACAAATTCATGAAAAAAAAAAAAATTCATGGACTACCAGGTCATTTGTTGGAAACCACCTAACTTTTAATTACAGTCGACCCTTGAAGAGGGGCTTCCCAGGTGGTCCTAGTGGTAAAGAACCTGCCTACCAATGCATAAGACATAAGAGATGCAGGTTTGATCCCTGGGTCAGGAAGATCCCCTGGAGAAGGGCACAACAACCCACTCTAGTGTTCTTGCCTGGAGAATCCCATGGACAGGGGAGCCTGGTGGGCTACAGTCAATGGGGTTACAAAGAGTTGGACATGACTGAAGTGATGTAGGTCGCACGCCAGACTCTTGAAGGACACAAGTTTGAGCTACGTTGGTCCATTTCCATGTGGATCTCTTTCACAAGTAAATACTATATCACTACATTTGGAGATTTGAAATCACAAAGGAAACCTGTATATAACGAAACTGCATCTAGGGAGGGCCAGCTGTAAGTCACATACTGACTTTCCTATGTGTGGAGGGTGGGGACCTCTAACCCCACTGTGCTGTTCAGTGGTGAACTGCAAATACACTAGGCAGAAGAGAATTGTGGTGGTGGTAGTTTAGTCAGTAAGTTGTATCTGACTCTTGCCACCCCATGGATTGTAGCCTGCCAAGCTCCTCTGTCCATGGGATTCTCCAGGCAAGAATACTGGAGTGGGTGAAGAGAATTGTAATTGAGCGAAATTGCTGCAGTCACGAGCCAAAAGCCACATCGTAAGGCCTGGATTGACAATTTTAAGAGAAAGCTTGAGTTGTTGTGAGGTTTTGTTTCCTTTCTCTAACAATACAAATAGCCAAGAACCCAGCCTCTGGATCCTCTGTGGATCTAGTTAAAATGCAGATGCAGTAGGTCTGGGAGGGGCCTGTGAATATGCTCTTTGAACAAGTTCCCAGGTGATGCTGCTGGATCAAACTTTGAGTAGCAAGGCCAAAGAATGCCTGAAGTTGGTGACTGTATTGGCCACTTCCCCTACCCCAAGATTATCAGTTTTCTTCCTTTCTTTCTTTCCCTTCCTCCTTTCCTTCTTTGCTTCCTTCCTTTCTTCCCTTTATTTTCTTTCTTTCACATTAGTTACCAAAACATATTTACCTATGTTCTCAGTGAAATTAGTCTTTTAGTTTATTATAAGAATTAGAATTTCTTCTCTCCCTCTTTTTTTTTTAACTGTAGTGCTTGTAATGCATAAAAATGTATCACTGCCAATCAAATTCTTGCACATTTTTCAGCTAAGTTTGATTTTGTACCTTTGTCTCTGCTTTACAATTAAGGAGCCTGTGTTGCTGCTACTTTGAATGGCTTATCTAAGATGGTAGAATTTCTCTTTGTAAGTGCTTAACTCTGTCTAGTAATCTTCACATTGTGCTACAATATCCCATGTTAAAATAAACAGGTAGTCTAGTGATCATGTGATTGTTTCAGTAGAAGTTGTATTGTGCTTCAAAGCACATTCCTTATGTCTCTCAGAGCTTTTTTTTTTCTTTTCTTTTGTCTGTGGAACAGAATTAACATATCAGGAATTCACTGCAACCAAATCATGATTTAGGTTTCCAATTAGAAAATCATTTGTTTTGCCGACTAAGTTTTCATCTAGCATCTACTACTTACATGTCCACAAATCTGGAGAAAGAAATTATTTTCTTGTAATACCCTGGAGAAAATTAATGCAAGGAAATATATGTTAGTAAGCTGCTCTGTAGAAGTGATTATTATAGAAGGAGTTTGTACATTTTACAGAGGGGAGGAAATGCACATAATAAACAAGAACGTGGATTTGGGGGGAAGAGTAGGTTTAAATTTTTGCTCTGCATTGAGACTGTTCTATTTCATGGAGCCATAGTTTCTTCATATGTGAAAATGAGGGCAAAAATACTTATGTGCCAGAGTTGTTCCAAGGATTAACTTAGTGGGAAGATATATTTAAGGCAGTCAGTGTGTTGCCTGTCAGATGCTAAATACTGAAATAAGTAGTGGTCACTGTTAATATTATTTAATATCACATTTTCTTGAAGCTAAAATTAAATACAGGTGTGAATTAGGCAAATGCATGGAAAAGTATAGGGTTAAATAAAAGTACTATAATGTAGTTTGTATTCTTACTTGCTTGTTAGGGGCTATAGAAAAAAATTTAGAAACTTAAGCAGAAGCCACCCACCAATGCAGGAGATGCAGGTTTGATTCCTGGGTTAGAAAGATCTGGAAGAGGAAATGGCAACCCCACTCCAGTATTCTTGCCTGGAGAATCCGCTGGACAGAAGAGCCTGGCAGGCTATAGGCTATGGAGTTGTAAAGAGTCAGACATGACTGAACACATAACAGGGAAAACAGGAAGCAAAAGCCATGCCTAATTTATATAATATTTAGGTATATGTTTATGGTTAAAAATAAGAAAGTCGGCAGAAATATTTTTCTAAAGAAGTAGAATATATAAATTAGTCCTTAAATGGTGACAAGCCAAGGAAATATTGGTTTACCTGTTTGAGAAGCCTTATGGAAAAGATTCAAGCTGATAATGAAAATACTCTGAGTAAACACCAAGTCAGCTGCAGAATCTATGTGACCACATTATTGTGTTGCCTGAGTTGATGGGCAGAGTAAATTACTTTATTTTTCTGTTAAGGAAAGTTAGACTCTTACATTCAACCTCTCCTGCAGCAGGCATTAGCTCACTCAGTATTTACCAGCCAGAATGTTTGCTTTTAGGAGATGTGCCTGTAATTTTTGTTCTTGAGCAGCAGTTATTGCCTTCTTGGAGGTAATAAGAGTAATTCAGTGATAAATGGTAGTATTGAAAAGTTCTATTGCCTGGAAAATCCCATGGACAGAGGAGCCTGGTAGGCTACAGTCCATGGGGTCGCAAAGAGTTGCTCATGACTGAGCGACTTCACTTACACTTACACTTAAGTCATGGAAGGAAAAAGTTTTTTTTTTTTTTAAACTGATGTCCACTCATAAGAAATGTTGGTTCTTAAAAAGCCAAACAAAACATAAAACCCTTCACACACAAAAAAACAAATTCATGAAAAAAAAAAAAATTCATGGACTACCAGGTCATTTGTTGGAAACCACCTAACTTTTAATTACAGTCGACCCTTGAAGAGGGGCTTCCCAGGTGGTCCTAGTGGTAAAGAACCTGCCTACCAATGCATAAGACATAAGAGATGCAGGTTTGATCCCTGGGTCAGGAAGATCCCCTGGAGAAGGGCACAACAACCCACTCTAGTGTTCTTGCCTGGAGAATCCCATGGACAGGGGAGCCTGGTGGGCTACAGTCAATGGGGTTACAAAGAGTTGGACATGACTGAAGTGATGTAGGTCGCACGCCAGACTCTTGAAGGACACAAGTTTGAGCTACGTTGGTCCATTTCCATGTGGATCTCTTTCACAAGTAAATACTATATCACTACATTTGGAGATTTGAAATCACAAAGGAAACCTGTATATAACGAAACTGCATCTAGGGAGGGCCAGCTGTAAGTCACATACTGACTTTCCTATGTGTGGAGGGTGGGGACCTCTAACCCCACTGTGCTGTTCAGTGGTGAACTGCAAATACACTAGGCAGAAGAGAATTGTGGTGGTGGTAGTTTAGTCAGTAAGTTGTATCTGACTCTTGCCACCCCATGGATTGTAGCCCGCCAAGCTCCTCTGTCCATGGGATTCTCCAGGCAAGAATACTGGAGTGGGTGAAGAGAATTGTAATTGAGCGAAATTGCTGCAGTCACGAGCCAAAAGCCACATCGTAAGGCCTGGATTGACAATTTTAAGAGAAAGCTTGAGTTGTTGTGAGGTTTTGTTTCCTTTCTCTAACAATACAAATAGCCAAGAACCCAGCCTCTGGATCCTCTGTGGATCTAGTTAAAATGCAGATGCAGTAGGTCTGGGAGGGGCCTGTGAATATGCTCTTTGAACAAGTTCCCAGGTGATGCTGCTGGATCAAACTTTGAGTAGCAAGGCCAAAGAATGCCTGAAGTTGGTGACTGTATTGGCCACTTCCCCTACCCCAAGATTATCAGTTTTCTTCCTTTCTTTCTTTCCCTTCCTCCTTTCCTTCTTTGCTTCCTTCCTTTCTTCCCTTTATTTTCTTTCTTTCACATTAGTTACCAAAACATATTTACCTATGTTCTCAGTGAAATTAGTCTTTTAGTTTATTATAAGAATTAGAATTTCTTCTCTCCCTCTTTTTTTTTTAACTGTAGTGCTTGTAATGCATAAAAATGTATCACTGCCAATCAAATTCTTGCACATTTTTCAGCTAAGTTTGATTTTGTACCTTTGTCTCTGCTTTACAATTAAGGAGCCTGTGTTGCTGCTACTTTGAATGGCTTATCTAAGATGGTAGAATTTCTCTTTGTAAGTGCTTAACTCTGTCTAGTAATCTTCACATTGTGCTACAATATCCCATGTTAAAATAAACAGGTAGTCTAGTGATCATGTGATTGTTTCAGTAGAAGTTGTATTGTGCTTCAAAGCACATTCCTTATGTCTCTCAGAGCTTTTTTTTTTCTTTTCTTTTGTCTGTGGAACAGAATTAACATATCAGGAATTCACTGCAACCAAATCATGATTTAGGTTTCCAATTAGAAAATCATTTGTTTTGCCGACTAAGTTTTCATCTAGCATCTACTACTTACATGTCCACAAATCTGGAGAAAGAAATTATTTTCTTGTAATACCCTGGAGAAAATTAATGCAAGGAAATATATGTTAGTAAGCTGCTCTGTAGAAGTGATTATTATAGAAGGAGTTTGTACATTTTACAGAGGGGAGGAAATGCACATAATAAACAAGAACGTGGATTTGGGGGGAAGAGTAGGTTTAAATTTTTGCTCTGCATTGAGACTGTTCTATTTCATGGAGCCATAGTTTCTTCATATGTGAAAATGAGGGCAAAAATACTTATGTGCCAGAGTTGTTCCAAGGATTAACTTAGTGGGAAGATATATTTAAGGCAGTCAGTGTGTTGCCTGTCAGATGCTAAATACTGAAATAAGTAGTGGTCACTGTTAATATTATTTAATATCACATTTTCTTGAAGCTAAAATTAAATACAGGTGTGAATTAGGCAAATGCATGGAAAAGTATAGGGTTAAATAAAAGTACTATAATGTAGTTTGTATTCTTACTTGCTTGTTAGGGGCTATAGAAAAAAATTTAGAAACTTAAGCAGAAGCCACCCACCAATGCAGGAGATGCAGGTTTGATTCCTGGGTTAGAAAGATCTGGAAGAGGAAATGGCAACCCCACTCCAGTATTCTTGCCTGGAGAATCCGCTGGACAGAAGAGCCTGGCAGGCTATAGGCTATGGAGTTGTAAAGAGTCAGACATGACTGAACACATAACAGGGAAAACAGGAAGCAAAAGCCATGCCTAATTTATATAATATTTAGGTATATGTTTATGGTTAAAAATAAGAAAGTCGGCAGAAATATTTTTCTAAAGAAGTAGAATATATAAATTAGTCCTCAAATGGTGACAAGCCAAGGAAATATTGGTTTACCTGTTTGAGAAGCCTTATGGAAAAGATTCAAGCTGATAATGAAAATACTCTGAGTAAACACCAAGTCAGCTGCAGAATCTATGTGACCACATTATTGTGTTGCCTGAGTTGATGGGCAGAGTAAATTACTTTATTTTTCTGTTAAGGAAAGTTAGACTCTTACATTCAACCTCTCCTGCAGCAGGCATTAGCTCACTCAGTATTTACCAGCCAGAATGTTTGCTTTTAGGAGATGTGCCTGTAATTTTTGTTCTTGAGCAGCAGTTATTGCCTTCTTGGAGGTAATAAGAGTAATTCAGTGATAAATGGTAGTATTGAAAAGTTACTTGATAATGAATATATAGATAAATTTCTAACTTTGAAGGGCGTATACACAGAATACATGAAGCATTTTGCTTAAGACATATAAACTGGTTAATTGATAGACTGACAATATGTGCATGATTTGCAGTAATTAAAACTTGAGAATTGGGTTAGTTGACCTATGTTCAAATTTCAACTTCCTGACTTATTAGTTATGTGACATGGATAAGTTATTGAGCTTCCCTAGTCTCAATTTTCAAAATCTTTAATATAGGGATTATAATACTAGCTTTATTGGAATTTTGAAGTGAGATAATCTGTATGAAAACTGCTTGGCAAGAAGTAAGTGTCAGTAAATATTATTGATGGTAATAAGGAGTTATGGATGAAAAAGTGATATTGGCATTACATTCCTGGGTATACAATTTTTATGATGCTAAAGAATGAGAGAGCAAGTATCACATACATAATTATAGTTAGAATTTTTCTCTAGGTTTTTATCCTTAAGTGATTTCATCTATTACCAGGCTTTAAATTAGTACTTTCCAACTTATGGTACTTACACAGGACGTACACAGGACAGGGGAAACACACTGTTAGAGGGCACAAACAGAACTTCGTGGGCATCAGGACCCAGGAAAAAAGGAGCAGTGACCCCATAAGCGACTGAGCCAGACTTGTCTGTGAGTGTTCAGGCATCTCAGCAGAGGCTGCTGAGATGTGCTCAGTGGTGGCCTGCTACAGGGTCAGCGGGGAGGGAACACAGCCCCGCCCTTCAACAGAAAATTGGATTAAAGATATACTGAGCACCGCCCTGCCCATCAGAATAAGAACTAGTTTCCCCCTCAGTCAGTCTCTCCCATCAGGAAGATTCCATAAGCCTCTTATTCTTCTCCATCAGAGGGCAGACAGACTGAAAACCAGTCACAGAAAACTAACCAATCTGATCACATGGACCACAGCCTTGTCTAACTCAATGAAACTATGAGCCATGCCATGTAGGGCCACCCAAGACGGACGGGTCATGGTGGAGAGTTCTGACAAAACGTGGTCCACCGGAGAAGGGAATGGCAAACCACTTCAGTATTCTTGCCTTGAGAATACTCGCCCTATAAATGGTATGAAAAGGCAAAAAGATAGGACACTGAAAGATGAACTCCCCAGGTTGGTAGGTGCCCAATATGTTACTAGAGATCACTGGAGAAATAACTCCAGAAGGAAAGAAGAGGCAGAGCCAAAGCAAAAACAACACCCAGTTGTGGATGTGACTGGTGATGGAAGTAAAGTCTGATGCTCTAAAGAGCAATATTGCATATTATCCAGGAATGTTCGGTCCATGAGTCAAGGCAAATAGGAAGTGGTCAAACAGGAGATGACAAGAGTGAACATTGACATTTTAGAAATCAGCAAACTAAAGTGGTCTGGAGTGGGTGAATTTAATTCAGATGACCATTATATCTACTACTGTGGTCCAGGATGCCTTAGAAGAAATGTAGTAGCCATCACGGTCAACAAAAGAGTCCGAAATGCAGTACTTGGATGCAGTCTCAAAAACGCCAGAATGATCTCTGTTTGTTTCCAGGGCAAACCATTCAGTATCACAGTAATCCAAGTCTATGCCCTGACCAGTAATGCTGAAGAAGCTGAAGTTGAAAGAATCTATGAAGACCTACAAGATCTTCTAGAACTAACAGCCAAAAAAGATGTCCTTTTCATTATAGGGGCCTAGAATGCAAAAGTAGGAAGTCAAGAAACACCTGGGGTAACAGGCAAATTTGGCCTTGGAGTACGGAATGAAGCAGGGCAGAGGCTAATAGAGTTTTGCCAAGAGAATGCACTGGTCATAGCAAACACCCTTTTCCAACAACACAAGAGAAGACCCTACACATGGACATCACCAGATGGTCAGTACCGAAATCAGATTGCTTATATTCTTTGCAACCAAAGATGGAGAAGCTCTATACAATCAGCAAAAACAAGACTGGGAGCTGACTGTGGCTCAGATCATGAATTCCTTATTGCCAAATACAGATTTAAATTGAAGAAAGTAGGGGAAACCACTAGACCATTCAGGTATGACCTAAATCAACTCTCTTATGATTGTACAGTGGAAGTGACAAATAGATTCAAGGGATTAGATCTGATACACAGAGTGCCTGAAGAACTATGGACAGAGATTCCTGACACTGTACAGGAAGCAGGGATCAAGACCATCCCCACGAAAAAGAAATGCAAAAAGGCAAAATGGTTATATGAGGAGGCCTTACAAATAGCTGGGAAAAGGAGAGAAGCAAAAGGGAAAGGAGAAAGGGGAAGATATATCCATTTGAATGCAGAGTTCCAAAGAATAGCAAGGAGAGATAAGAAAGCCTACTTCAGTAATCAATGAAAAGAAATGGAGGAAAACAAAACAATAGGGAAAGACAAGAGATCTCTTCAAGAAAATTAGAGATTCCAAGGGAATATTTCACACAAAGATGGGCACAGTAAAGGACAGAAATGGTATGGACCTAACAGAAGCAGAAGATATTAAGAAGAGGTGGCAAGAATACACAGAAGAACTGTACAAAAAAAGATCTTCATGACCCAGATAACCATGATGGTGTGATCACTCACCTACAGCCAGACATCCTGGAATGCAAAGTCAAGTGGACCTTAGGAAGCATCACTATGAACAGAGCTAATGGAGGTAATGGAACTTCAGTGGAGCTATGTCAAATCCTAAAAGCTGATGCTGTGAAAGTGCTGCACTCAATCTGCTAGCAAATTTGACATCCTCAGCAGTGGTCACAGGACTGGAAAAGGTCAGTTTTCATCCCAATCCCAAAGAAAGGCAATGCCAAAGAATGCTTAAACTACCACACAATTGCATTCATCTCACACGCTGGTAAAGTAATACTCAAAAATCTCCAAGCCAGGCTTCAGCAATACGTGAACCATGAACTTCCAGATGTTCAAGCTGGTTTTAGAAAAGGCAGAGGAACCAGAGATCATCAGTTGGATCATGGAAAAAGCAAGAGAGTTCCAGAAAAACATCTATTTCTGCTTCATTGACTATGCCAAAGCCTTTGACTGTGTGGACCATAACAAACTGGAAAATTGTTCAAGAAATGAGAATACCAGACAACCTGACCTGCCTCCTGAGAAATCTGTATGCAGGTCAAGAAGCAACAATTAGAACTAGACATGGAACAACAGACTGGTTCCAAATTGGGAAAGGAGTACATCAAGGCAGTATATTGTTACTCTGCTTATTTAACTTATATGCAGACTACATCATGTAAAACGCTAGACTGGATGAAGCATAAGCTGGAATCAAGATTGCTGGGAGAAATATCAATTACCTCAGATACCCAGATGATACCACCCTTATGGCAGAAAGCAAAGAAGAACTAAAGAGCCTCTTAATGAAAGTGAAAGAGGAGAGTGAAAAAGTTGGCTTAAAACTCAACATTCAGAAAACTAAGATCATGGCATCTGGTCCCATCACTTCATGGCAAATAGATGGGGGAACTGTGGAAAGTGAGAGACTTTATTTTTTTGGGCTTCAAAATCACTGCAGATAGTGACTGCAGCCATGAAATTAAAAGACACTTGCTCCTTGGAAGAAAAGTTATGACCAACCTAGACAGCATATTAAAAAGCAGAGACATTAATTTGCAAACATATGTCCATCTAGTCATAGCTATGGTTTTTCAGTAGTTATGTGTGGATGCGTGAGTTGTTCTATAAAGAAAGCTGAGCACCGAAGAATTAATGCTTTTGAACTGTGGTGTTGGAGAAGACTCTTGAGTCCCTTGGTCTGAAAGGAGATCCAACCAATCCATCCTAAAAGAAATCAGCCCTGAATGTTAATTGGAAGGCCTGATGCTGAAGCTGAAGCTCCAGTACTTTGGCCACTTGATGCGATGAACTAACTCATTGGAAAAAACCCCAATTCTGGGGAGAGTGGAGGCAAAAGGAAAACAGGGTGGCAGAGGATGAGATTGCTAGATAGCATCTCTGACTTAATGGACATGAATTTGAGCAAACACCAGGAAGTACTGAAGGACAGGAGAGTCTAGTAAGCTGCAGTTCATGGGGTAGCAAAGAGTCAGATATGACTTAGTGACTCCATAGCAAGAACAACAATAGATGAATTTCAAAATTTATATCTATACCCTAGTCCCTTTTCTGACCTTTAAATTTACACTTGGAAATTGCCATCTCTTTCTTTCAGGTCAATGACAGTACATATATATTCAGTAGAAATCTGCTATCATCCATCCTTGTATCCCTTCTTTCCTATGTCCCATCTCACTAAAATATGTCCTATTGAATGTCACAGTTATTTTATGGCCTTCTTGCTTCTATACTCTACCCTATTCTATTTTCCATATATCTGTAAGAATTGTTTTTCTAAGAAAGTAAATCTTTTCATAATCTTCGATGTCTTCATGTTTTTGTTACAGTTTCCTTGGCTGAATGGTATGTAACAATTACATTTTCAGACTGTTAGGAGGTAATTTCAGCACTCCGGTAAGTGATGACAGTATCTTAGAATGGGGTGGTAGTTGTGTAAATGGAAAAGAAAAGCACTGATTCAAGAGATTGCCAAGTATGAAAATGAATACAAATAAACCAGAGGCATGGAGATCATTTGTAAGTTTTTTAGCAAAAAAAAAAAAAATACTATTCTCTTCCAGATCTACTTTTGTTTCTTTTGATTTCTTCAGGCCCGTAACTGAGCCTAGTGTTTCATATCTAGACTTTTCACAGGGTTGATGGGCATATCAGCTAGGCAAGGTAATTTGTGCCAGCAGCAACCTGGAAGTAATGTACTGGGCTGAATTCCAAGAAAAGTAGACTGAGGAAGATGGAACATACTGATACGAATATAGTTAATTCAGATGGAACCAAATTTATTGATATAAGTGTTCTTAAGAATCTGGATTTAATATATTAGCTGGAGCTTCTGGAAATGGCTCTAACAGTTCACTTGATTATTTGACTAGAACTTGGACTCAGCAGTGGGGTACTTTTAATGAAGTTGAGATGCCTGAACATTTTTAGGCTGTGGTGAAAGGAAGAAGGCATAGGAAGATGGGAATAGTAGAATAGATTTATCATGGACAGTTTTGCCATTCACCTTGTTACTCTGCTCTGAGATAGCACACCTTTGATTAAAAATTGAGAGGTGTATTGATGAGGTGAACAGACCTTTGGTAGGTTTAGGCTGGGAAATGTCATTGGGATATGCTGTCATTGAACTAGCTTCATTGATTTCAGTGAGGATTATAAGATCCTGGAGTGGTAGCAAAATGCTTTGGCAGTGCTTAGGCTTCATTGCTAAAGTAGCTATAATTGTGTTGGCCAAAAAGGATGCAGAGCATGAGAGTTGCAGATTTAATTTTTTTGGGGTAAAATGAGGACTGAAGCTCTGAGACTGCACCTCAGATAGCTCTGAGAAACTGCTCCAAAGAGGTAGTGGGGAAAGGTCAGTATATGTGATTTTGGTGAAAGGGGAGTTCATGCAGTCAAGCCCTTATCTTACAAAAGGTTTTCTGTAAGTCAGGAGGAGCTGATGTCACTATGAAGGGATTTAGTGCTTTAGTAGATATGAGGAGATGCAAGGATTGGGATCATGAAAATATCTGTCTGAGACCTGTTCCACCAGTTTTCCTGGAGCACAGAGTGTCTCATTCTCTCCCCTGAATGCCCTTCAGGGCATGTTGAAGGTCAGCAGCAGCAGCAGCACAGGATTCAATCTCTGAGGAGGAAGATAGATGGCAAATGTGCCAATTTGTAGTTGTCAGTTGTCATATTGATGCTGAAAACTCAGCCTCTGTGCACCAGTGCTGAATGGAATCTTGGAGACAAGAGTTTTGGGTGAATAGCTTTATTGCTTTTTCAGGCCAAGGGGGACACAACTCTTGATTAGAAAAAACTGTGTGTCCCAAACCTAGGAGGATTTGGTGTCGAGTTTTATAGCAAAGGTTCAAGGAAAGAGTCACTGATAAGGATCAGGTTGTGTGTGGGGCATGCACTTCTTTAATTTGGCTTCAGGTGGTCTCCTGATGAGCTTCTGGAGGTTAACAAACTATGACCTCTGGAGTGAAGAATGCTAACATCTTCCATTTGTTGTGGGTTTTAGTTTTGTAAATGAGCTCAGCAATATTGTGTGTGTCCCTTGAGGTAGAACTAGGACCCTTTGCATCTCCTCCCTTCCCTAATTAGCAACTGTTTGGACCTGCCTATTGAAACTCTGGAAGGGTCATGGAGGCTGAAGGCTATTCCCTACAAACATGAAACAGGGGACATAGAAAGGCTTTCTTGTCCAGGGTTCCCCAGGGTCCTGTCTGGTTTCAATTATAGGCATCATGAGTGGAATAGCAATCAGTGTTTTTGAAATACAGGGTTTTGTGGTGTGTACTAATTGATCACCATGTCTTTAGGACTGTGATATATTGACTGATTATTGAATTTTTACCTAGTCCATATAACTGGGGAAATTCTAGGTATGTTGATTAGAAACTTGACTGGAATTATTGAAACAGGGAGAACAACTTCTCTTGATTAAAGGAGAGGCTGATTTCCCTTGAGAAGGGACATAAAATGCTACCACAATATATACTTTAGATCTTTCAAGGCTTTCCCAAAGGCAGTTGGTATTTACCAGGAAAAAGCCCAGACTTTTGAGAATTAATAAAAATAGGTTCTGAATTTATCTTGGGGATGTAAATGCCACAGTGGCCCATCAGTCAGAGTTGCGGCTCATTGAGATCACTTACTCTTCATCAGTGTGGGTCCAATGGCTTGTCAGCCTAATCTTGTGTGTGCTTTCCAGCTTCCTGCGGCTTCAGTGGCAATAGACATGGGAATGGGCCAGTTTTCACGTTGACTTTTTGTGGAATTAGGACCAATTAGGAAGGATTAAGTAGAAGCCTCTGAAACTGCCTCTCACTAACAAAAACTGTAAGAAGTGCTGCATGCCTGGAAGGATTGTCATGAGCAGGGCCACCTTCAAAGACCTGAAGGGATCAACAGTGGAGATTCCTATAACATTTCCTTTTTGGTTTGCTGGTTTGATGGATGGATCTTGGAGAATAAATATAGGCTAAGGAAATCTAATCAGTTAGTTGCTTAGCTTGCTAAAATGTAGTATCAATACAGTCTTTGGCAACTTGTATGCAGCAACTGATCTGGCTTTTTTTTTTTTTTTTAACCTTTACCAATTAGGACAATCAGAGGGCAGATGGCTTTCAAGTCACAAAAGGGCTGAACACCTTTGTCTGTTTAGAGCAAGGGCAATGATCGTTTTCTTGATCTCTGTCATAATAGGTTTCATAGGGACTTTGCTAATTTTATGTATCCACTTGACTAGGCCATTGGAGAAGGCAACGGCACCCCACTCCAGTACTCTTGCCTGGAAAATCCCATGGACGGAGGAGCCTGGTAGGCTGCAGTCCGTGGGATCGCCAAGAGTCGGACACGACTGAGCGACTTCACTTTCACTTTTCACTTTCATATATTGGAGAAGGAAATGGCAGCCCACTCCAGTGTTCTTGCCTGGAGAACCCCAGGGACGGGGGAGCCTGGTGGGCTACCGTCTATGGGGTTGCACAGAGTCGGACACGACTGAAGTGACTTAGCAGCAGCAGTAGGCCATGGGGTGCCCTTATATTTGGCTTAACATTTTTGCTATCCATGTCTCTCTGAGGGTATTTTTGAATGAGATTAGTCCATGGGGTCCTCAAGACTAAGTAGACTGAACAACAAAAACCTTTGAATTGATAGAGTGAGTAAAGCAGATTGCCATCTCTAATGTGGGTAGGTCTAATCCAGTCCATGGGAGGCCTGAGCAGAACAAAAAGAAGTGGAATAGGGGTAATTCCCTCTCTCTGCCTAACTGTATTAGAGCTGGGATGTTGACTTTTCCTGCCTTTCAGACTTGGACTTGGACTGAAACTTACACTACCAGCTCTCTTGATTCTCAGGCCTTCAGGGTCAAGCTGGAACTAAATCGTTGTCTCTCTTGGGTCTCCAGCTTGCTGCTGACTGTAAATCTTGGGAATTCTCCATCTATAACTATGGGAGTCAATTCCTTTAATAAATCTCCATATGTCTAGTATTGGTTCTGTGTCTATGGTTCTGTATCTCTGAACTAATCATTTGAATATCTAGAGGACACCAAACTTAATCATTTGAATATCTAGAAGACATCATATTAGGCCAGCATGCTAAGGCCCTCATGCTTTTTGTATCTGAAGAGTGAGGAGACTACTTATTTCAAGTAGTCTAGATGCCTTGGTGAGACTCACATGTGCCAGAAAGTAGATGGTGAACTCTGCTTTAATCTGGTATTTCTGCAAAACTTATCTTGATACAGTGTTCAAATATTGGTTCAACAATTCTGAGTCCGTAGGGCGTTTTTTTTTTCTTTTTCTTTTTCCAAATGAATGGTATTTAGTTAAATAAAAACAAAAAATTCCATATTAATTTGAAAAAGAAAATTCACTTTGAACAACTGACACAGTTGCAGACCTCTGGAACACATTTCTGTAGCTTTTTGACTTGACTTTGTCTTTAAATACTGGTTATTTTTTGTTGTCAACTAGAAAAAAGACTATGGAATTTAGTGTACTTATTTTATACATATATATATCCATATGTAAAAACTACTGTGCTGTTTAAAAATACAACTCTGTGGTTTAATGACTTACTTGTTAAAGTGAGCGCTGAAGTTTAGAAAACTTTAGAAATAAATCTGGATATTCCTATCCTTAACTATATTATATTAGATTATACCTAGTACTCTTAAACAAGCAAAATCTTATTTGTGTTTAGTAAACCAACAAATAACTGCATAAAATAAATAATTCTATAGGTAAAAGAGGCAAATTTGTCCAAGTCTTACCCTTTGTTCAAGTAGAGAAATAGAATTCATTTCGGCAATTTATTTAGAGTCCACTTTCTGTCATGTGGGCTTCCCTGGTGGCTCAGTAGTAAAGAATCCACCTGCCAATCCAGGAGATGCTAGTTCATTTCCTGGCTTGGGAAGACCCCCTGGAGTAGGAAATGGTAACCCACTGCAGTATTCTTGCCTAAAGAATCTCATGGAGAGAGGAGGTCCATGGGGGTCACAAAAGGACATAGTGACGAAGAGAGAGCAATCCGTGAGGTGCTGTTGTAAGGATTTGATACTAAGCATGAACAAAACAGACTAAAATACATAACTTTAAGGAACTTACTTTCTTACAGCAGGAGGCAAACAGTACATGATAAATCTAATACATATGAGAGTATAAATGCTATGACAAAAAGAAAACAGAGAATACAAGGGCCATTGGAAAGAAGGGGTAGTTTTAAATAGGTTTTTTCAAAGTCAGAACTACTGAGAGAATCTGGCATTTGTGCATAGACCTCACAAATTAGTTATGCAGATATCTGTGGAAGAGCTTTCTAGACCGGAGAAAATGGCCATTGCAAAAGCCCTTAGGCAGGGATTTGTCTGGAATATTCAGGAAAATGGAAATAGAATAGTCTGTTTGGAATAATGAGTTAGCGACAGAGCAGTAAGAAATGACAGAAGAAAGTGAAGGCTCAGAATGAATATACAAGTGCTTGTGAATTACTGTAAAGGCTGGTTGGCCTTTACTGGGAGTAAGATGAGGTAGCCCTTAGGCAGGGATTTGTCTGGAATATTCAGGAAAATGGAAATAGAATAGTCTGTTTGGAATAATGAGTTAGCGACAGAGCAGTAAGAAATGACAGAAGAAAGTGAAGGCTCAGAATGAATATACAAGTGCTTGTGAATTACTGTAAAGGCTGGTTGGCCTTTACTGGGAGTAAGATGAGGAACCACCGGAGAGTTTTAAGCAGAGAAATTATATGATCTTACTTACAATTTAAAATGATTACTGTATTACTCAATATACACAAACGTTCACAAACACACACACGTGAAGATTTATTATGAGGAGATTGCTTATATGATTATAGAGGCTGAGAAGTCCCCTGATGTGCTCTCTGAAGCTGGAGGCCCAGGAAAGCTGGAGTTTTAGTTCTAGTCCAAGTACAAACATGTACCCACAATGAAGGAGCTGTAGGTTCGATCCCTAGGTCAGGACGATTTCCTGGAGAAGGAAATGGCAACCCACTCCAGTATACTAGCTTGGAAAATCCCATGGACAGAGGAGCCTGGCAGGCTACAGTCCATGGAGTTGTTAAGAGCTGGACATGGCTTAGTGATTATAAGTCGCTTACACCAAGTACCAAGCTCTAAGAACCAGGAAAACAGATGATGTAAGTTTTAGTCCAGCTCCAGAGGCCTGAGAACCAGGAGTACAGATGTTATGAATCTTAATCCAAAAGCAAAAGATCGATGTCCTAGCACCATAGTCAGACAGCGAGAGTGAATTCCATCTTCCTCCACCTTTTTGTTCTACTGAAGCTCTCAAAAGATTGAATGATGCCTCCTCACATTGCAGAGGGCAATCTGTTTTACTTAGTCTACAGGTTCAAATGCTAATCTGGAAACATTCTCATAGACACACCCAGAAATATAGATACCTCATTAGGCAGATATTTGATACCTCATGGTTCATTCAAGTTGACTTATAAAATTAACC
The DNA here is from genome assembly GCA_006410675.1 of Oreotragus oreotragus. Taxonomy (NCBI): domain Eukaryota; kingdom Metazoa; phylum Chordata; class Mammalia; order Artiodactyla; family Bovidae; genus Oreotragus; species Oreotragus oreotragus. Next base: position 308,469 of record SJYX01023020.1, on the reverse strand, counting down.
ATCACCATTATTCTGAGTGGCTGTATTGTACAAGATTGTAGGAGCAAAGACATAAACAAGAAGAGTTATGGCTCTTGCATAATCCAGGTGAAAGATGATAGCGGTTTGACCAGTATTGTGGCAATGGAGTGATTGGATTTTGGATTTACTATAAAAACTAAGTCAAAAGGACCTCCTAGTGGGTTGGATATGAGAAAAAGAGAGGAATTAAGGATATCTCTGAGGTTTTTGTCATAAATGAGGGAAGAGCTGAGGTGACCTGGGCTGTGGCTATCATCAGTTATAGGAACAGTACTAGAACTTGGATGTCAGTATTTGTAGCTTGCAGATTTAAATGTTTAAATTTCATAGGTGGTAGGAACAATGACCATGTTTATTTGGAATATTTTTTTAATATAGTTGAATCTGGGATTTTAGTTACTTTGGATGGAAATGGGCCTGCTGTGTATATTTGGCTAGCATAAAAGGTGCTATATTGTAGTCTAATGTCCTGTTCGTGAGTGATAATTATCTTGATTAATAGCAGGCTTTCTATTTCATTTTACTTATTGGCATGGCTCACTGCAATTCTCATAGTGTTCATGTATATTCATTGATTTAGCAATTGAGTTTTAATGCTTGCTATATGTCAGATATTGTATTAGATGCTGTGCTGCAGCAATGAAGAGATAAAGCAGACGCTTTCTTCATGGTGCTGTGAACAGTATATCTGAAAGGTTTTTTTGCTTGTTATTGTTTTGTTTTTGTTTTTCCTATTATTTCCTGTAGACTAATTTGGAAATAGAAGTTTATTTGGGGATAAAGATAAGTTTTTAGACTTATTGTATCTGTCAGGTCTGGCACAGGAAACAGATGACAATCAAAATAATATCTTAATGATGATTTATTTATAAAGATACAATAGTAGGGAAACCACAGTGGATAATGGAGTGACCAGGGCTTAGCTTCTTAGTTATTACCATCTGTAGCCCTGAAGGAATAATGGAAAGGGATAGTTAGTATAATCAGAAAGGAGAATATCAGGTAAAGTCATCTGTTTTGAGACTGTCAGTGGTTTTTGGTCCAAGGACAGGGACAACTCAAATATCCCGACTTGCCTTCCTCTCTGTGTGTCTTTCTGGATCTCTCCAGTACCCAGACCCTCTAGACAACAGAAGTCTGTTGATACAGTCCATACAGGTCATATTCTTGAGGCAGAGAACAGTGTGCAGAATGATGGAGAATGGGCCTGCAGGGACAATTGAAAGATGTCTGGCACAATCTGCCCTTTTTCTCTCTTTGCCTATGCTCTTATGCTTTTTTAAGGTAAAAAGTTTATGATTCCAGCACAGGCAGTGCACAAAGTCCCATTAGCTGTTTTGTCATCAGGTGATATCAAACTGGTCATATCCTCATTGAAATATAAAACATTAATTCCTGGTCTCCAAGATTGCAGGCAGATTCTTTACCGTCTGAGCCACCAGGAAAGCCCTGATTACCACTAATATTCTTCATATAAGATAGCACTGAGGAAAAAAGAAAGAAAATATATGATTAAGTGATACAAAACATAGGTGCTGCAGGTTCCGTTATAATCACAGATGCCTCCTTCTACTCCCCTTACCCTCCACCTTGGCTGGATGGAGTTATTTGCAAGAAGAACCTTTATGGTAACATTTACGAGGTTCACTTTTATAGGATCTGAGTCCTTTGTGTTTTTATTTTTATTGGGCTTTTCCTGGCTGGGACTGTAAGGCTTTCCAGAATACTCCGTGGCCTCCATTGTGAAACTGTATCTCAGTTTCCTCCTCCTTTTCCCGTGGCTCAGCAGCATGAAGAATACAAGGTGGACGAAGAGTTGTTAGCTTTCAATTAGTTGAAAATATAACCATGTTTCTTGGTGGAAGAATTTTCTCCTTGGGAACTGGAACCTCTAGATATACTGAGCCTAAAATTCCAGTGTGAAGCAAAATTCTCCCTGTTCCTTGTTGGATATGATAGTGAGAGGGGCTATGGCTTCTCCATTTGTTTCCTATGCCTGTATTCTGTCTATGGAGGAGTTAACACTATATCTTGGCTGTTAATTTAAAGCCTATACTGTATTTCATCGTGTGTATGAGTCATGTCCAAACTTTCTACAAATGCTGGACTGTAGCCCGCCAAGCTTCTTTGTCCACGGGATTCTCCAGGCAAGAAAACTAGTGGGTTGCCATTTCCTTCTCCAGGGGATCTTCCCGACCCAGCGATTGAAACTTTGCTTCCCGTGTCTCCTGCATTGGCAGGTGAATTGTTTACAAAGTACAGTAGCTAAAACTCTTAGGCTGTCACCTAACAAATGTCGTCATAACAGTCTTCAGCAGGCCATTCTACCATTTTTTTAAGGGTTGAAAAGGATGTTTGGCTGATAAAACATCTAGTAATACCAGTGAATTGCGTAAGTGTAACCTTGATGAGAGGAGTGCAATTGTGTGGTAGTTTGAGCATTCTTTGGTATTGGAATGAAAAAAGACCTTTTCCAGTCCTGTGGCCACTGCTGAGTTTTCCAAATTTGCTGGCATATTAAGTGCAGCACTTTCACAGCATCATCTTTCAGGATTTGAGATAGCTCAACTGGAATTCCATCACCTCCACTAGCTTTGTTCATAGTGATGCTTCCTGAGGTCCACTTGACTTCACATTCCAGGATGTCTGGTTCTAGGTGAGTGATCACACCATCATGATTATCTGGGTCATGAATATCTTTTTGTACAGTTCTTCTGTGTATTCTTGCCACCTCTTCTTAATATCTTCTGCTTCTGTTAGGTCCATACCATTTCTGTCCTTTATCAAGCCCATCTTTGCATGAAATGCTCTCTTGGTATCTCTATTTTCTTGAAGAGATCTCTAGTCTTTCCCATTCTTTTGTTTTCCTCTATTTCTTTGCATTGATCGCTGAAGAAGGCTTTCTTATCTCTCCTTGCTATTCTTTGGAACTCTGCATTCAGATGCTTATATCTTTCCTTTTCTCCTTTGCTTTTCACTTCTCTTCTTTTCACAGCTATTTGTAAGCTCAAGCTACCACACTATTGCACCCATCTCACATGCTAGTAAAGTAATGCTCAAAATTCTCCAAGTCAGGCTTCAGCAATACGTCAACCGTGAACATCCAGATGTTCAAGCTGGCTTTAGAAAAGGCAGAGGAACCAGAGATCAAATTGCCAACATCCTCTGGATCATTGAAAAAGCTAGAGAGTTCCAGAAAAACTTCTATTTCTGCTTTATTAACTATGCCAAAGCCTTTGACTGTGTGGATCACAATAAACTGTGGAAAATTCTGAAAGAGATGGGCGTACCAGACCACCTGACCTGCCTCTTGAGAAACCTGTATGCAGATCAGGAAGCAACAGTTAGAACTGGACATGGAACACCAGACTGGTTCCAAATAGGGAAAGGAGTATGTCAAGGCTGTATATTGTCATCCTGCTTATTTAACTTATATGCAGAGTACATCATGAGAAACGCTGGGCTGGGAGAAACACAAGCTGGAATCAAGATTGCCGGGAGAAATATCAATAACCTCAGATATCAGATGACACCACCCTTATGGCAGCAAGTGAAGGGGAACTAAAAGCCTCTGGATGAAAGTGAAAGAGGAGAGTGAAAAAGTTGATTTAAAGCTTAACATTCAGAAAACTAAGATCATGACATCTGGTCCCATCACTTCATGGCAAATAGATGGGGAAACAATGGAAACAGTGTCAGACTTTATTTTCGGGGGCTCCAAAATCACTACAGATGGTGACTGCAGCCATGAAATTAGAAGACGTTTACTCCTTGGAAGAAAAGTTATGACCAATCTAGATAGCATATTGAAATCAGAGACATTACTTTGTCAACAAAGGTCCATCCAGCCAAGGCTATGGTTTTTCCAGTAGTCATGTATGAATGTGAGAGTTGGACTGTGAAGAAAGCTGAGTGCCGAAGAATTGATGCTTTTGAACTGTGGTGTTGGAGAAGACTCTTGAGAGTCCCTTGGACTGCAAGGAGATCCAACCACTCCATCCTAAAGGAGACCAGTCCTGGGTGTTCATTGGAAGGCTGATGCTGAGGCTGAAACTCGAATACTTTGGCCACCTCATGCAAAGAGCTGACTCTTTGGAAAAGACTCTGATGCTGGAAGGGATTGGGGGCAGTGGGGGAAGGAGATGACAGAGAGAATGAGATGGCTGAATGACGTCTCCGACTCAATGGACATAAATTTGAGTAAACTCCTGGAGTTGGTGATGGACAGGGAGGCCTGGTGTGCTATGATTCATGGGGTTGCAAAGAGTTGGACACGACTGAGCTCCTGAACTGGACTGAACCTTGACAAAAGTGAAAGAGGAGAGTGAAAAAATTGGCTTAAAACTCAATGTTCAGAAAACTAAGGTTATGGCATCTGGTCCCATCACTTCATGGAAAATAGATGGGGAAACAGCGGAATTAATGACATGCTTTATTTTCTTGGGCTCGGAAATCACTGCAGATGGTGACTGCAGCCATGAAATTAAAAGATGCTTGCTCCTTGGAAGAAAAGTTATGACCAACCTTGACAGCTTATTAAAAAGCAGAGACATTAGTTTGTCAACAAAGGTCTGTCTAATCAAAGCTATGGTTTTTGTAGTAGTCATGTATGGATGTGAGAGTTGGACTGTAAAGAAAGCTGATTGTTGAAGAACTGATGCTTTGAACTGTGGTGTTGGAGAAGACTCTTGAGTTCTTTGGACAGCAAGGAGATCCAATGAGTCCATCCTAAAGGAAATCAGTCCTGAATATTAATCAGAAAGACTGATGCTGGAGCTGAAACTCTAATACTTTGGCCCTCTGATGCAAAGAACTGACTAATTTGAAAAGACCCGTATGCTGGAAATGATTGAAGGTGGGAGGAGAAGGGGATGACAGAGGATGAGATGGTTGGATGGCATCACTGACTCAGTGAACATGAGTTTGAGTAAACTCTGGGAGTTGGTTGCTGCAGTCCATGGGGTGGCAGAGAGTCGGATACAACTGAGTGACTGAACTGAACTGAACCTCATTATCTGTATAATATGCCCTCTGGGAAGAGGCAGGACTGTGTCATCCAACATGGCGATTGATAAGGTGTTAGATCATGAATGGTGATACCAGTGGAAACATCAAAGTCGTCTATATCTAGAATATGCCGCACCTCTTTGATGTTAGAGGTTCAGTGTAATCACCCCTGCTCCCAAGTAGTTAGTTGTTCATCCTCCCAGAGAATGGTAACATTCTAGGGGTTTATGGAGCCTGGCTGGCAGCAAACTCAGCATAGGTGGTAGCTAGATTAGCTTGGGTGACAGGAAGACCATGTTGTTGAATCCATGTAGAGCATCCATTCCTGCCACCCTCACAACTTGGTACATGAGGAAGAACTGTATTCACTGAGGAAAACGAGTGACTGACATCCACTGACTAGGTCAACTTGTTCACTTTAGTTTAAGAGCCTGCCCCTTCACGTATGTTCTCTGATGGGGTATTTACGTGGGGCAGGATAGCAACATGCTCTCGTATTTATTCTTAGAAGTCCTCTCTGTCACTGATTTTTAAATTTCTGTTTCCAAGTTTATATGTTGCTGGCCAGACTATGTAGTTGCTAGCCCATTAATTCAGTGTCGAACTGTACTTCTAGTTACTTTTTATTCCAGTCAAAGTGGAAAACCAGGGGTATTGTGCAACCCAGTCTCCCTCACTAAGGAGGTTACCACTGAGTAGAGTTGTAGTATGCTCCTAACTATGAAGCCTGCTGTACAGATGCATCCATTATGCAGGCTTATGCTTTTTCATCTGTTTCTTGGCCATCAAAAGCTCCCCTTGAAGCCAAATGTGTAGATTTAGAGAGGCCGTTATATAGTAGAAGCAAGTGTCTTGGTGGTCTGAATCACTAATTTATACAGTTTACTTTTGCTTTCAGAACCTGCTTGGCTTTGGTCTTATGTATTATATTACCACGTCCATTTTGTAATGGAATTCCATTCTGCATGTCCATTTTAAAGGTGTGGTGAATCAGATAACATCCATTTCAACGTGGGCAGTTCAGATCTCTTGTCACTTGATGTTAATGGGCAGGTGGTTAATTTCTGTTACTTGTTGCTGTTGCGTTAGCGGCTCAGCCGTGGCTAGCTCTGTGCCACCTCCTGGACGGTAGCCCACCAGACTCCTCTGTCCATGGGACTCTCCAGGCAAGAATACTGAAGTTGCCATTCCCTTCTCCAGGGGATCTTCCCGACTCAGGGGTCAAACCTGCATCTCTTGCATTGCAGGCAGATTTGTTACCATCTGAGCCACTAGGGAATCCCAGTTTCTACTAGACCTCATAGTAAGTTGAAGCTGCATTTCCGTTAGAGAAGAGTTGTCTGCAGAGACAGACATGGATTCCTTTTGATACTGCCCACGTATATCAGCTTCTTGAAGATAGGTGGAAGAAGTTGGATGGTGAATTTGGAGGAAAAAAATAGAAAATATTCTCCATATTTTGAACACTTTAAAGAGCTTCCTCACATTTTTAATGATAAACATTTAATCACTTCTTTTGTTATTATACGGAGCTTCCCTGATAGCTCAGTTGGTAAAGAATCTGCCTGCAGTGCAGGAGACCCTGGTTTGATTCCTGGGTTGGAAAGTTCCCCTGGAGAAGGGAAAGGCTACCCACTCCAGTATTTTGGCCTGGAGAATTCCATGGACTGTAGAGTNAGACTGATGCTGGAGCTGAAACTCTAATACTTTGGCCCTCTGATGCAAAGAACTGACTAATTTGAAAAGACCCGTATGCTGGAAATGATTGAAGGTGGGAGGAGAAGGGGATGACAGAGGATGAGATGGTTGGATGGCATCACTGACTCAGTGAACATGAGTTTGAGTAAACTCTGGGAGTTGGTTGCTGCAGTCCATGGGGTGGCAGAGAGTCGGATACAACTGAGTGACTGAACTGAACTGAACCTCATTATCTGTATAATATGCCCTCTGGGAAGAGGCAGGACTGTGTCATCCAACATGGCGATTGATAAAGTGTTAGATCATGAATGGTGATACCAGTGGAAACATCAAAGTCGTCTATATCTAGAATATGCCGCACCTCTTTGATGTTAGAGGTTCAGTGTAATCACCCCTGCTCCCAAGTAGTTAGTTGTTCATCCTCCCAGAGAATGGTAACATTCTAGGGGTTTATGGAGCCTGGCTGGCAGCAAACTCAGCATAGGTGGTAGCTAGATTAGCTTGGGTGACAGGAAGACCATGTTGTTGAATCCATGTAGAGCATCCATTCCTGCCACCCTCACAACTTGGTACATGAGGAAGAACTGTATTCACTGAGGAAAACGAGTGACTGACATCCACTGACTAGGTCAACTTGTTCACTTTAGTTTAAGAGCCTGCCCCTTCACGTATGTTCTCTGATGGGGTATTTACGTGGGGCAGGATAGCAACATGCTCTCGTATTTATTCTTAGAAGTCCTCTCTGTCACTGATTTTTAAATTTCTGTTTCCAAGTTTATATGTTGCTGGCCAGACTATGTAGTTGCTAGCCCATTAATTCAGTGTCGAACTGTACTTCTAGTTACTTTTTATTCCAGTCAAAGTGGAAAACCAGGGGTATTGTGCAACCCAGTCTCCCTCACTAAGGAGGTTACCACTGAGTAGAGTTGTAGTATGCTCCTAACTATGAAGCCTGCTGTACAGATGCATCCATTATGCAGGCTTATGCTTTTTCATCTGTTTCTTGGCCATCAAAAGCTCCCCTTGAAGCCAAATGTGTAGATTTAGAGAGGCCGTTATATAGTAGAAGCAAGTGTCTTGGTGGTCTGAATCACTAATTTATACAGTTTACTTTTGCTTTCAGAACCTGCTTGGCTTTGGTCTTATGTATTATATTACCACGTCCATTTTGTAATGGAATTCCATTCTGCATGTCCATTTTAAAGGTGTGGTGAATCAGATAACATCCATTTCAACGTGGGCAGTTCAGATCTCTTGTCACTTGATGTTAATGGGCAGGTGGTTAATTTCTGTTACTTGTTGCTGTTGCGTTAGCGGCTCAGCCGTGGCTAGCTCTGTGCCACCTCCTGGACGGTAGCCCACCAGACTCCTCTGTCCATGGGACTCTCCAGGCAAGAATACTGAAGTTGCCATTCCCTTCTCCAGGGGATCTTCCCGACTCAGGGGTCAAACCTGCATCTCTTGCATTGCAGGCAGATTTGTTACCATCTGAGCCACTAAGGAATCCCAGTTTCTACTAGACCTCATAGTAAGTTGAAGCTGCATTTCCGTTAGAGAAGAGTTGTCTGCAGAGACAGACATGGATTCCTTTTGATACTGCCCACGTATATCAGCTTCTTGAAGATAGGTGGAAGAAGTTGGATGGTGAATTTGGAGGAAAAAAATAGAAAATATTCTCCATATTTTGAACACTTTAAAGAGCTTCCTCACATTTTTAATGATAAACATTTAATCACTTCTTTTGTTATTATACGGAGCTTCCCTGATAGCTCAGTTGGTAAAGAATCTGCCTGCAGTGCAGGAGACCCTGGTTTGATTCCTGGGTTGGAAAGTTCCCCTGGAGAAGGGAAAGGCTACCCACTCCAGTATTTTGGCCTGGAGAATTCCATGGACTGTAGAGTACAAGGAGTCACAAAGAGTGGGACAGGACTGAGCAACTTTCACTTTCACCTTGTTATTATGTGTCATTTTGTAAGGGCTTTCCAGGTGGCGCTAGTGGTCAAGAACCTGCCTGCCAATGCAGGAGATGTAAGAAGACCTGGTTTATCCCTGTATCAGGAAGATCCACGAGGAGGGCATGGCAGTTCTCTCCAGTATTCTTGCCTGGATAATCCCATGGACAGAGGAACCTGGCAAGGGCACAAGTAGTGATTTGTTTTAAAATTTATTTCATAATATTGGTTTTTCATACGGTACATTTTTCTTTGGAGTATTAGTTTCCTTCCTTCCTCCTTCCCTTCCTCCCTCCCTTCTTTTAAAATTTTTTTAGATTAAGTATTAATTAGGATGTATTTCTATTCTAGATTCTATTGCAATGTTTGGCTAAACTAAAGGTGTTGGCTTGAGACTGGGGAATTCACTGCTAGCCAGATTTACTACTTTTAGTTTCTTTTAATACCTGCCTCTTTCTGCTATTTAGAGAGAAAATTAGAGGAGATAAATTTGTACTTTTCCTGTGAACTATCTATGTTAAGGTAGGTCTGTGGCCAAGGTAATTAGAAAGTACATGAATGTATTAGTTGGAATAAGTCAGTTTCTTTGCATTGTTATAGTTCTTCCTCACCCCTACCTATAGAGTTCTTACTTTATAAATTATTAAATTTTTCATTTTCCCCAAAGTTTGAATTACTTTGAATGTATTGTCTTTAGGATGATTGACGTCTTTGTTTCTGTATTTTATTTGAGACAGATTCTTGCTTAGTGAGACATTTTAAATTCAGTAAGTTTGATAGCATTCCTTTTTCCCCTTTGTAGTATTATATCAGTTGGCTCATTTGCAATGTATTATAATGTTTGTGATCTAACAGCTAATATACAAATAAAATAGATACTGCCAGGAAACTAATTTTTATTAACTGTTAAGTTAACTTTGTGTTAACTGGGAAGTTAATTGATAATTCTGTATAACTAGCTAATATGATTGTTTATTCTGTAAGCATCTTTAAAAATAATCTTATGCTTTGACAATTCTGGCTAGGTGTCAGTTTTAGTGAAAATACATTTAAGAATCTGTTACTTTGGAGGCCATCAGGACAGGCTGGAATTTATGAGAAACCAAATGTCACTTCAATTTATTCAGCATGAATTTATCTTCCAAAAGAAGCTTAAAAATATACTGCCTGCTTTCCCCCCCCACCTCCATTTTTGCTAGGAGTCTCATTTTATATTGACATTCATATTCTGTTTTGTACTTTAACTTAAAAACTGTTAAAGTTTCTCATCAAATGAAAAACTAAATTGGAGATAATTGGCTTTACATTATGCAGTGATTATTCAATGTCAGGTGATTAGAACATTATTTACAGCTAAACATTTAAGTGTAGAAAATTGACATGTATGGATTGATAACACATCATAAAAAGTAATTTATCGTTATGGGAATTCCTTGGTCAAATTCCCATCTATTAGTTTAAAGATTTTATAATTAATGACTTTTTTTTCTGTTTCTTGTAATAGATTACTAATCTGTGACTTTCATTTGTTCTCAAATAAGTATAAGATCTGTGGGTTTCCTTTAGATGTTATACATATTGCACCAAGGGAAGAGACATGTGACATTTGCAGAATTCCAATTTGAAGGGCGTTTTGCCCAGGAATTAAACATAGTTTGTGTTTTTATGTTTTTGCTGAAGAATACCAAATATCCTTCCCATTGAAGTGCCTCAATTTAATAATTTGGTTAGTTTGAATATCACCATGGTCATCATTTCTGGACCAGAAATCCCCTACTGATACCTGTTCATCGCCCTTGCCACCTCTTACTAAAGTTATCAAGGCATAGCCAAGTATCTTAGCTGCACAACAGCACTTTGGTGCCCAAAACTAAGTGAGCATCATCAGCTCTGGGGAATACTGCTGGAATGCTTGGAATAATCCCTCTTGTTGGTACAAGCTTGAAACATAACTCGTGTAAAGCCCCAAGGTTGCTTAGCAACTTCTATATATAACTCTTTGAGCCATCTCTGTCTCTTCATGTCCTGAAATGAACATCTCATTGTTCTTAAAAAGAAACTGAAGGCCTCCTTTAGAGAAGGACATTTCTGAAGTGTTTTCTCAATGCTGATGTGTCTCAGAGAATCCTGAGGTCACTTTGAATACAAAAATATTCTGAAGGGAGATGTATTGTTACATATTATCCTGATAGAAATATGATTTTATAAAAAAATAAATATATTTAAATTTTCAAAAAATTGAAACAAAATTGAATTCTTGATATGGTCATTTCATCCTTTTAAAAAGGCAAAAAAAAAATCTTGATTATGAGTTCAAGTAACTTTATTTTAAAAGCAGTATATGCATCAGTAGACATTTAAGACAGTTTGATGTGCATAATAGTGATGTGAAAAAAATTTTATATGGGTTTCTGTGGGTCTGCTGGCTCAGTTGGTAAAGAATCTGCTGGCAATGCAGGAGACTTCTGTTTGATCCCTGGGTTGGGAAGATTCCCCTGGAGAAGGAAAAGGCTACCCACTCCAGTATTCTGGCCTGGACAATTCTAAAAAATGTATAGTTCATGGGGCTGCAAAGACTAGGACATGACTGAGTGACTTTCACTTCACTTATTGCTAGAAATTGGGTTCAGTAACACGCATTTCAGCCAATATCTCAAAACTCTTGATTTTAGTCTATGTTAGATGTAAGAGGAATAATCTTTACAGAAATACTTTTTGGAAATTAAAGTTAAAATGCATTTATTGACTTTAGAGACTTTATGTAACTCAAATACCTAAAGTTAGTATTTGATTTTAGGGTATTTGGATATTAAGTGCTATTTTATTTTTTTTTTTTTTTTCTAATTTTAGTTTTGTATTTTTTATTCTCAAAAAATTAATTTTTGCTTCTAATGAATGAACTGTTTTCAGTGGAAGACACCTATTTTCACATATTCCTATGAAATCTTTAAGTTACTGTTTGCTAGCCTCTGGGGTTAGTACTACAAAGGGGTTTTGGGACTATGAAGGGGAGCTGTGGAAACTGGACATAGAATTTTATTTTGAAATACTTTATTTTGTAATTGGTTGAGGCTTTAGCATTTTTTCCACTCTTGAACAAGAGAAAAGATCTTCTCTGTCCTGAAAAATCTTTGATTTTTTTTATTGACTGAAAAAAAAAATCTTGGAGAGTGGGAGATTTTGGTAAAAGATTATAATTTTAAATTATGTCTTGATACCACAGAACAGTAGGAAATAATTAGTGAACATGATCATAATTTGCTTATTATCATACTTGAAAGCGTTCTCATTTTTAAATTTAGAATGTTAATAAGAAAATGCCGCCAAATACTATTTTTAATATGAATATGGAAAAACTAGTTTCACTTAAAATGAATTGCATAAAATATGTTATATATATATTTCCTGTAGGATGACTCTTTCCTGGCATTTGGACTTCTCTCAATTATAGCCGTGTTCACTGAACCGGTACAGGAACTGAGAATGGAGTCTTATGGAGAAAAATGTCAAACATACTTTTCTAAGCAGTTGTTGAGCTGCCCAGTTCTTGATGGGGTACAATTATTGTTTAGGTGTTCATTCTCGTAGCAAGTTAAAGGGAGAGAATTTGAAACCTAGTGTTTTCCCAGGATGAGAAATAAAACAAAGAAAGCAAAACAGGAAAACACAAAACTGAAGCCCCAGCTTTGATTTTGGAGTAGATTTGTGAGACCGAATGACTAATGTTTTCCATAGTCCTGCACACTGTCTATGAGCAGGAAGCAGGGCAGATTGAGTGGCTGCAGATACATAATTACATGGCTGCTTCTGTCTCCTCTGGGAGCTTTTAAATAGAAATAATGTTACTCATGAGGGTGCAGAGCTGGACTTTTGTGCTGTGGTGGTAACCAGTCTTCGAAGAGAATGAGTATGTCATGCTTCAGTGCCACTGCTTTTAGTATTTATTGTTTGTAAGCATGGTTTTGAGAATGTTGCTAGAAGTCAGAAGAAAGGAGGGAAATAGGTGCTGAAGCAAACAATAATAAAATAGATCTATCACTGGGACTCTCTGCAACAGGCAGTGAATTGATTTAAGATGTATTGCACTGTTTTTTAAGAAAAAAAATAAGGTGAAAAATTGAATGATTTATTCTTTTGTCTTGCAGATGGTGGTTTTTATTTAAATACAGCATTTCTGATATTGCAGTCTTCATTTTAAACATTTACATTTATTTAACACTGAGGATTTGTGTCAGTTTCCAGATGTGTCACTTTGAGAGTGAGGATGGAAGTCTGAGGAAGATTGTGATAGATTTTATATCTGAAGAAATGATGCTGCAAGCAAATAATGCTAGGGAGCCCTACCAAACAGGGATTTTCTTAAAGACAGGCACAGAATGTTATTCTTTTTTCTCTTTAGTTCAAGGGATATTTTATTCAGGATTGCTTGTTGTTAGGTACCTGATTAGGTATTGAATTTTAAAATATGTGAGTATGTGTAAGATCATTATATATAGAGAGAGCATTAAATACTTTTTTTTTTTTTTTTTAAATTTTACTTTACGGTACTGTATTGGTTTTGGCATACATTGACATGAATCCACCACGGGTGTACATGAACTCCCAAACATGAACCCCCCTCCCACCTCCCACCCCACATCATCCCTCAAGATCATCCCCATGCACCAGCCCCAAGCATCCTGCATCCTGCATCGAACATAGACTGGCGATTCGTTTCTTACATGATAGTATACATATTTCAATGCTATTCTCCCAAATCATCCCACCCTCTCCCTCTCCTTCAGAGTCCAAAAGTCCGCTCTACACATCTGTGTCTCTTTTACTGTCTTGCATACAGGGTCCTCATTACCATCTTTCTAAATTCCATATATATGTGTTAGTATACTGTTAAATACTTTTTAAATGGATTAATAAATGTATTAAAGAGGGTGGGAAAAATATGTTCAGTGGGAATCAGCTTCGAGGTATGTAAGAGCATCAGACATTCATTTCAGCAGAACTGTCAATGGCAGCAGATTAAACTACTGAGTCAAGAGAGTCATGCTTTCTGTTACAGAGGCCTGAGTGGGCTTCCTTGATGGCTCAGTCGGTAAAGAATCTGCCTGCAGTGCAGGAGACCCCGGGTTCGATCCTTGGGTCAGGAAGATCTCCTGGAGAAGGAAATGGCAACCAATCCAGTATTCTTGCCTAGAGAATTCCATGGACAGAGGAGCCTGGAGGGCTATCGTCCATGGGGTCGCGAGAGTCAGGCACAATTTAGCGACTGAACTACCACTACTATGGTGATTTGAGTAGAAGAAGCGCTAATGAGATGTAAGTTTCCATTACTTGGCTGTCCTCCTCTGTCTGTTTCACTTGCTTTCCAACAAATATTTTTTCAAACTTTTGTGAAAGTAGACAGTTGGATTACATATGCTCTATCTTAGAACTTTTAAACTATTTTTTAAACAATAAACTTTAAAATAGAAATTATAGATTCTTTCATAGTTTACTTCATATCTGTTATATTTGCATGTTTATATTAAAAAAAGTAAAGATAAAATTCGGAAAAATCATTTACAACCTCATTATTTTGAGATCATGGGTAATATTTTCTGTTGTATAATCTTTGAGGTACTCTTTTGTACTTTAGTGTACGTTCATAATTACAAAACATTTTAAACTTGATTATTTTTCACTTAACAATGTATAATGAGCATTTTTATGTCAATGAATATAGATTTAACAGTTAATATTTCATGGATAGTATAGCATGCATATTCATTAAATTCATATCTGTGATATGCAAGGCAATGCTCAAAATTCAGGGGTAGTATGCATGAATATTAGTCCTTACAGCTAAAATATTTTCATGAAATTTGGGAGTTCTTAGAAGAGATTTGAAATTGAGTTGAATGTACAGGCAATAGGTTAACCATTGTTATAAGTTATTATGTTGATAATTGTTTTTAAGATAACTTAACATAGAATTAGATCTCTAAAAATTCTGGTTCTTCCAGTAACTTGCTGAGCGATCTTGGTGAAGTTACGTAAGGTCTCTGATCCTTGGATTCCTCTTTTTTTAAATAACTATAGAATTTGCAAATCATGGAAATATGGGAATTAAATGAGATATTATTTGTAGAACACTTAGCATAATGCTAAGTACATAGTGATTGCTCTGTAATAGGTCTCAATTATTATTGAAATCACCTGAGGTTGTTGACATTTTGTACTATCATAGATGCTTCATAGTAAAACATTTGTTCAGTCCATTTTTCTTAATGGATGCTGTACTAGATGTTGAGGATGTGAAATTGAAAGATGATCCTTGTCTTTATGGCATCTGTAATCTTGTGGGTGAAAATCTCAGTGGAAAAATTTATAAAACTGTATGAATATGCCATTGGGAAACTTTGACCAAAACTCTTTGTGAACCCAGCCTTCGGGAAGGTTGGCCTATGTGTAATGAGGAGCCTATATGAGTTCTCAATTCCAGTCGATTTTGATTATGACTAGACTTCAGTTATCAGTACTACTGTGTGATCTGATATGAGCCACTAGAGACTTCGGTAGTGGCTTAGATGGTAAAGAAGCTGCGTGCAGTGCAGGAGACCTGGGTTAAATCCCTAGGTCGAGAAGGTGCCCTGGAGAAAGAAATGTCTACCCACTCCAGTGTTCCTGCTTTAAATCCCATGGACAGAGGAGCCTGGTGGGCTACAGTCCACCGGGTTGCAAAGAATCAGATGTGACTGAGCAACTAACACATGTGATCTAGCCAGAACATTTTGGGAACACTGGATTAGGAAACTGTGACCTGTAAGCAGTAAGAGTTCTAGATGAATTTAAAGTGTCCATTTTACTGATGTTTAATAGTTCACTCAATTAAGCATCTGGGGGTGGCATTATTAGCAAACAGATTTAACTGTACCTGAATGGAATTTAACTTTGAGGTTTTCCTTCAAATCTGCTTATCACATTATGGTCTTTGTTATAGTAGTTTAATTTGGTGCAGATATTCTTGATAATGTGGTAAATGAAATTTAAAAATGTTTTATATCCATATTTCATTACAAAAACCTATACGTATTGTTGGTCAATAGCATTTAAATACTTAATCTCAATTTGGGTAAGTATTTAAAGGAATAAACTGTGTAATTGGGAAAAATAATAACCTGAGATATGCAGACAATCTAGCAGACTGCTCTACTTGTCCAACTGTTCTGGGTTTTAGACCTATTCTGGCTGGTCTGTGTTAGGTCATTGGATGTAAAAAAGACATCTGTGTGTGTGTGTGTGTGTGCGTGCACGCGGCACGCTTGTCTCGACACACAAGTAGATGGATAGATAGATGGATATAGATATGAAACTTGTATTTTTATAACTTAAAAGAGATCTTGCCAATATGTTAGGAGTCGCTATGAAAGCTCTTTGATCTTTTGGTTTTGTAGCTGACAGAATTTTGAAACCTTTGTCTCCCTCAGTAAAGGCAAAAAACTTGTCAGGGTGTTTGATAGACCTTTGATATTTCACGGCTATTTAGTCCAAAGGATGTGAAGTTTTTTGTTGGAGGTATATATATCTCCTTAGATTCTTTGATATATTAGTATAGTGTGTGCTGTGCCATTGTCAAAGTGAAAATTGATTCATTTATCCTGTTTCTAATATAAAAACATTTATAAGGATAAAGTGCATGGCCATCTGGCTATATTTTAATAAATTCAGATGTGTGGTTGGGTGTGTTGGTTTGGTAAGTATCCATATATAAGCTTTCTTATCTTTGGTAATTTTTAGATGAAAAAAATTAGTGTTCATTAGTTTTTATCTGGTAATTGATATAAAAATCATCCATTTTGAAACTATATGTCAAGAACTATAAACAGTTCTTGTTTGCATATTTTACTTCAACTCAGTTAATTCAAGTTCATTGTGACAGGTATGCCTGTAAGATTCTCTGGGTAATTAGAATCAGTACAAATGTGATTTCTGCCTTTTGCTAGATTTTACAAAGTAATACAGAAAAAAAAATGCTTTGTAGATTTGTTTATTTAGAGTAAATATGACAAGTTTTAATTTTTAAGTGAGTTTTCTGATGACTCTTTGACCATTTTTATCACTCTAACATACAACAAAAGATTTTTTTCATCAGCTATTTAGTATATGAAAATTATCTAACAAATACTAAGTGACAAATAATTTAAATTTAGTATAGAAATCCAAATCAATTGAGAAACTGTTATATGCAAAATTTATTGGGTGTTATTATTAGTAATGTTTCAAGGACAGATAAAACTCTGGAAGCAAAGCCTTGGATTTATATTCCAGCTTCATCCACTTAATAATTGTGTACCTTTAGTTATAACCCTGGGAGAAGGCAGTGGCACCCCACTCCAGTACTCTTGCCTGGAAAATCCCATAGATGGAGGAGCCCGGTAGGCTGCAGTCCATGGGGTCACTAGGAGTCGGATACGACTAAGTGATTTCACTTTTACTTTTCACTTTCATGTGCTGGAGAAGGAAATGGCAACCCACTCCAGTATTCTTGCCTGGAGAATCCCAGGGACGTGGGAGCCTGGTGGGTTGCCATCTGTGGGATTACACAGAGTTGGACACGGCTGAAGCAATTTAGCAGCAGCAGCAGCAGTCAAAATACTGGATTGGTCAGAAGTTCATTTGGGTTTTCCCAAAACAGCTAATGGAAAAACCCAAATGAACTTTTTGGCCAACCTAATAGTTTAACCTCTTGTTTTTTCATCTGTATCATGAGAATGATAACGTGCATGTGTGTGTGTGCTCAGTCTCTCAGTTGTGTCTGACTCTGCAACTCCATGGACTGTAGCCCTCCATACTGAGTTATTGTGAAGGATTAAATAAGTTAATATTTAGCAATGCTTGGAGCATAGTAAGTATTCTATGAGATGTTAGTTCATTCATTATCATTTATGAATTGTGATGTTTATAATTCATTGTGATTTTTTCAGTTGATAGACTATTTGCTTTGCATTTTATGTTTCATAGTTGCCTTATAGGCTGCATTTTATTTTAGGATAAATGATACATTTAAAATTATTTTACTTGTGCATGGTAAAATATGCATACTCTGTGTATGTAGGAGATGTTCAAAATAACCTTTGTATTAGGGTGCCGTTTTTCCTTTCTTGGTTGGAGGAATTAGGACCCAACTTCATATCAACAAAACTTAGAGGATGGATTGTGTGTGTGTTGGTTGCTCAATCATGTCCAACTCTTTGTGACCCCATGGACTGCAGCCCACCAGGCTTCTCTGTCCATGGGGTTTTCCAAGCAAGAATACTGGAGTGAGTAGCCATTTCCTTCTCCAGGGGATCTTGCTGACCCAGAGATTGAACCCGAGTCTCCTGCATTGCAGACAGATTCTTTACCATTACAGATAAAGAGCTATTGCATGTCCTTAGACCTGGATGAAAGTGAAAAATGAAAGTGAAAGTTGCTTATTTGTGTCCGACTCTTTGTGACCCCATGGGCTATATATAGTCCATGGAATTTTCCAGGCCAGAATACTGGAGTGGGTAGCCTTTCCCTTCTCCAGGGGATCTTCCCAACCCAGGAATTGAACTGGATGGATTCTTTACCAGCTGAACTACAAGGGAATCCCAAGAATACTGGAGTGGGTAGCTATCCCTTCTCCAGTGTATCTTCCCGACCCAGGAATTGAACCAGGGTCTCCTGCATTGCAGGTGGATTCTTTACCAACTGAGCTATAAGGGGATGGTATCTTTCAATTCAGCTTCTTCATTTTACAGAAGATGAAGCTAAAGCCTTGGGTGGTTATCCTCCTGAAGTTCATGTACCTAGTACTTTAGAGTCTGTCTTGATCTTGTATCTTTTGATTCCTTAACCTCCCTCTCTATTTGGGGAAGTATAGAATTTTTGACAGTATTTGAGTAACAGTGACATTCATATTAAAAGACAAAAAACATAACCATCATTGCTTTTAATCTATTTATTGATTCAGTGAATCATATTAAGAACAAGTTCATCTTGGTAATTTAAAAGGTTGGACTTGCCTCTCCTCAGGTTGGCTGACCACACACACTCAGTAGTTGTGTGGTTGTGTGCAGTTGTTGCACGGATTGTGGTCTTCATCATGGAAGATCTTAAGCCCCTATCTCTTTAGCCCAGACCGCTGGTCTTTGCCATGTAATTTTTCCCAGAAGAGAAACCTGATCACAGAACAGAGTGTTATTTGAGCCAAGAGCTGTTGAAGTTAGTATTCTTCCTAAAAATCAGTAGACTAAGACTGTGTTAGCTCATGTTTCATATTACACAAGAGAAAATAAACTGAAAGGTCAGTTGAACAGTTACAGCATTGCCCTTTTCCAAGGTAATCAGCAGAGCATGTAGCAAAGACGTGAACAGGAGCGTGACTGGAAAGAGGGTGGCTGATAAAGAGGCTGGCTGCTTTAAGTGTTTGGGACAATGCTTGACACTTCCAGGCCTGACCAGATGGGCCATCTCACAGGGCTTACCTTCAGTAATTCTGATTTATTACATTCAGAGGACTTTTTCTTTTCTAGTTTCGCAGTCAGGTTTTCACACTGCCAAAATACCCCAGAAATTTTAATTCTGACCATTAATCATACCTTGGTAAACTGCAAGGGCAATATATTATTAATTTGTTTGCAGCCAAGAGATAAGACATGGTTATTAAAATTAATTTCTAGCTACATTTTGTTAATTTATTCTAATTAATTAATCTGTTAAGTCAAAATATGTTTATATTAATGGCTGTATAGTAGGTTCTTTATGTTGTGTCATTAAATGTCATTTCCATAATCCTAAATATTGAATTCTAAAAAAACTTACTTTTTATTAAAATAAATAGAGAGTTTTGTAAAGCTTTCTAATACCACCAAGTGAACTGTTTCTAGCTTTTCATTAATTGAATATGAACATTTCATGATTTGGGTCCTGTGGGATTTAGATTTGGAAGGATGTCAGTGGTGACCTCCTTCCACCCCTTCACCTCTATGGCCCAGTACCAGATTTAGGAAAGAACATTTAATAAATAACAGGCATTATTTACTTTCAGGACACAATTTTAAATGGTAGCAACACTCGCTTTTAAAAGTTAACAGTTTTGATTGGCTTTGTCCTCCTCTTTCCAAAAAAGATAGATTTAATGATTTTTATATAACCTTAATTTATATATATTAATTTGAGATACAAAATAGCCAAATTACATTTACCTTTTGGCCAAGTAAGAACAAAATAGTTATTTAAATAGCTTTTATTCTGTAACATCAGAAAATAAGAAATCAACTATTTGCTCTTAAATATGCTCTGAGGATATATTTATCAGATTGTTTTTAGTGCATTTGATTGTGTTTTAGAGATGGTGAAAGATGAATAAGATTTTATTTAAAAGGTTGAAAATTAGTAACATGCTTACTGTTTGCTTGTAACTGAATTAACATTTATATTTTCTTATTATATTATAATTAGCATGGAGCTTCCCTGGTGGCTCAAAGAATCCGCCTGCAATATAGGAAACCTGGGTTTGATCCCTGGGTTGGGTATATCCCCTGGAGGAGGGCATAGCAACCCACTACAGTATTCTTGCCTGGAATATCCCCATGGACAGTGGAGCCTGGTGGGTACAGTCTATTGGGTCACAAAGAGTCAGACATGACTGAGGGACTAAGCACAACACATAATTAGCATGCTGTTGCTGCTAAGTCACTTCAGTCGTGTCCGACTCTGTGCGACCCCATAGACAGCAGTGCACCAGGCTCCCCCGTCTCTGGGATTCTCCAGGAAAGAACGCTGGAGTGGGTTGCCATTTCTTTCTCCAGTGCATGAAAGTGAAAACTGAACGTGAAGTCGCTCAGTTGTGTCTGACTCCTAGCGACCCTATGGACTGCAGCCTATCAGGCTGCTCCGTGATATAACTATTCTAATTCTTTCCATTTTTTTTTTTCTACTTAGAAATACCTTAATTTCTTATTTAAAAAAGAGAAGATGAAGCATGCCATAAGATAATTTATTTTTGTTTGGCTAGTTTTATATAATCACAATAGTAGTCCTCATATCAATGATATTATCTTTCTGTTTTATAAATGGGCAGGCTGAAACTATGAGATCATTTCAGGGTAAAATCTAAGGTCAATTTGCTAATGAGGGTAGCAATAAAACCTAACTTTTTATTTCTAAATTCTTTCCTTTCTATAGCATGTCTTCATGCCTGAATCATAGTACATGGCTTATACCAGTTAGTCTTAGATTAGTTTTATGTGTTAAAGAACTCATTTCATTGACATCTAAACCCAAATTGTAGAGCATAGGCATTGATAAGGGTTATAAAAGTAAGAAAAACTGCTTGAGTTAAAAATCACGTTCAATCATTTTACTATTAGTTTGAATAGAAATGAGATGATGGAAGTGAATTCTCTTCCTTTCATTTTGGGAGTAGTTGGTGTCTTGACTAGGTTATCACATACCCTGGTTTTCTTTTGACTTTTTGTAGATTCATACATTGCAACTTGATATAATATCCAAGTCAATCAATCAGTGTCCTATGTGAGATACTGCATTTCTTTATAAAGCTGGTTGTTTACTCACACAAGACCTACAGAAGCAAGGGTGAGAGATTTATATGAGGATTATTTCCCATTTTCTCTTATTGGTCAAAGTTTATCCTTTTAAAAGTTTGGCCTTTATTTCTCCACACTTTCATGTTATATTCAGTTCAGTTCAGTCGCTCAGTCGTGTCTGACTCTTTGGGACCCCATGAGTCGCAGCACGCCAGGCCTCCCTGTCCATCACCAACTCCCGGAGTTCACTCAAACTCACGTCCATCGAGTCAGTGATGCCATCCAGACATCTCATCCTCAGTCGTCCCCTTCTCCTCCTGCCCCCAATCCCTCCCAGGATCAGGGTCTTTAACAATGAGTCAACTCTTTGCATGAAGTGGCCAAAGTACTGGAGTTTCAGCTTTAGCATCATTCCTTCCAAAGAAATCCCAGGGCTGATCTCCTTCAGAATGGACTGGTTGGATATCCTTGCAGTCCAAGGGACTCTCAAGAGTCTTCTCCAACATCACAGTTCAAAAGCATCGATTCTTCGGCACTCAGCTTTCTTCACAGTCCAACTCTCACATCCATACATGACCACTGGAAAAACCATAGCCTTGGCTGGATGGACCTTTGTTGGCAAAGTAATGTCTCTGCTTTTCAATATGTTATCTAGGTTGGTCATAACTTTCCTTCCAAGGAGTAAGCATCTTTTAATTTCTTGGCTGCAATTGCCATCTGCAGTGATTTTGGAGCCCCCCAAAATAAAGTCTGACACAGTTTCCACTGTTTCCGTATCTATTTCCCATGAAGTGATGGGACCAGATGCCATGATCTTAGTTTTCTGATTGTTGAGCTTTAAGCCAACTTTTCTACTCTCCTCTTTCACTTTCATCAAGAGGCTTTTTAGTTCCTCTTCACTTTCTGCCATAAGGGTGGTGTCATCTGCATGTTATATTGGGTTGGTGCAAATGTAATTATGATTTTTACATTGTTGACATTAGCCATTTGATAGTGGAGTACTAATTCTTAATAAATGTGGTTATGTTATACATCATTTTAATGTGCATTTCTCACTTTAAGTGTTTTGCTAATGACTTATTACTTGTAGTTTATTTTCTATCTATTTTAGACTAAGGAAATGATGTAAGATGAAAAGCAAATTCGAGTAATTTTCTTATTCGAGTTCAAAATGGGTCATAAAGCAGCAGAGACAACTCCGAACATCAACAATGCATTTAGCCCAGGAACTGCCAATGAGCATGCAATGCAGGTGGTTCAAGAAGTTTTGCAAAGGAGATAATAGCTTTGAAGATGAGGATTGTAGTGGCTGGCCATGGGAAGTTGAACAATGACCAGTTGAGAGCCGTCATTGAAGATGGTCCTCTTACAACTACATGAGAAGTTGCCCAAGGACTCAACATCAATTATTCTATGGTCATTTGGCATCTGAAACAAATTGGGAAGGTGAAAAAGCTCGATAAGTGGATTGCCTCACGGACTGAGGCAGTCAAAAAAATCAACATTTTGAAGTGTTGTCTTCTCTTATTCTATGCAACAACAGTGAATCATTTCTCAGTTTGATTGTGACATGCAACAAGAAGTGGATTTTATGTGACAACTGGTGATGACCAGCTCAGTGGCTAGACATTTTAGAAGTACTAAAATGTGTTAGGTGCTCAGTCATGTCCAGTTCTTTGTAACTCCATGAACTTCAGTCTATGGAGATTCCTCTGTCCATGGAATTCTCCAGGCAAGAATACTGGATGGATTGTCATTCCCTTCTCCAGGGGATCTTCCAAACCAGGAATCAAATGCAGGTCTCCTGCATTGCAGGCAGATTCTTTATCATCTAAGCACTTCTCAAAGCCAGACTTGCACCAAAAAAAGACCATGGTCACTCTTTTGGTGGTGTGCTGCCAGTCTAATCCACTACAGTTTTCTGAATCCTGGTGAAACCATTGCATCTGAGAAGTACGCTCAGCAAATGGATGAGATGCACCAAAAACTGCAACACCTTCAGCCAGCTTTGGTCAACAGAAAGGGCCCAGTTCTTCTCTGTGACAACAACCAATCACATGTCACACAACCAATGCTTTATAAGTTGAAATAATTGGGTTACAAAGTTTTGCCTCATCTACCATATTCACCTAAACTCTCACCAGCTGACTACCACTTCTTCAAACATCTCGACAACTTTTTGCAGGGAAATCATTTCCAAAACCAGCAGGAGGCAGAAAATGCTTTCCAAGAGTTTGTAAAATCCTGAATCACAGACTTTTATACTATAGGAGTAAGCAATCTTATTTTTGTTGGAAAAAATGTGTTGATTGGAATGATTCCTATTTTAATTAATTCAGATGTGTTTGAGCCTAGTTATAAAGATTTAAAGTTCACACTCTGAAACCCAATCACTTTTGCACCAACCTAATAGTATCTGGCTTCTTTCAGGAGCTCCTTGCAAGCCACATTTTCACAGGACCAGTCAAATGCGTGTAGAAAGCCTGGACCAAAGTGGAACTGAGGGAATGCTTGATGTTCCTGTTCAGTCTCTAAATCATGTCTGACTCTTTGGCACCCCATGAGCTGCAGCACACCAGGCTTCCTGTCCTTCACTATCTCCTGGCGTTTGCTCACGGTCATATCCATTGTGCTATCCAGCCATATCACCATCATGTCCATCGTATCCATGCTATCCAACCATATCACCTTCTGTCGCCCCCTTCTCCTCCTGCCTTCAGTCTTTCCCAGCATCAGGGTCTTTTCCAATGAATCGACTTTTCACATCAGGTTACCAAAGTATTGTAGCTTCAGCTACAGCCTCAATCCTTCCAGTCCAACCCAGTCCTACAGGGTTGATTTCCTTAGAATTAATTGGTTTGATTTCCTTGCTGTCCAAGGGACTCTCAAGAGTCTTTTTCAGCACCACAATTCAAAAGCATTAATTCTTCGGCACTCAGCTGCCTTCTTTTTTAAAAAAAATTAATTTATTCACTTTCATTTCAAGGATAATTGCTTTACAGTACGGTGTTGATTTCTACCAAACATCAGCATGAATCAGCCATAGATTTGCCCTTGTTCTCTCCCACTTGAACATCCCTCCCACCTCCGTCCCCATAACACCTCTCTAACTTGTTACCAAGCCCCGTTTGGATTTCCTGAGTCATAGAGCAAATTCCCATTTTATTTTACATTTGGTAATACATATTTCCATGTTACCCTCTCCATACACCCCATCCTTTCCTTCCTGCCCACCCAGTCATGTCCATAAATCTGTTCTCTATGTCTGTGTTTCCAATGCTGCTCTGTAAATAGGTTCATCAGTACCATCTTTCTAGATTCCATATATATGCATATATGGAATATGATAGTATATGTTATGATATTTGTTTTTCTCTTTCTAACTTACTTCACTCTGTATAATAGGCTCTAGATTTCTCCACCTCATTAGGATGGACTCAAATGAATTCTTTTTTATGACCAAGTAATAATCCATTGTGTACATATACATATATACCACAGCTTCTTTATCTGCTCATCTGTTGATGTACATCTAGGTAGCTTCCATGTCCTAGCTATTGTAAATAGAGATGCATAGAACATTGGCATATATGTGTCTTTTTCAATTTTGGTTACTTCATGAAGGATATATGCCTCATAGTAAATGAGTCTTGTATAGTTATGGTGGATTATATCTTTCTTAGATTTGAAGAGGCTATTGATTTTTCTATGCTGCTCTCAAATCCAACAATCATATAGTATATTTATTGTTCTAACAGTGTGCTTATTCATCATGCTTTGTGAAAGGTGTTATGCTAAGCTTTTTAGGTATATTATCTAATTTCATTATCATTTGGTTATCTTATGAAATGTGTTCTGTTATTCTTATTTAGATAGAGATGTTGAGTCTTAGTTATAGCTGATAGAAGGTAGGATTGGAATTCAAGGTCAGATGCTGTTGTTCAGTTGCTCAGTCGTGTCCAGCTCTTTGCAACCCCATGGACTGCAGCATGCCAGGCTTCACTGTCCATCACCATCTCCCAGAGCTTGCTCAAACTCATGTCCATTGAGTCGGCAATACCATCCAACCATCTTGTCCTCTGTCATCCCCTTTTCCTCCTATCTTCAGTCTTTCCCAGCTCCAGGGTATTTTCTAATGAACCGACTCATCGTATCAGGTGGCCAAAGTATTGGAGCTTCAGCATCAGCATCCGTTCATCCAATGAATATTCAGGACTGATTTCCTTTAGGATTGACTGGTTTCATTTCCTTGCAGTCCAAGGGACTCTCAAGAGTCTTCTCCAACACCACAGTTAAAAAGCATCAAATCCTTGGTGCTCAGCTTTCTTTATGGTCCAGCTCTCACATCCATACGTGACTGCTGGAAAAACCATAGCTTTGACTATACAGACCTTTTTTGGCAAATTCAGATGTAATAATCCTAATTTTAAATCTAAATCTAACTACTCTATCACCGTTCCCTAGCCACAGTATGGGAAGTAATAGGTACTCATTAAATATTTATTTGTTGAGTACTTAATATGTGCCAGTATTTTAGATGACTAGGTGTATCTATGTGTGAAACATAATTTTTCCTGTCTTTGTGGTATTTATCTTCTAGCTGCTTCTATCTTCTGAATATAAATCTTCATCTTACACAATACTTTCTCAGTCCTTGGTTTTCTCTCTACCATTTCCCACACATAACAAAGAATGTCTTGAAGGCATGGGCTTTGTCTTTCATCTCTGTTCTCAGTGACTCGCATAGCATTGGATGTATAGTAGATGCTTAGTAATATTTGTGGAATAAATGGATGGAGTTTACCCCTTCTCATTTGTCACTTTTATTTAAATGGTCCCATTTTTACTGTTTCCTGATAGATAAAAATTAGAGTGTATGCTAAATTGAACACAGATTGGAAGTATCACTAAAAGTTTAGGTGAAGTTTTGAAAATTTATACATTTATTTATTGAGTAGAACATATAAGCATTTAAATATAAGGAAAGCATTCAAAAATAAGAAACCATGTCTACTATAATATCACTTTTAAAATTATTTTCACTGACCAGTATAACAAGAGAGTTCACAGACTCTGGCATTTTAATGTTCAGTCTGTTTAGTAAAGACTTTGTTAATCTTATTCTGACTGCTAAAATTCATCCTTTAAACTGCTCCCTTTAAAGACTGTCTCTGATAGTATCAGTTATCTCCTCTTTAAAGTCTTAAAGGTTTTTATTTTTCATTGAATTTGTTATCTAACTGAAAGTCATCTTTTCCATCTTGATTTAACTCTACATTTCTACCCCTCTTCCTGTCCAGCTACATAAAGCTAGTCCTCATGCCCACAAGGACCACCTTAATTTGTACACGTGTAAAGCTCTTCTCTGTCTTGTCCCTTAATTGCTAAAGAATACTACCCATCCTTTGAGATACAGCACGAATGCCAGCCACTTTTTAGAGCCTTTTTAAATCTTGCCTTATCCCATTAGTTTTTCTATTGTTATATTTATTCTTCTGTTAGCATTTGCTTACCTCACCCCTTTCCTGTCTTGAGTTGAACAGTCTTCTCCTGGACTGATAAACTTATCAAAGGGAGGTTCTTCAATTATTGGCACATAATAAATATTTTTACCCTGTAATAAATATGTTGTGGGTTTTTTGTTGTTGTTGAATACTTATCCTTGATTGAGGGACAGAAAATTTTCACTTTAAAGTCTCATATGCCTACTCTTCACTTGAAAGATTTAATATATAGAGTGTACTAAAATGTGTTAGGTGCTCAGTCATGTCCAGTTCTTTGTAACTCCATGAACTTCAGTCTATGGAGATTCCTCTGTCCATGGAATTCTCCAGGCAAGAATACTGGATGGATTGTCATTCCCTTCTCCAGGGGATCTTCCAAACCAGGAATCAAATGCAGGTCTCCTGCATTGCAGGCAGATTCTTTATCATCTAAGCACTTCTCAAAGCCAGACTTGCACCAAAAAAAGACCATGGTCACTCTTTTGGTGGTGTGCTGCCAGTCTAATCCACTACAGTTTTCTGAATCCTGGTGAAACCATTGCATCTGAGAAGTACGCTCAGCAAATGGATGAGATGCACCAAAAACTGCAACACCTTCAGCCAGCTTTGGTCAACAGAAAGGGCCCAGTTCTTCTCTGTGACAACAACCAATCACATGTCACACAACCAATGCTTTATAAGTTGAAATAATTGGGTTACAAAGTTTTGCCTCATCTACCATATTCACCTAAACTCTCACCAGCTGACTACCACTTCTTCAAACATCTCGACAACTTTTTGCAGGGAAATCATTTCCAAAACCAGCAGGAGGCAGAAAATGCTTTCCAAGAGTTTGTAAAATCCTGAATCACAGACTTTTATACTATAGGAGTAAGCAATCTTATTTTTGTTGGAAAAAATGTGTTGATTGGAATGATTCCTATTTTAATTAATTCAGATGTGTTTGAGCCTAGTTATAAAGATTTAAAGTTCACACTCTGAAACCCAATCACTTTTGCACCAACCTAATAGTATCTGGCTTCTTTCAGGAGCTCCTTGCAAGCCACATTTTCACAGGACCAGTCAAATGCGTGTAGAAAGCCTGGACCAAAGTGGAACTGAGGGAATGCTTGATGTTCCTGTTCAGTCTCTAAATCATGTCTGACTCTTTGGCACCCCATGAGCTGCAGCACACCAGGCTTCCTGTCCTTCACTATCTCCTGGCGTTTGCTCACGGTCATATCCATTGTGCTATCCAGCCATATCACCATCATGTCCATTGTATCCATGCTATCCAACCATATCACCTTCTGTCGCCCCCTTCTCCTCCTGCCTTCAGTCTTTCCCAGCATCAGGGTCTTTTCCAATGAATCGACTTTTCACATCAGGTTACCAAAGTATTGTAGCTTCAGCTACAGCCTCAATCCTTCCAGTCCAACCCAGTCCTACAGGGTTGATTTCCTTAGAATTAATTGGTTTGATTTCCTTGCTGTCCAAGGGACTCTCAAGAGTCTTTTTCAGCACCACAATTCAAAAGCATTAATTCTTCGGCACTCAGCTGCCTTCTTTTTTAAAAAAAATTAATTTATTCACTTTCATTTCAAGGATAATTGCTTTACAGTACGGTGTTGATTTCTACCAAACATCAGCATGAATCAGCCATAGATTTGCCCTTGTTCTCTCCCACTTGAACATCCCTCCCACCTCCGTCCCCATAACACCTCTCTAACTTGTTACCAAGCCCCGTTTGGATTTCCTGAGTCATAGAGCAAATTCCCATTTTATTTTACATTTGGTAATACATATTTCCATGTTACCCTCTCCATACACCCCATCCTTTCCTTCCTGCCCACCCAGTCATGTCCATAAATCTGTTCTCTATGTCTGTGTTTCCAATGCTGCTCTGTAAATAGGTTCATCAGTACCATCTTTCTAGATTCCATATATATGCATATATGGAATATGATAGTATATGTTATGATATTTGTTTTTCTCTTTCTAACTTACTTCACTCTGTATAATAGGCTCTAGATTTCTCCACCTCATTAGGATGGACTCAAATGAATTCTTTTTTATGACCGAGTAATAATCCATTGTGTACATATACATATATACCACAGCTTCTTTATCTGCTCATCTGTTGATGTACATCTAGGTAGCTTCCATGTCCTAGCTATTGTAAATAGAGATGCATAGAACATTGGCATATATGTGTCTTTTTCAATTTTGGTTACTTCATGAAGGATATATGCCTCATAGTAAATGAGTCTTGTATAGTTATGGTGGATTATATCTTTCTTAGATTTGAAGAGGCTATTGATTTTTCTATGCTGCTCTCAAATCCAACAATCATATAGTATATTTATTGTTCTAACAGTGTGCTTATTCATCATGCTTTGTGAAAGGTGTTATGCTAAGCTTTTTAGGTATATTATCTAATTTCATTATCATTTGGTTATCTTATGAAATGTGTTCTGTTATTCTTATTTAGATAGAGATGTTGAGTCTTAGTTATAGCTGATAGAAGGTAGGATTGGAATTCAAGGTCAGATGCTGTTGTTCAGTTGCTCAGTCGTGTCCAGCTCTTTGCAACCCCATGGACTGCAGCATGCCAGGCTTCACTGTCCATCACCATCTCCCAGAGCTTGCTCAAACTCATGTCCATTGAGTCGGCAATACCATCCAACCATCTTGTCCTCTGTCATCCCCTTTTCCTCCTATCTTCAGTCTTTCCCAGCTCCAGGGTATTTTCTAATGAACCGACTCATCGTATCAGGTGGCCAAAGTATTGGAGCTTCAGCATCAGCATCCGTTCATCCAATGAATATTCAGGACTGATTTCCTTTAGGATTGACTGGTTTCATTTCCTTGCAGTCCAAGGGACTCTCAAGAGTCTTCTCCAACACCACAGTTAAAAAGCATCAAATCCTTGGTGCTCAGCTTTCTTTATGGTCCAGCTCTCACATCCATACGTGACTGCTGGAAAAACCATAGCTTTGACTATACAGACCTTTTTTGGCAAATTCAGATGTAATAATCCTAATTTTAAATCTAAATCTAACTACTCTATCACCGTTCCCTAGCCACAGTATGGGAAGTAATAGGTACTCATTAAATATTTATTTGTTGAGTACTTAATATGTGCCAGTATTTTAGATGACTAGGTGTATCTATGTGTGAAACATAATTTTTCCTGTCTTTGTGGTATTTATCTTCTAGCTGCTTCTATCTTCTGAATATAAATCTTCATCTTACACAATACTTTCTCAGTCCTTGGTTTTCTCTCTACCATTTCCCACACATAACAAAGAATGTCTTGAAGGCATGGGCTTTGTCTTTCATCTCTGTTCTCAGTGACTCGCATAGCATTGGATGTATAGTAGATGCTTAGTAATATTTGTGGAATAAATGGATGGAGTTTACCCCTTCTCATTTGTCACTTTTATTTAAATGGTCCCATTTTTACTGTTTCCTGATAGATAAAAATTAGAGTGTATGCTAAATTGAACACAGATTGGAAGTATCACTAAAAGTTTAGGTGAAGTTTTGAAAATTTATACATTTATTTATTGAGTAGAACATATAAGCATTTAAATATAAGGAAAGCATTCAAAAATAAGAAACCATGTCTACTATAATATCACTTTTAAAATTATTTTCATTGACCAGTATAACAAGAGAGTTCACAGACTCTGGCATTTTAATGTTCAGTCTGTTTAGTAAAGACTTTGTTAATCTTATTCTGACTGCTAAAATTCATCCTTTAAACTGCTCCCTTTAAAGACTGTCTCTGATAGTATCAGTTATCTCCTCTTTAAAGTCTTAAAGGTTTTTATTTTTCATTGAATTTGTTATCTAACTGAAAGTCATCTTTTCCATCTTGATTTAACTCTACATTTCTACCCCTCTTCCTGTCCAGCTACATAAAGCTAGTCCTCATGCCCACAAGGACCACCTTAATTTGTACACGTGTAAAGCTCTTCTCTGTCTTGTCCCTTAATTGCTAAAGAATACTACCCATCCTTTGAGATACAGCACGAATGCCAGCCACTTTTTAGAGCCTTTTTAAATCTTGCCTTATCCCATTAGTTTTTCTATTGTTATATTTATTCTTCTGTTAGCATTTGCTTACCTCACCCCTTTCCTGTCTTGAGTTGAACAGTCTTCTCCTGGACTGATAAACTTATCAAAGGGAGGTTCTTCAATTATTGGCACATAATAAATATTTTTACCCTGTAATAAATATGTTGTGGGTTTTTTGTTGTTGTTGAATACTTATCCTTGATTGAGGGACAGAAAATTTTCACTTTAAAGTCTCATATGCCTACTCTTCACTTGAAAGATTTAATATATAGAGGAGTCTGTATATTTCAAGTACTTTGTGCTTTAAGAAGAAAATTTCTGCCAGTCACCTTGAAGTCTTTTGAAAAGGTGATTTAAAAAGCAATTTTTTTAGTTCCAAAAAAATATTCAGTTCCCTTCTCCTTTAGCTTTATTTTCCCCTTTTTTACTTTATTAAAAATTTCTGTTGAGCTTTAACTTCAGTGCCTTTTCTTGCCTCTATTCCAAGTCTCCTTTAGGAAACAGATGACTATATAAAATCTTGAAAAGAATTAAGGTAGCATGGAAGGAACTTCCCCCATGGGTTTATTGTGTTTCAGGCCCACTCAGAAGCACTTGAGAAAGAATTCTACATCTTGGGTGTTTCCAGATAAGGTATGATCCATCTCCCCTGACATATCTCCAGTGTTCACAACCTTGCCTGAAATTAGAACTTCAGTATGGATCTAAGATGAAATGTTTTACAGAAGAGCAAAGGTTTTTAGCCTGTTTCTTTTTTCTTTTTTTTCAAACTAAGCATTAACTATTTCCCTAAAGTAACTTTTTTTCCCCTAAGCTATCCAGTATACTTAGTTTTCTTCCAAACTTTTTATAATCCATACATTCAGATTAATCTGGAATACCTAGTATGTGTTATGTATTAGTATGCCTATATATATATATATATATATATATAGCTATATTTATAACTTTTCATAGCAGGAAAAAGTAAATATTCTTAAACACTTTGGATATTTAAGGAAAAACAATCCTTAATGTTTACTAATAATTAGCATGCACATTAAAATCTAAATAAGTTATAATTTAAGAAATTATAAATTAAAAAGTATAATACAGCAGTGCTTCTCACTGAGGTGGTGAAAAGCTACAGTTTACAATTATTGAGCATATGCTGGTTACTGTGGGAATGACTCCTGGTACCATTTCTTTGATTCCTTATAAACTATCAAATTTCCCCCACTTAACAGGAGAAGAAATTAAGGAAAAGGGAGGTTAAGTAATTTGTTCAAGGTTACATATACTATATAACAGAATTAGAATTTGAACCTACACTGTTTATTTTTAAAGCCTTATCTGATCCTCTTAATTATAAGATTAATAACTTTATGAATCAAAGTTATGGGGCTTTCTTTAAGAGGAAATGTGACTTTTAATTTGAGATTATGTCTCCTGATTTTTTAAAATACCCTTTGTGATGAATAATACCGCATCTCTGTTGCTTATTACCTTCTTGACCTTGAGCAACTTTCATATTTATCTGTGCCTCTATTTCTTTCTTTCTGCAAAGAGGATTAAAAACATCAATAAAGATATTAAATCTTATAATATTTTTATATCTGTACAAAATGCTAGTTGCAATACTAACTCATTTTATGTTCTTGGTTACCAAGAATTTGACCCAGTTTTTAAATATCCTATAAATTCACAGCAAAATATTAACAGAGACGACTGTAGTAGGAGAGGGCACAGGCATGATGAGCTTGCTATATCCTCAGGCGTTTTCTTTTTTGAGCCACAGTGATTTCAAAGTGGAATGTGTATTTCTATATCAGAAGCTCTAGGGCTGACCTTGAGGATGTCAAGATATTTAGTTAAAGTAATATCATGCTATAATCCTATTTCTGTTCAATTTTTAGTAAATGGCACATTTGTATATATCTTTTGAAATGCCTTAAGAAGGATTATTTTTTAAACTTTAAATAAATCTAAAATTGTGTTTTAAAGATATTATAACCACATTGACAATAAAATTATTGCCACAATTATTTGTCCTCCAAAAGTTGATGTCTTTTTAAAAAAAGAATCAGTAATTTTTCTTGTTTTATAATAATATATGTGTATGTATTTTTTTTACCCTAAGTCCAGATTTATTTTTCTCTTCTAGTTTTGTTACTTCTATCCCAATTTATTTTGTTAATTGTTTTATACCATTTGATCATTAAATGCTGTTATTTATGCATCTCATATGGATTAGAGTTTCCACACATTGAGAGTTGTAGCCGAATGGTATCTTGAAGAGGTAAAAATCATTTTCTCATAGAATTTAGAGTATGAGAGAGTTTGCATACAAATCTCTTATTAGAGCTAGACTGAGGTTTTCTTCTGCTGCCTTTTCTTTTGCCTAGATCAGTATTTAAAGTATTTTGAAATAGTTGCTGATGTTAGGGAGGATTCATAGAAAAATCCAGAATATTTTTCACTCTTGAATAAATACTTGATTTGGCAAATCTTTTGTAACAATACTGCTGCTGCTGCTGCATCACGTCAGATGTGTCCGATTCTGTGCAACCCCATGGACTGTAGCCTACCAGGCTCCTCTGTCCAGGGGATTCTCCAGGCAAGAGTACTAGAGTGGGTTGTCACTGCCTTCTCTGTCTTAACAATAGGCTAGAGCTTTTAAACAGATGCTGTCACTTTTCCCTGGGTTTTGTCCTCTCCATCTCAGTTGAGTTCCTTTCTACTTTCTACTCCTCCATACTCTGAGGCTAGCCTCATTGGTTAGTCTTTTATCATCATGCTGTTCTTTGTGTTTCTTATGCGGGAGCAGTTCTTCGTATTTATGCTACTTGCCTGGCTTCTGTCAGTAATGCAGTTTGCGTCCTCTGGAGTAAAGACTGCCAGTGACACTGGAGTTACATCGTTTCATTAAAAGTTAATTTGTTTCAAGTAATAGAGTAAATGTAATTTGTATTTTCATAAAACCATGGGGATGTGCACTCACAGGCGAGCATGTGTATTGTATATGTTGGGGATATATCGACAATACAAAAGGGGGTCATATTTGAAATATTCCACTCACACCTACCATACCCACAGGCTTTGCACTCCACTGATCAGATTCTGTGCTGTATATCTTCCTGTCTTTGAAGTAAACGTGAGCATGGCGGGGCTAGGAACCTAAGGCCCCTGCTCTCCCTAGCCCACTGGAATCCAACGCCTGGTGCAGGGGAAGGGGCCCTGTGAAAATACCATCTACATGCCATCTGTAGCTGTATGAATATTTCTTTATACCAAGAGATGTTTTGTGGAAAACTGCTTTGCAACTTCTTTCCCTAAGCCGTCTATCTTGGGACATCTTTTCATATTAGTACATTTCATTCTACCTCGCTCTTCATAATGAATCTCATGTAATTTGTTGTTTGTGTGTTCCACAGTTAATTTGATCAGCCTCTTTTGTTGAACAGGTAGGTATTTTCTATGGTTTGGTATTTTAAATAATGCCATAGTGATTACCTGTACATTACACTGTACATGTAGATGTTTTTGCTTCCCTGTGTGATATATTCAAGGGGTAAATTTCTAGAAATGGAGTTACTTAGTGATTTAGAAATTTTCATAGCTAGCTAATGCCAAATAGTTATGTAATTTATATTTTGTTAAAGAGTATTTGGAAATGTCTTTTTCCTGCACCTGCACTCTGTCTGCACAGACTATCACATTTTACTGGTCTTTAAGTGGAAAATGGAATTTTGAAATTTAGAATTGAATTTGAGTGTCTTTTCAATGTGTTTTCTGGCTATTTGTATTTCTTTTACTGTGAACTCCTGGTTTTGTTTATTTTTAATTTAATATTTATAACTTTGACCTTTTAAAGTTATTTTGATTTTAAAGGTCCAATTTTTAAACTTAGATTCCAATATCTTTATAGGTAAGCCATTGCTTTCTTTCTCTTTTACATTTCTTTCTTGAAATGTCCTTTTATTGTGTGTTAATTTCTTTATATGTTCAAGACCATTTCAAGAACCTAGTTTTGTCCCACTGATCTATTTCAAATTATTTAAATTACCCAAGTTTTATAGACATAGTTTCATATACCCATTAAAATGATGCATATGTAATAATTATGGATTATATAGATGTTTTAATACTCTACAAATTTTATAGTTTTAAGAAAAAATCCTTTATTTTGTATAAATGGCATTTCTTTGTTATAGTTAGAATAATGCAAGGAAGAAAGAAAATAGAAATGCTACCAAAAAAATCATCACTGATATTAAGACAACATCATTTTTGATATGATTATGTGCTAATATATAGGTAAGCTATATATATTGAGCTTCCCTTGTAGCTCAGTCAGTAAAGAATCTACCTGCAGTGCAGGAGACCTGGGTTCAATCCCTGGGTTGGAAAGACCCCCTGGAAAAGGAAATGGCAACCCACTCCAGTATCCTTGCCTGGAAAATCCCATGGACAGAGGAGCCTGGTGGGCTGCAGTTCATGGGGTCGCGAAGAGTTGGGCACAACTGAGTGACTAACACTTACCTATATATAGGTAAGAGGGTAGAAAAGTAGCTTGATAGAAATTATATAATGAAACATGAGGAAAATAAATATATTAAATTTAACTTTAAACTTACTGAAACAAAATGAAAGAAATGAGTTAAATCTACACATAACTTTCTTTAAATTGTCCATCTAAGTTCGTGAAGAGATTAAAAAGTATAATGATGACAATCTTGAATTTTAGTCAGTGTTCAGTGACTCTAATTTTTAAAAAATAAGGAGTCTGACCACTCTTTCCTTTATTCCATCTTCCTTTCACTTATCTGTTGTTTTTTAATAAATCAAATTTACACCTGTCCATTGAGATTCTTTTCTTGTTATCACATTCACATAATTATACAATTATCTAGCCTTGGATCTATATTTAAAGATTTAGGGCTCAGCCAAACAGCTACAATGACTGTCTGTTTGTCTGGTGTGTTTTTAGTTTTTTAATTGCCTAAATTTTATGGAAAGTGATTTTTTTTTTCAATAAAGATTCATTAGTGTCATAGACTTAAAATTGTTTTAAAATTTACAATATTTAAAGAATTCTTTAAGCTTGAGTATTGAGTAGGCATGTGTCTCATATAATATCCTTAGAATACTACTTTTCTTTCTCAGAATGGTGTGGCCTTCGCTTTGTTATATTTGGGTCTTTAATGTGATGTTCCTTTAGCAAAAAATATGTCCCCATCCCCCTTACATTTTTGTACCATTCTTTCTCCTTTGAATTTCAATAGTTTAAACTGTGTGATGCTCTGTGTGCATGTGTGTGTGTGTTTGTTTTCCAAGTTTTTCTTAAAACACAGTATGTTCTTTTTAACATGCATATTTAATTCTATAAGAAATATTGTACAATTTACTATGATTTATATTCATTTTATTTTTGTTCTTCAGAGTCACCAGGTATCCCTATTTTGATCATATTTGTTCATTTTGCATCAATTAACTTTATATTCGATAAAGGACAGAAATGGTATGGACCTAACAGAAGCAGAAGATATTAAGAAGACGTGGCAAGAATACACAGAAGAACTATGAAAAAAAGATCTTCATGACCCAGATAACCACAATGGTGTGATTACTCACCTAGAGCCAGACATCCTGGAATGTGAAGTCAAGTGGGCTTTAGAAAGCATCACTACGAACAAAGCTAGTGGAGGTGATGGAATTCCAGTTGAGCTATTTCAAATCCTGGAAGATGATGCTGTGAAAGTGCTGCACTCAGTATGCCAGCAAATTTGGAAAACTCAGCAGTGGCCACAGGACTGGAAAAGGTCAGTTTTCATTCCAATCCCAAAGAAAAGCAATGCCAAAGAATGCTCAAACTACCACACAATTGCACTCATCTCACATGCTAGTAAAGTAATGCTCTAAATTCTCCAAGCCAGGCTTCAGCAATATGTGAAATATGAACTTACAGATGTTCAAGCTGGCTTTAGTAAAGGCAGAGGAACCAGAGATCAAATTGCCAACATCCGCTGGATCATGGAAAAAGCAAGAGNGGGACCAGAGAGCCCCCTGCCCCAGACGCCACCTGCCCCCTTGAGTCACGGTTCCCGCGGCTCCCGGGTCAACTCTGGGAAAGCAGCTGCTTTGCCCCTCAGCCCAGGACACGAGCATCCCTCGTGGAGGTTCCGCAGGGCCAGCTGGCCCGGCCACGTCCTGGGCAGAAGCCCATGCCCTGATGACCTCGCAGGCTTCCCCAGCCCCAGCCTCCCGTCCTCAGCCGCCCACAGCCCGAGGTGCCTGTTCCAGACAGGACTAAGGCGGGGTGCCCAGATGGCGCAACTCCTGGATTGGCCAGCTAGGGTGGGGTGTGAGCTCACGGGGGTGCCTTCCACAGCCCAGATGCGAGCCCCTGGTGACCGTACCGTCCCCACCTCCCAAGTGTCAGGGGCAAGCAGGGACCCCCGGTTCTGGGTGCATGAGAGCCTCGGTCAGGGGGCAGAAACCTCCCACCCACACCCCTCACCCCACAGCGTGTGGTAAGTCCATCGCCCTTGGGTGGCACAGATGCTTCAAGACCAGCCCTGCCCAGGCCAGGCTCCCGACTGTGTGACCCCAGAAAAGTCACTCAGCCTCTCTGGGCCCCACTGTTACCAGCAAACCGGAGTGTTGGAACTGAAGAGACCTGTGGTGACCCCAGGGTCATGAAGAGGAGGGCTTGAGAGGGCCTGGGTCCCCGCGAGGCAGCACCACGACAGACAGCACCTTTG
Organism: Oreotragus oreotragus; assembly: GCA_006410675.1. NCBI lineage: Eukaryota > Metazoa > Chordata > Mammalia > Artiodactyla > Bovidae > Oreotragus > Oreotragus oreotragus. The sequence goes on along the minus strand of SJYX01023020.1, from coordinate 270,931 downwards.
AGGTCACGGAACTCGGACCCCAGGGCTTCTCCCCGCTGGTCGTGCCTTGGTTGTGGGAGGCCTGCCCTCGAAAGCTCAGGTGGAGGTCGGTGCCCCCATGCTGGTCTGGACTCTGTGAGCCGACACCTGCCTTCAGGAGCCGGCAGCTGGACCCTGGGACGGCTTGGGGCGGCCAGAGCTCGCAGGGCTGGTCACTGTGGGGGCAGCACCCTGGCCCGGGCCCTGCCCTTCACCTCCCCTGCTGGCCTCCGCATCTGCCCACGGTGAGGGCATCCTGAGGACAGAGGCCCTGGAGACTCTGAGTCTGAATGAGGCNCAGATGTAGGGATGTTCCTTCATTATACTGTCTTGACATAGAAGTTGCTATAATGCTGATTTTGAAATATTCATGGAATAACATAACTATCATGTTTTCTCTTATACCATAATGCTTGAAATTACAAAAAAAAAGTTAGTTGGATTAGTTCAGTTTATTTGATATAAGAATGATATCTTACCAGGTAACTTCTAGCAATAAATAAAATTATTCACATCATTCCTCTTTAATGATATCTTCCCCCCCCACCCACGAATGAGAGTTTTTAAAACAGATATTTAATTACAGCAGCTTTTCTGTAAGATTATTTGATTTTACAATTTCCTTTCTTTTGCACTTTTTCAAAGGTATAAGCGGTTTATCCAGACTTTGAACAGCATTGGAGAGAATGAAGGTGGTATTGATAGGTTTTCCAGAGGTTATGAATCATTTGGCGTCCACAGATGTGCTGATGGTGGTTTATACTGCAAGGAATGGGCCCCAGGAGCTGAAGGAGTTTTTCTTACTGGAGACTTCAGTAAGTATTTTAGAACCATTAAAGTCAGTTGTAGCATTTCATTTATTTACTTAAAACATAGATGTTATATATTTAACTTTTATGAATATTATTGATTACAAATATTCTACTTTTCAGACAGAGCCCACTCAGTTTCTTGAGTCTTTGCCTTTATGTGCTAAAAGTATTTCTGATTTGATGTGATACATGTATTTTTTAAAACTTTATATTCTATATAATCAAGCGCCAGAAATGACAGAGTTTGTGAGAAAAATTGTGTTAGGCAGACTACCCCCAATTTATTCAACCTTGTTAGCAAGCTCTGACAAAACCAATACTAATTTAGGTAAAAATTTTGGTTTAGGTTCAGTCTCCACTAATACTTGCTCCTGGTTGTTTGGCATCATAGTTCTTGCATCATGAGATCTCAGTAAATGTAAACATCTAAATTAGAGGGTTAACTTCTTCATCAGTCATTTTTTTTTTCCCTTTCCTTTCTTTTTTTTAAATAACACAGTGGGAAATATCTTCTCAGCCTTATTATTTGCACTGTTAATTTCACTAGACAATTAAGTGTAGTAGTTTTACAAGTCAGGCTTCTAGCTTACAGTTTAGTAGAAGCCTTGTAAGTACATAACTAATATACAATATGCTCAGTTTTATTCTATAAGTATAAATAAATTACTATAATAGTGACAGGGAAAGAAGCCCAGTTTTGAAAATAGAATAACTGGAAAACTAAGCCTTAGCAAAATGTTTATAATACAAGGAAAGGAAATATCAAATAATAATAATCCTTTAGCACCATAGGATAGTATGGTCTTTAAAGTTTGATTTTCCTGGACTCAGAGGTCTATATGCTGTCCTGTCGAGGAAAGATCAAAACTATAGGGACAGAAAACTGAATTGTCAGGGTTTAGGGGTAGGAGGTGTGAGTTGACAAGTTGATAAGAAACATAAGGGGACATTTTTTTGGGTAATGGAAACATCTTATGTTGTGATTGTGTTGGTTTCATGATTGTATACATTTGTCAGAATTTATAGAAGTATACATATAAAAGGGTGAGTTTTACTGTGTGCATTACCTTAAGTAACCTGACTTTTAAAAAATTTTTGATTTTATTTATATAGTCTAAGGCAGCACTGCCCAATAGAAATATAATGAGCATCATTTATATAATTAAAAAATTTTCATGGTAATATTAAAAAAATAAAGGGGAAAACCTATCATTATATTAATAATGATAGGTTTTTAAAATTTAACCCCATATATCAAAATATATTTTAACATGTAATCAATGTAAAATTTGTTAGTGAGATATTTTCATTCTTTTGTATTGCTTCTTCTAAATCTGGTGGGTATTTTTCCATTGGAAATATTTGATCTATATTTAGACTTAATGCAATTTGCAGTATATTAATAATGATAGGTTTTTAAAATTTAACCCCATATATCAAAATATATTTTAACATGTAATCAATGTAAAATTTGTTAGTGAGATATTTTCATTCTTTTGTATTGCTTCTTCTAAATCTGGTGGGTATTTTTCCATTGGAAATATTTGATCTATATTTAGACTTAATGCAATTTGCAGTTTAAAGTGCATACCCCAATTTTTCCAAACATTGTTAAAAGTTCTAGCAACTCAACTGAATGGTAGTTTAAAATTTTACATTTAATAAAGTAATTAAAATTAAATAAAACTTTAAATTTATTTTCTCAGTTATACTAAGTTCATTTTCAGTACTCAGTAGCCACCTTTGTTTAGTGGCTCTATTATTGAAAAGAACAGGTCAAAGGACTGTAAGTTATTCTTTGTGTAGTTCCCAAAATTAGATGAGGTCAGCTTCCTGTGTTTCTAGAGAAGTTAGTGAAAACTTTAGGGAATGTTTTAAGAAAGATCATGTGATCTGCTGATTCAGATTAACATGGCCTGGTGATTATTATGAAATATATTTTGAAGCTATCAGTCTTTTCACTTAAATTGTTAAAATTGTTATAATTTTTTCTTGTATATAAACATGACTATTTCACCATCTTCTCTGACTGACTGTTGACTGCTAATTTTTTGTTAATAGATTTGTTTTACATCAACCTCGAATCAAGGTGCTTTTGGACATTATATTTTATTAGTTTTTTTTTTTACTGCCATTTATTGAGAAGTATTGCTTGAGAGTATTTAAGTTAGATTATTATGTACATATACCAAAAAAAAAAATACTATAAGAATCTCAGTTAAAGCTTGGTACTTGCATTTAGTAACCTCTCCCACCTATTTATGATTGGATCCACTAAATAGGTTTTAGAGATATAGAAGTATGGGAAACTATATGAAACTATATTTGGTAGCTATAGAGTTGTGCATTGTAAATCCAGCTGAGCCATGTGTATGTTTGGAAATTGTATTTAAAATTTTTAAGGAGTTAGGATTTAATGCTAAAATATTAAAAGTATAACAATTTATATAGTCTTTTGTAACGAGACCACTAAAAATGATCTACTTCTTATTTTAGTGTAAAATAGCTTAACTTTTAAAATCTAATTTGATTTTTGAAAATTCTACTCTTTGTGAAGATATGTCACATAATTTAAAAATCTCTCCTTGTTCATGAAACAACACTCTGTCAAGTTTTTTCAATCAAGCAGTATTTATTCAGTGTCTAAGGGTAGGAAGAATATCAGATTTAATCTGTGGACCTTTATTTTTACGAGAGATAGGAATGTCTAATATAAATGAAACTGTGATAGAAGATAGGAAGTATGATAGAATATAGTTAACTGTTAAAATAATTAACAAGCAGTATATTGGGAAAATTTAAATGTCTAATATATTTATTTATCTAGACGAAGTTTTTTTGTTTTTTTTTTTTGGTCGTGTATATGGTCTCAGAAAGTGAAAATGTTAATTGCTCAGTCATGCCCAACTCTTTGGGTCCCCATACAGGGAGGCCTCGTGTGCTGCGATTCATGGGGTCGCAAAGAGTCAGACACGACTGAGTGACTGAACTGAGCTGAACTGGCCTATAACCTCTGTCCATGGAATTCTCTAGGCAAAGATTATGGAGTGGGTATCTCCAGTATCTAGCATGTTCTCCAGGGGACCTTCCTAACCCAGGGATCAAACCATGGTCTCAGATTCTTTACTGTTTGAGCCGCCAGGGAAGCCCCTCAGGATCTCCTTATATTTGGTATCTCTCGACTTTTCTCACTGAAGAGCTTTGGCTTAAAAATAAATAAAAGCAACTTTCAAATTGACAATAGGGCCAAAATTCTAGATTAATAGTGCATTTAAAAACAATATGTCTTTGGAAGAGAATGTTACACCTGTGTATAAATTTAATATGACTTTGTATGATACAGAATTTTGATGATACTGACAGTGTAGCTGAAAATATATATTACTGAACTAAACACAATTTAATCTTTTTAAAAAACACAATTAAGGAATTCTCTATTTTATTTTTCCCTTATTTACATAAAAATCTATTTTTTCATGTGTCAAAGAATTGAGTAAGAATTTCTCAGCATCAAAAATGTGTTAGATTTTATAGTAAGCCTTCCAATGTATAAACGTACTAAACTGAAGTGGAAATACAATTGGTGTTAACTAGCTAAAAAAATTACAGTTGATTTTTAAAAATTAGAAAATGCAAATGAAGATTAATTAAAATTATTCTAGGTGCTTTGGTAATGATATTAAAATGTTTTTAAAAGCATTTAACTGTATTCATATAACTTCATATTTATCAGCTAAGTTGAAACAGCAGTAAACAAAAGATTCTATAGAAATAACTTCTAACTGTAACATGATCATTTTTAAGAATTCATTTCCTTACTTCGTCATCTAATGTAACAGTAAGCTTAACTTTTATGTTAAAATAAACCTATTTTTTTTCAGCAGCAGCAGCAGCAGTGTTATAAAAAGTAACATAGTTTTACTTATGTTTTTATCATGAAAGTGTATACATGTATAATTTAAAACATTGTTTTTGTACCTACCTCTTCCCTACACTTCCGTGAAAGATATCTTCAAAAACCAATATAAAAACCTCATTTCTGTGAAGGCATAAATTGACTGTTACTTATATTTACAGTAATAGGAAAATAGTAAAAGGAAATCTTCTTAAATCAATTTTTATCTAAATCATTAACCATCTAGTACTGATAATTTTTCAGAGGAAATGAACATTAAAGACTGTCTAGACTTTCATTCTGTATTATAAGAAATTATACCAGTAGTCAAAATATGTTAGCATATTGTGATATCTCTTTCCTCTTCTAATCATGGTAGAAATTGCACTGTCCTTTTCTGTACTCATAGAGCTGCTGGTAAATTTATGTTTTTCTAGCATATTTTTTGCCAACTGACCTGAAAATATTTTAGGTACAAATGTTTACTGTTGTAAAATGTAAATGATCTTTAAGAAAGAATTACCAGGAGTTGGTGTGTAGAGGAAAAAAAAAAAAAGAATGGCATTTTGAGTTTAAACCCAAGTAGAGCTCTCAAAACTTGGCTCTTCATCTGGCTTAGTAGGGATAAAGGCAGTGATATTCCTCTTATTTCTCTAACTGCGTTGCTCTAGATACTAACTAGGTGATTGCAGTAGATACTAACTAGATTGCAAATATGAAGACATTTTATACATCATTTAGTGCTACAGAAATCTTAATTGAAAAATTACTCTAATTTGCAAAGTTCTTTCTTTTTCTTATTAAAAAAAATGCTATTAATTTTAGAAGGCCTTGCAAAAATCAATTGATATAGTCTCAGTGTTACCCAAACTGAAGTAGCTCTGGCTTTTGCCATCCACATTTTTAAGACTCACTTTAAATATATTACACATATTTTTCTTCATTTGAGAGAAAATGAAACAATCATTTCTTTTCTTTCAGTCTTTTTTATTTTTTAACTAGCTTTTTAAAGCAGCTAGCAGCTGCTGCAGCCACCCAGGACAGTGTATATATAATGACATTCATCAAGATTGGAATCTTACCACCCAAAAAGTATCTTTGAGCCAGACAGAAGCTACTTTAATGGCTTGAGATGAGTTGCTGAAACTTTGAATTATCTTTAATAAAGGAAAGATTCATTCTTTAGAAAATTAAATGCGATTTAAAATATACTTGGGGTTTTAGAACTAAATCATGTTTATTGCAGGTTGCTAAATAATTGAAGAAAAGTAGCTGCTTTCCAGTAGCTAGATGATAATAAGTAGAGAGAAAGGCAGTAAACTACATATGTCAATATAAAATAATTGGGTTCCTATTCGCTATAACTGAAAACATTTCATTTAAAATTACTAAGTCTGGGAGCTAGGCACTTTTCAAATAACCTAAATGTCTATCACTGATAGACTGAAAAAGAAAAGAGAAAAAAAAAACCCTGAGTTTTATGCCTATAGAAAAAAGGAACCACACATATTTTTGCAGAGTGGGAAAGATACTAAAGAAAATTTTTACTTAATTTCTGGACAAAATTTGTCTACAATTTAATTTCCACTTATACAATTACCAATAAGTTTATATCATCACAAAAGCATTTATATTTCTTAATTTCATATGCTCTGAAACAGTGCTCCTCAAAGTGCGCTCTGTGGAGCAGTGTGGTTCTGTGTCCTGTAATTAGTTTACAGTAATATATTCTCAGAAATTGGGAGTACACATTTAGAAACCTAATAGCAGTTTGACAGAGGAATTTTATTTCTGTTGAATCTAATAATGATAATACAAATATTAGGGCTTAAATTTTGAAAGTCTTCTTTCAATTTTCTAATAATTCATTTTTAATATTTTACTTATTTGTCTGTAATAGATTGGAAATTTGAAAAAGGAAAGGTAACTGGCATATCATCATAGATATTAATAGTTTGAAAATCTTGATCTAAAAAATAGTGATCATTATTTTTATTTTTTTTGGTTTAGAAGTCCTTTCTGGTTGGAAGGTAGAGTTCTGATGTCAACCTCCTTTGTATTCTCTTTCTTCAGCTAAATCTGTGGTGGTTGTGTTCCCTTTTTCTGTGGTATGGCTTGTTACAGAAAAAGGCCACCATTTTAATTGCCTATAGTAACACAGTCTATTTCTTGCTCATGTTGGCTGCACTTGTCAGCTGTGGCTCTGTCCCAAGTGTCACATTCTTTCCAGCATCCAGGGTGATGGAGCAGCCCCTGTGTGAGATGTGCCAATCTGGTGACTGAGAAAAAGAGCAGGAGGGGGAACCTGTCATGGCTCTAAAAGCTTCAGTTCAAAAGTGGCTAATGTGGTCTCACTTCCATTTCATTACCCAAATAATTTGGCTAAGCCTTGTGTCAGTGATCCTGGAAGCAGAATTTGATTTTTATGGAGACTTATGAAAAATAAGAAATAATAACATAAATGACCCCCTGGCAAATAACACATTTTCAAAATATAAAGTGTTAATATGCCAGAGTTTTTGATATCTTAGAGTCTTTCCTGTAGGAGCAGAGGATGCCAGGTAGGGTAATGCTCCAAAGGAGATTGTTAAGACGTTTTCTTTGAAATGTCTACTGACCTTAGGATTCAGATGGAACTTCAAAGAGTCTTTTGCAGTGTAGACATTTTCAACTCCCCATGGGTCCTCTCTGAATGCATTTTTGTTAGTTGGCTTCCTTCAGATTGGCTTATTGGAGATGGTGATGTTTCTAGAAGGCTTCCCAGGTGGTACAGTGGTAAAGAATCTGCCTGCCAATGCAGGAGACAAAAGACGTGTGGGTTCAAGCCCTGGGTCTGGAAGATCCCCTGAGGAAGGAAATGGCAACCCACTCCAGTGGTCTTGCCTGGAAAATCCCATGGACAGAGGAGCCTGGTGGGCTACAGTCTGCAGGGTTGCAAAGAGTCGGACATTATAGAATGACTGAACACTCACACAACAAGTTTCTAGAAAGTGAATTTCCAGAGTAGTCTGGGGAACTCTGATACTGTTTATTTGGGTGATTGAGTGGCAAGTTACAAGGTAGAAGGCTTTAGGACTGTTAACTAAACCAGCACCAATGCTGAAAAATAAACTCTTTGATGTATGTGAACTTAAAATAACTAATTAGCTCATAGGCATTTTTGTAGAAAGTTGTCAGAATGTTCTCTAGCTCACTTGTCTGATGTTGAGTCTCCCATCGCTTTTATCTGTGTTCACTGATGAATTGTACATTTTCAGTGGAATAGATGTACAGTGGAGATTTACTTAATCGTTATCTACTTTTTAGACTGCATTTCCGCTTGACACGTTCACTGCAAGTGATACTGCCTGTTTCCCATAGGATACTGAGCGTGCATGGGGAGTAGACTATGGATCTACTTCATGTGTGTACTTCTGCTGTTCCCAGTTGCTTTGTGTGCTTATAATGAGCCAGTTTCCCATCTGCCTCAAATCCTGTGAATGCCTAGTCTTTTCATTGGAATTCTGTAATATAATATTATGTAAAGTGATGAACTGTGAGTGTGACAGTGAACAAAATTATCAAGTACTGGGAAAAATCTCAGTAAGAACAAGTTAGAAAGTTACTGTGAATTAAGCATGCACAGTGAATTGCAAAAAATGATATAAATCTGATGATTTCATATGCCAATTATATTGCATGCACCTTTTAGCTTTCATTCTATTTTAATCCAAAGGAAATTAAAAATTATAAGTATTGCATTGTAAGTATAGGTTCATATGATACAAAATCCTAATCAAAGGACCTAAACTTAAAGAAATAGCTGTAATTTATACCAGAAGGGGAGTGAAAAAATCATACATATTAAAATGTTTTAATTTAAAAGACAAATATAAATATATAAATATAAATATATTTGTCTTTTAAATTAAAACATTTTAATATGTATGCTTTTTGCTATGTATGTATAATTTTTTACAGTATATATAATCATTCTCTGATTTAACCAATATTTTCAATATATGAACCAACTTCTGGCCCTGGTTGTTGTGCAGGATTAAAGAGCTTTGTGATAATGCCTAATGGGATTATTTTTAAAGGGAAGCATCTTTACTTTCTGGAATTTTGGAGGATGCTGTTAATGCTAGAAGGTAGATTTTGAACTGTGTGACATAAATAATAATTTTCTAGCCTCATGTTGCTTTTTTGTTACTATCCTGTTAAAAATATATGCTGCTTGGATAATACAGTACTTTTTGTTAGGTTTCAGTTTTGGTTTTTCACTCATTCTTAATATCTATAAAATTATTCAGTTTATGGTTATTCTTCAGCACTTGTCTTTTGACATTTTCATAATTTTGTCCATTGAAGTGACTTTATTAAGCTCACCATTTACTTATACAAAGAAGGAACATTATTCATATTATTCTTTTATCAAGTTAGAGGTTTTCTTAGAGAAGGTCTATTTTAAAATAGTTACGTCTAGCCCCAAGTGTGAATGATTATAAGATATCTCAACATTCTCTGTATCTTGATCACACCTAAACTATTCATTTTAAGTTCAAATTGTATTACACTAAGAAGCAGCTGTCACTTAAGATAGACGTTTAAAGCAACTGCAATTTAATTTGTTGTGATTTTCTTTCTTATGCCACAGATAACACAACTGAATATCATTTTGTATTGTAGGGGAGTTAATGGAAATGTAGTAAATCTGTAAAAGGTTTGTAACACTGTTTGTTTTTCTTATCCAGACAGTGGTCCCAAGCAGGTCTGCTGGAATTCACTGATTAGCTTTGAGGCTTTGTCCATGTTATTGCCAGACTTGGAAATCTGTGGCTCTCTCCTCACATCCTTTCCCTCATTCCCTCATACTAGCTTGTACTCTTTACATTGTCAATCCCTGTCATTGTGTTATTAAAAAAAAAAATTGGAAGGATTTTTAAGCTTGAATAGAGATTGAGAAAAAGGAAATTTTTGCTTCTTTGTAGCTGTGCAATTCCTCATGTGAAACTGTGGAAGTATTCATTTTAATTTTGACTGTCAGAGACCCACCTCTTATGGTGGGTTCCAGAAAAAAATGACTTAGCTGTCTTAGTTTTGCTTCTAAATCAGTAGCAGAAGGACTTCAAATGTATTATTTAGAGATTAGGAACTTGAAAATCATAGCGCATTTTCTCAGCAAGTATCAGTGACCTTCAGTAGTGATACTGTGGTGCTGCGCCACTGCCGAGCAACCATGGAGACTAATGACTTTTGACCTAAATCTTGAAGGCTTATTATTATACTCTCACTTCTTAGTTACTTGTTTTCTTTCTTATTTTAACATTTTAAAAGTTGAGATCCAATTCACATAACATTTACCATTTCAAATTGTACACTTCAAATTGTAGTTTTTAGTATCGTCAAATCACTATGTTGTGCAACCACTGCTGCTAATTTCAGAACATTTCCATCACTCCCAACAGAAACCTCATAGATATTAGTATTTAGTCCCAATTCTTCTCTCCCTCTGTTTTTGGTAACCACTAATCAACAAAGGTCCATCTAGTCAAGGCTATGGTTTTTCCATTGGTCATGTATGGATGTGAGACTTGCACTGTGAAAAAGTTGAGTGCCGAAGAATTGATGCTTTTGAACTGTGGTGCTGGAGAAGACTCTTGAAGTCCCTTGGACTGCAAGGAGATCCAACCAGTCCATTCTAACAGCCCTGGGTGTTCTTTGGAAGGAATGATGCTAAAGCTGAAACTCCAATACTTTGGCCACCTCATGCGNTTGGGGCTCCAAAATTACTGCAGATGGTGACTACAGCCATGAAATTAAAAGACACTTACTCCTTGGAAGAAAAGTTTTGACCAACCTAGATAGCATATTCAAAAGCAAAGACATTACTTTGCCAACAAAGGTCCATCTAGTCAAGGCTATGGTTTTTCCAGTGGTCATGTATGGATGTGAGAGTTGGACTGTGAAGAAAGCCGAGTGCTGAAGAATTGTTGCTCTTGAACTGTGATATTGGAGAAGACTCTTGAGAGTCCCTTGGACTGCAAGGAGATCCAATCAGTCCATTCTAAAGGAGATCAGCCCTGGGTGTTCTTTGGAAGGAATGATGCTAAAGCTGAAACTCCAATACTTTGGCCACCTCATGCGAAGAGTTGACTCATTGGAAAAGACTCTGATGCTGGGAGGGATTGGGGGCAGGAGGAAAAGGGGATGACAGAGGATGAGATGGCTGGATGGCATCACGGACTCGATGGACGTGAGTCTGAGTGAACTCCGGGAGGTGGTGATGGACTGGGAGGCCTGGCGTGCTGCGATTCACGGACTTGCAAAGAGTTGGACACGACTGAGCAACTGAACTGAACTGAATCACCAATGATTAGAGAAAGAAGGACTTCCAGTCACAGGTGATAACTCTGGTGATTGAAAAGAAGGTGCCAGTCATTAGCTAAAACTTAGAAGATTTTTAGATGTAAGTGGTATCTCAGTAATAGATAAGGAAGGCTTCCAGTCATAAGTCAAGTAATGAAGAACAAAGATTTCCTGTCATAAATCATAAATTAGTTCATAAAAAATAAGGTTTCTAGCCATGATACCTCAACGTGTCTCCAGTCACTAATGATAACTTAGCAGATAAGAAACGAAGTTTCCAGTCATAAATTTTACCTAAAAGAGATACTTAACAAATAAGGAGTATCCAGTCACAAATAATAACCATGGCCGCAGAAAAAAGTGTTTCCGTCATACATGATAATCAAGATATAGAAAAAGAATCCGACTCATAAATGGAATTTTAAGGGAACAACAGAGGACGAGATGGTTGGACGGCATCACCGACTCGATGGACATGAGTCTGAGCAAGCTCCAGGAGATGGTGATGGACGGGGAGGCCTGGCGTGCTGCAGTCCTTGGGGTCGCAAAGCGTCGGACACGAGTGAGTGACTGAACTGAACTGAACTGACAAGGTCGTAAAGAAGTTTCCCAGTATTACATGATGCATCAGGAGACAGAGAAAGAGGCTTCATGTCATAAACGAAAAGTGAAGTGAGAGAAGGGTAAAACACGCGAGAGAAAGATGGTGAGATAGAGGATTCCCAGTCACAGAGGAAAAGTCAGGGGACAGAAAAGAAAGTCTCCCAGCCGTTAATGATAACTCAGGTGAGAGAGAAAAATCCTGTCATCGGTGATGATCTGGGGAATAGAGAAAGAGGATTTCCAGTCATAAATGGTAACCGTCAACAGTGGCTGACGACTGAAAAAATTTTCTACTTTTACTTGATTGTGCAGGTGATAAAGAATGATTCAAGGCATAAAAGATAAATCACGTGATAGAGTGTTTCCAGTTGTAAATAAGAACTCAGGTGATACAGAAATCTATCAAGTGAGAGAAAATGAAAGCTTTTCGATCAAAAATTGTAACTCAGGTGTAGGGAAAAAATGCTTCCAGGTTCAGGCTAGAAAAGAGGGTTTTGAGTCACAAATGAGAACTTATAGAGAAAGGTTTCCAATCATAAGCACTCATTCAGGTGACACAGAGAGAGGGTTTCTAGTCAAAAAATAGAACTGAGGTGATAGAGAAAGAAGTTTTCTGGTCACAGATAAGGCGGGAAAGAAGGTTTCCAATCATTAATGATTCAGGTGACAAAGGAAAAGCGTTTCACTCATAAATGATACGTCAGTTGAGAGAAGGAAGCTTTCCAGGCCGAAATGTTGCCAGGTGGTAAAAAAACAAGGTAGCTTGTCATAAGTTATGGAGAAAGAAGATTGTTTGGCCATAAATGGTCACTCAGGAGAGAAAAAAATTCAGTCATGAAAGGTAACGAGTCAACAGAGAAAGAAGGCTTCTAGTCATGAACGGTAACCGATATTATAAAAAGCCTTCCACCGTAAACAACAGCTCGGGTCACAGAAGATTTTCTGTCACAAAGGTAACAGGGGTCACGGAGCAGGAAACGCTCCGGCCTTGTGTGACGACTCAGGTGACGGGACAGGAGATGTCCTGTGGGAAGGAGGGTTCGCGTGCCGGAGGAAGAAGGCAGCTCAGGCAGCGGCGCCGAGGCTGCCGCCTAAAACCAGTGAAAGAGGACAGTCCGCGGCGGGAATGGTAGCTCAGGCGTCACGGCCACCGCGCCGGGGGTGGGAAGAGCAGGTTCAGTCACAAACGCTAAGCTGGGAGTCGCGTAAGTGCGGTCTCCGATCCGAAGTGGCAACTCCAGGGACTCCGGGCAAAGTTCCAGTCGCAAATGGCCACCCAGGTAACGTGAGATGATTCCAGTCATAAAACCCAAGCTGGGTGACACGGAAAGAAGTTTCCTGGTCATATATCGTGAGTCAGGTGGTCCAGACGGAAGCGCGCCCATCACAGAGGCACATCGGGGGTCGGGGAAGGTCATTTGCGGCCACAAACAGCCCAGGGGAAACAAAACGGAAAGTCTCCTCCCCCTCTGAAGTGATGCTTCTCTGGAAGGGAAAAAAGTTTTCAGGTTGTGAATGACGTCAGGGGAGAAGGCAATGGCGACCCACTCCAGTGCTCTTGCCTGGAGAATCCCAGGCACGGGGGAGCCTGGTGGGCTGCCGCCTATGGGGTCGCACAGGGTCGGACACGGCTGAAGCGACTTAGCAGCAGCAGCAGCGATAATGACTCAGGGGACTGGAGAGGACGTCTTCTTGTCCTAACTTATGACGAAGGACAGAGGCGACAGGCTTCCAACAGCAGAGCAGACCGTCCCCGGCAGCACGACCCGCAGCACGCGGTGCCGGGCCCCGCAAGGGGGAGCGGCGCGGTTCCGGGCGGTAGGGGGTCTGAGTCAGGAATCAGAACTCAGGGGACGGAAAACCCACCTCCCCATCCGAAAGGACGCTTCAGCCGTGGGGCGGGGCTGCCGGGGACAGGAGCCACCTCCCCGGGAGGAGCCCCTCCGCCCGGGCGAAGAAGCTTCCAGGCGGGAGCCACAGCCTCCGCAGCAGGGCCTCCGGGCTCGGGGCGGTCGGGGGCCGAGCCGCCGTGGTCCGCTCTCTCCGGGGCCTTCCCGCCCCGCGTCGACGCTCACCCCTGCGGCCCGTCACCTCGGCCTCCGGGTCGTCCTGCCGAGGACAGTTGCTCCGTCGGGCCATGTCCTCGGCCTCTCGCAGGTGGGGCCGGACCTGAGGCCTGTGTGCTGGGCCGGGGACCCAGCAGAAGCCGGGCGGGCAGCACCATGCCCCCGGGCGTCCCAGGCTGGCACTCTGGCCCTGCTCCAGCTCAGGAGCCTGCCCCCGTGGGAGGACAGTGAGCCCCCATTCTGAACCCAGGGCCCAGCCGCGGGCCCCTTGGGCTCTCAGACATGGCCCAGAAAGTGCCCACAAGGCTGGTGCCGGCTCCGGTTGGGGGCCCGGGTGCGACCCCTCCTCCTGCCAGGCCCAGCCCCCACCCCCGACCCAGAGTGAGCTGGCACCGGAGGCAGTGGTCAGAACACCCACGCCCCACCGCTGCCCGGCACTTGCGCTCACACGTCCGCAGGGCCTGGACGCAGGCAGCTGGTGTGTGTGGGCGGGCCTACCCGGGTGGGTGCCTCTGCGGACCACTCCTCCTTCTGCCCCGAGGGCCCTTCTCTCCATCCCGCAGAACGGCGCTGCCCCCTGGTGTCTGCGGGCGGCAGCACCAGACACCCCCACACTCTGGGAAAGGGCCTGGGGGACGGGCCACCCCTGATTCGAGGTACAGGCCTCGCCCACCCGGCCCCCGGCCCGCTCGGGGCTTCAGTGGCCTACTGCACGGACCACCCCTCAGATTTGGGGTGCAGGCCTNTCATGGAAGCAGTTGAATTTAACCATGCCATGTGCCTGCCTTCTCTTGCCAGTGTGTCTCCCCGACCCAGAAGTAGGATAGCTGCCCTTCTGTCTGCCAACAGAGACATATGGCTGAATCCCAACCAAGGCCCAAGTTGTGAACCAACTTCAGTTCTTAATTCAATCACTTTTTCAGTTGCTGCTTTTTTTTTTAACTATTTTTTTCTTCCTGATCACAAATATAATGTTTATTTTTTAGGAAATACATTAAAATCTAAAGAAGAAAACAAGTCTCTCCCATATTTCCTCCTTTCTTGATTCATTTCTCTTGACTGTGCTTACTACCATCTGACACCCTGTGTCTTCGCCTTATGTGGTTATAGTCTGTCTCTCCCTCCAGAAAAGGAGCTCACCAAGAGGAGGGACTTTCAGATTTTGTCCACTGCTTGTTTCTTGGTGCCTGGAACACTGCCTGGCACCTTTGTAGAATGAGTGACTTACTTCATAATGCCATGAACTCAGATCTGATTTTATTTAACATTGTAGAGGGAGCATTTTTCAATGTCTGTAATATTTTTCAAAAGCATCATTTTATGTGACTGGGTAATAATTTCTGTATGAACACTAAGCATGTGTTGACTATTGCTGTGGATTTGGACATTGAAGGATTACACAGGTTCAAGGGATTCTCCATTTATCAAGCGGTGACAGGGCCAGATTCTGCTTTGTGGCGTGGCTTCTTGGTTCCTTGTTCCTGCCTGGATGAGCAGATGTGAAGGTCTGGTGTCTTGTGGAGGGTTCCTGTCACTGCCCTCTTTAATCGGGCACAGCACAACGGCACCTCTCTTCAGACTGCTGAGTGAGCAGCTGACTGGGCTCTGTGTCCCAAGGGACGGTACCCCAGGGTAAGCCAAACGAACAGCTGTTCTCATGATAGCTGCCCACGTGGCCTCCAGCTTGGAACCTTACCTGTGTTCATATACTCCATAAGATGCTGGTGACACCTCCCAAGGGTTTTCTGGGAGCAAATAAGAAAGCTGTATGTGAAAACATTTTTCAAATGACTCAGAAATCTATCACCTCCATTCTCTTTCATCTCCACTTCTTATTCCAGAACAGTCCTTTCCAAGGGCAAAGAATTAAGTGCTGAAGAGGGAAATGTAGATTGGTGCCAGGTTCAATATAAAAAGTTCCCTTGAGCTTGTTTGGTGAGACGTGACCCAAGAGGAGCGCAGGAACTTGATTCCCCATGGAGTCTCCCACCTTTGAACCTTTATTCTGGCTGGTCCTTCCATCTGGACTGCCCTTCCCTCCATGTCGGCCTTGAAAGATCCTTGCCTTCAGGACCAGGCTTACAAGAAAACTTTTTGGAACTCTTGTCAAGTGGGAATGAAACTTCTTCTTGGGCACTGCGCATGACTGTGGCCTTCACCATGGACAGCTTTTCTTCAGGGCTGTTTTGGTGTTTGAGCCATGCAGCATTGGAGTCCATGTTTGCAACGTGTTCTCAGCCCTGGCTGCATGCTGGACGCACCTGGCTGTGGGGAAACCATTGTCAGGAGAGTTTACAAGCTCTCTAAGGGATGCACACGCGTGGCCAGGGGTGGGAGCCGTGGGGGAGACTTCCCTCCACCCTCAGAGGGAAGGTGTCTTGCAGTTTGTTCCTGCAACCCACAGCCCCCAGGGAGGTGAGTTTCCACTAAGTGGCCTTCCTTCATGAGAAGCATAACTGAATGGTTTTTCTCAGTCCCAGGGGCACAGCTGACTTGGCTCGAGGCCACACTGCTCGCTGTGACTTTGTGTGATCCCAGCAGAGAAGGAGTTGAAATCCAGCCTGGGCCCCACCAGCAGGGCCTCCACTGTGGTCCTTTGAACCATGGTAGATCCTTTGAACAGATGCTGGACTATGTGGCATTAACTCTGGCTAGGGTGGAAGCTTGGACAACAGATGGCTTCTAACTTTAAGCCCAAGACCTTGGAGTTCCCTTCCTCCATCAAGAACAAAAATGGGACCTGTAGCCAATGGTGCTGTCCTTCCTAGCACCCAAGACCAGACCTTCTAGTGGTGTATTCAGGACCTCAGAACAAGGCTCTCTTGAGTCCCATCTCCCTTGCCCACCTCTCTCAGGCAGATGGCCCTGGAAAGACCCTGCGTGTACATCTTTCCCCTCACACCCCACTCTGTGAACTCTGCCTTCTCCCACCCTCCATCATTCCCTGCAACTTGACTGGGATGTTCTTCTCACTGCTCTCCGAACCAAACTCAACCACCTCCCAGTTCTTCCACCATCTCTTTCATCGGCTTAGAAGTTGTGAGCCAGATCTCGAGGGAAATGTCTCTGGGGTACAGGTGAATTTAAGGCCAAACTTCCTGGTCAGGATTCTGCACTTTGGCATTTGACATACCTGGGATCGGGCTTCCCTGGTGGCTCAGACAGTAAAGAATCTGCCTGCAATGCAGGAGACCCAAGTTCAAACCCTGGGTCAGGAAGATCCCCTGGGAAAGGGAACGGCTACCCACTCTAGTATTCTTACCTAGAGAATTCCATGGATCGAGGAGCCTGGCGGGTTACAGTCATTGCAAAGAGTCAGACACAACTGAATGACTAACACTTATGCGTGTGTACATCTATGTTGCTTCAGTCGTGTCTGACTGTTTGCGACCCCATGGACTGTAGCCTGCCAGGTTCCTCTGTCCATGGGATTCTCCAGGCAAGAACACTGGAGTGGTTGCCATGCCCTCCTCCAGGGAATATTCCTGACCCAGGGATCGAAACTGCATCTCCTGCAACTCCTGCATCACAGGTGCATTCTTTACTGCTGAGCCACCCAGCAAGCCTAATACTTATACCTGGAATCTAAATCCAGTTCTTCCACTCTCTCACTGAGTGACCTTGGGCAGGAACTTCTTTTGTTCCAGCCCCCATTTCTTCTATAAAATGTAGGTACTGGCTGACTCCTAGACTGTGGAGAGAATGAAGAGATGTCAAAAGTAAATAGTGTCTTGGGGCCATAGCCAGCCCTGAGCAAATGAAGTTCATTTGAATGTCTTCTTGAAAAGCCAAGTCTTCAGCTCACTGGTGCTTCAGAGTGTCTATGTGCTCAGGACCCCATCTGCTTAGGACTTCCAAAGATGCTGGGATGTCACTGATGCCCTAACTTTGCTGACATCATCCCATGGAAAGCATGCAGGGATTATGGTGTGATGTTTGCCCATTTCAGGGAAACTGGGGATGGAGACACGTGCGTTTAGAAGTCAAGCAGGCCTGGCATCCTACCCTGTGCTGGTGTCTACTCTGTAGATGTTGGCTGGGTATGTGGGCTCTGTCCCGTTTTATACAGTGGGAGAGTAGTACCTATAGATGCTGCTGTGGACACTAAATGCTGTCATACCTTAGAGAGCAGAAGCCTGGCCTGATCCTGGAAGGACGCTGCCTGGGTTCAAATTCCAGCTCTTTCAGTTACTAGCTCTGTCATTTTAAGCAAGTTAGCCACCTTTTGGTTTGAGTTACTCTAATGGAAAAGATGCTTACTGGAAGAAAAGTTATGACCAACCTAGATAGTATATTCAAAAGCAGAGACATTACTTTGCTGACTAAGGCCCGTCTAGTCAAGGCTATGGTTTTTCCTGTGGTCATGTATGGATGTGAGAGTTGGACTGTGAAGAAGGCTGAGTGCTGAAGAATTGATGCTTTTGAACCGTGGTGTTGGAGAACACTCTTGAGAGTCCCTTGGACTGCAAGGAGATCCGACCAATCCATTCTGAAGGAGATCAACCCTGGGATTTCTTTGGAAGGAATGCTTCTAAAGCTGAAACTCCAGTACTTTGGCCACCTCGTGCAAAGAATGGACTCATTGGAAAAGACTTTGATGCTGGGAGGGATTGGGGGCAGGAGGAGAAGGGGACGACAGAGGATGAGATGGCTGGATGGCATCACCGACTCAATGGACATGAGTTTGAGTGAGCTCCGGGAGTTGGTGATGGACAGGGAGGCCTGGCATGCTGCGATTCATGGGGTCGCAAAGAGTCGGACACGGCTGAGCGACTGAACTGAACTGAACTGAATGGAAAAATAAGGCTATGTTAGTAGCTGTCTCATAGTGCTGATAAATATGTTTTCATATGTAAAATACTCAAAATATAGTTTGGTGACAGGTAAATACTTAATAAATAATAAGTATNGGCATGCTGCGATTCATGGGGTCGCAAAGAGTCGGACACGGCTGAGCGACTGAACTGAACTGAACTGAATGGAAAAATAAGGCTATGTTAGTAGCTGTCTCATAGTGCTGATAAATATGTTTTCATATGTAAAATACTCAAAATATAGTTTGGTGACAGGTAAATACTTAATAAATAATAAGTATTTTATTTTAAAAATAGATCTTGAAACACCTGTTTCATGATAGTAAGACCATCTGGTTCAGTACCTGGCCTGTATTACACTGCTCAATAATGAACTTCCCTTCATTCCCTTCCTGACTCTGAGAGGGATTATGGTGCCTGAGGTTCCACAGAGCTAGGGATTCTGATTGCCTAGAGTCTGAGAACCATATGGAACTATCCTAATTTGGGGATAGTAATACCCTGTGTATTATTCAGATCTCTGTGTGCTGTGCTTGATCGCTCAATCGTGTCTAACTCTTTGCAACCCCATGGAGTATAGCTCACCAGGCTCCTCTGTCCACGGGGTTCTCCAGGCAAGAATACTGGAGTCGGTTGCCACGCTCTCCCCCAGGGGCTCTTCCTAACCCAGGGACTGAACCCAGGTATCCTGCATTGCAGGTAGAGTCTTTGCTGTCTGAGCCACCAGGGAAGCCCATTATTCAGTTCAATTCCATAATATTCGGCTGTTCTATGCCAAGTGACACTCTCATCAGTGATGTGAACTTGACTGAGATGTGATCCCTGCCTTGGGCTCACAACCTTAGCATGGATTCATCCATTTGTACTTTTGCCACTCACACCTGTGTTTAGACCTCACCACAAGCCTGAGATAATCGTGCACATGTGTACAGAGCACAACAGGTGTCCTGGTCGAAGCTGTGGAGGCACAGGGGAAGAGGCAGAGGAGCTTTCCTTTGAGATGATATTGGAGCTGAGCCTTGACATCTGAACTGAAGATGACTGGGCCTGGGCAAGGGAGTAACTGCCAAGGTGGAAAGGACACACAAAAAGCAGCAAAACTGGAACAAAAACCTTGGAAGTGCAAGTCCTTCAGTCTGTGTTATTTACCAAGTGAGTGTCATGCAGTGGTGCAGAGCCAGTGCCGGACACAGGGAGAATGTAAGAGCATGTCTCTGCTCTTCAAAGACTCACCATCTGCTGGGGGACGTTCTCAGTTGTCCAGGCTAGAAGGCCGCGCATCTCCCTGTGACCTCCATGTCCTCGTCCCTCTCAAGTCTAGCAGTGGAGTCAGATGGTGTGTTCAGTGTTGACTGGCCCACCAAAAGATAGGTGTGGAGGCACCTGTGAAATTCAGGGTGATCATTAGGTGTGGGAAGGAAAGGTCACTGTGTAGAAAGAGGGATCAGATGGAAGGATCTGGAGGTTTGTGCCAGCCGTGCCCAGAGAAGCTGAGCACGCAAGGTAGGAATTCTATTGCTTCAGTGGGGTTTCGGTGGGGGTCACCGATACCATGCGTAGGCCTGGAGGGGACCATCTGTCCACTGACCTGCACTTAGTTTGTGAACCCAAAGGGAGTCCCACCTCCAGACCCATCCCTTTTGACTCAACACACCTGGCTTTGGAGGGGAATTCAAAAACGCATGTCAGCCACCAGTCCCAACCAGCATGTGTCTTCATTTAGAATCAGGGAAAGACAAGAGCACATCAGAAGGACAAGGGAAATCGACAGCTCAAGGGAGGGGGCCAGGCTAAGGACTTAGAGCAAATATTTCTGACTGAAAACAGAATTAATGTAGGAAACAAAAGAAAAAAAAATCATATGTCTAAAGTCTCAGAAGCGTTTTTAGATTTTTTTAAAGATGATTTTCAGAGGTATTTAAGAGATATTAGTAAATAAGAGAACACTGACCAAAAATAGAGAAAATCAGACAGCTCTTAGAAAAGAGTTCTTAGGAAAAAAAACAAAAGAAATAAGGGGGAAAAAAATCAACAGGGACTAGTAGAAGGGACTCTGGCTGAAAGTGGGAGTGGTGAATTAGAAGATAACTTAGAGGAACTTTCCAGAACTCAGAACACAAAGACAAGAGAAGGAAATTATGAGGATAAATAAAAAAATATATATATAAAATAGAGCTATCAGGTCTATCAGCTCCAGGTTTCACAAAATAAGGATACTGAAGTACAGAACAGAGTGAACAAAGAAGAAACAATAATCAAAGAAACATTAAAAAAGTTCTCCTGGTAGAAGAAATACATAAATCCAGATTAAAAGTGTCAGTTTCATCAAGGCACAAGCCTATATTTATCTGAAGTTTTGGAATTCTAACCAAGAGGAATATCCTACAACCTTTTAAACAGGAAAAGTAAGCCAACTATAAATAAGAAAGGGTCATATGTTATTGGATTTCTCATCTGCAACATTAAATGCTAGAATATGAGAGGAGAAAAGACAGACACTCTACTATAAATTATTATTCTTATGTGAAGGCATAAGAAAGAAATAGAATGCATGAACCCCTGTGTTCATCACAGCACTATTACTACAGCCAAGACATGAAAGCAACCTAAATGTCCATCGACAGAGGAGCGGATAAAGATGCGCATATATACAATGGAATATTACCCAGCCTTAAGCAAAAGGGACACAGACGTATAGAACAGTCTTTTGGACTCTGTGGGAGAGGGCGAGGGTGGGATGATTTGGGAGAATGGCATTGANCATTTCCGCTTGACACGTTCACTGCAAGTGATACTGCCTGTTTCCCATAGGATGCTGAGCGTGCATGGGGAGTAGACTATGGATCTACTTCATGTGTGTGCTTCTGCTGTTCCCAGTTGCTTTGTGTGCTTATAATGAGCCAGTTTCCCATCTGCCTCAAATCCTGTGAATGCCTAGTCTTTTCATTGGAATTCTGTAATATAATATTATGTAAAGTGATGAACTGTGAGTGTGACAGTGAACAAAATTATCAAGTACTGGGAAAAATCTCAGTAAGAACAAGTTAGAAAGTTACTGTGAATTAAGCATGCACAGTGAATTGCAAAAAATGATATAAATCTGATGATTTCATATGCCAATTATATTGCATGAACCTTTTAGCTCTCATTCTATTTTAATCCAAAGGAAATTAAAAATTATAAGTATTGCATTGTAAGTATAGGTTCATATGATACAAAATCCTAATCAAAGAACCTAAACTTAAAGAAATAGCTGTAATTTATACCAGAAGGGGAGTGAAAAAATCATACATATTAAAATGTTTTAATTTAAAAGACAAATATAAATATATAAATATAAATATGTATTAAAAATTATAAGTATTGCATTGTAAGTATAGGTTCATATGATACAAAATCCTAATCAAAGGACCTAAACTTAAAGAAATAGCTGTAATTTATACCAGAAGGGGAGTGAAAAAATCATACATATTAAAATGTTTTAATTTAAAAGACAAATATAAATATATAAATATAAATATGTTTGTCTTTTAAATTAAAACATTTTAATATGTATGCTTTTTGCTATGTATGTATAATTTTTTACAGTATATATAATCATTCTCTGATTTAACCAATATTTTCAATATATGAACCAACTTCTGGCCCTGGTTGTTGTGCAGGATTAAAGAGCTTTGTGATAATGCCTAATGGGATTATTTTTAAAGGGAAGCATCTTTACTTTCTGGAATTTTGGAGGATGCTGTTAATGCTAGAAGGTAGATTTTGAACTGTGTGACATAAATAATAATTTTCTAGCCTCATGTTGCTTTTTTGTTTTTCTCAGCATCAAAAATGTGTTAGATTTTATAGTAAGCCTTCCAATGTATAAACGTACTAAACTGAAGTGGAAATACAATTGGTGTTAACTAGCTAAAAAAATTACAGTTGATTTTTAAAAATTAGAAAATGCAAATGAAGATTAATTAAAATTATTCTAGGTGCTTTGGTAATGATATTAAAATGTTTTTAAAAGCATTTAACTGTATTCATATAACTTCATATTTATCAGCTAAGTTGTACTAAACTGAAGTGGAAATACAATTGGTGTTAACTAGCTAAAAAAATTACAGTTGATTTTTAAAAATTAGAAAATGCAAATGAAGATTAATTAAAATTATTCTAGGTGCTTTGGTAATGATATTAAAATGTTTTTAAAAGCATTTAACTGTATTCATATAACTTCATATTTATCAGCTAAGTTGAAACAGCAGTAAACAAAAGATTCTATAGAAATAACTTCTAACTGTAACATGATCATTTTTAAGAATTTTCGTCATCTAATGTAACAGTAAGCTTAACTTTTATGTTAAAATAAACCTATTTTTTTTCAGCAGCAGCAGCAGCAGTGTTGTAAAAAGTAACATAGTTTTACTTATGTTTTTATCATGAAAGTGTATACATGTATAATTTAAAACATTGTTTTTGTACCTACCTCTTCCCTACACTTCCGTGAAAGATATCTTCAAAAACCAATATAAAAACCTCATTTCTGTGAAGGCATAAATTGACTGTTACTTATATTTACAGTAATAGGAAAATAGTAAAAGGAAATCTTCTTAAATCAATTTTTATCTAAATCATTAACCATCTAGTACTGATAATTTTTCAGAGGAAATGAACATTAAAGACTGTCTAGACTTTCATTCTGTATTATAAGAAATTATACCAGTAGTCAAAATATGTTAGCATATTGTGATATCTCTTTCCTCTTCTAATCATGGTAGAAATTGCACTGTCCTTTTCTGTACTCATAGAGCTGCTGGTAAATTTATGTTTTTCTAGCATATTTTTTGCCAACTGACCTGAAAATATTTTAGGTACAAATGTTTACTGTTGTAAAATGTAAATGATCTTTAAGAAAGAATTACCAGGAGTTGGTGTGTAGAGGAAAAAAAAAAAAAGAATGGCATTTTGAGTTTAAACCCAAGTAGAGCTCTCAAAACTTGGCTCTTCATCTGGCTTAGTAGGGATAAAGGCAGTGATATTCCTCTTATTTCTCTAACTGCGTTGCTCTAGATACTAACTAGGTGATTGCAGTAGATACTAACTAGATTGCAAATATGAAGACATTTTATACATCATTTAGTGCTACAGAAATCTTAATTGAAAAATTACTCTAATTTGCAAAGTTCTTTCTTTTTCTTATTAAAAAAAATGCTATTAATTTTAGAAGGCCTTGCAAAAATCAATTGATATAGTCTCAGTGTTACCCAAACTGAAGTAGCTCTGGCTTTTGCCATCCACATTTTTAAGACTCACTTTAAATATATTACACATATTTTTCTTCATTTGAGAGAAAATGAAACAATCATTTCTTTTCTTTCAGTCTTTTTTATTTTTTAACTAGCTTTTTAAAGCAGCTAGCAGCTGCTGCAGCCACCCAGGACAGTGTATATATAATGACATTCATCAAGATTGGAATCTTACCACCCAAAAAGTATCTTTGAGCCAGACAGAAGCTACTTTAATGGCTTGAGATGAGTTGCTGAAACTTTGAATTATCTTTAATAAAGGAAAGATTCATTCTTTAGAAAATTAAATGCGATTTAAAATATACTTGGGGTTTTAGAACTAAATCATGTTTATTGCAGGTTGCTAAATAATTGAAGAAAAGTAGCTGCTTTCCAGTAGCTAGATGATAATAAGTAGAGAGAAAGGCAGTAAACTACATATGTCAATATAAAATAATTGGGTTCCTATTCGCTATAACTGAAAACATTTCATTTAAAATTACTAAGTCTGGGAGCTAGGCACTTTTCAAATAACCTAAATGTCTATCACTGATAGACTGAAAAAGAAAAGAGAAAAAAAAAACCCTGAGTTTTATGCCTATAGAAAAAAGGAACCACACATATTTTTGCAGAGTGGGAAAGATACTAAAGAAAATTTTTACTTAATTTCTGGACAAAATTTGTCTACAATTTAATTTCCACTTATACAATTACCAATAAGTTTATATCATCACAAAAGCATTTATATTTCTTAATTTCATATGCTCTGAAACAGTGCTCCTCAAAGTGCGCTCTGTGGAGCAGTGTGGTTCTGTGTCCTGTAATTAGTTTACAGTAATATATTCTCAGAAATTGGGAGTACACATTTAGAAACCTAATAGCAGTTTGACAGAGGAATTTTATTTCTGTTGAATCTAATAATGATAATACAAATATTAGGGCTTAAATTTTGAAAGTCTTCTTTCAATTTTCTAATAATTCATTTTTAATATTTTACTTATTTGTCTGTAATAGATTGGAAATTTGAAAAAGGAAAGGTAACTGGCATATCATCATAGATATTAATAGTTTGAAAATCTTGATCTAAAAAATAGTGATTATTATTTTTATTTTTTTTGGTTTAGAAGTCCTTTCTGGTTGGAAGGTAGAGTTCTGATGTCAACCTCCTTTGTATTCTCTTTCTTCAGCTAAATCTGTGGTGGTTGTGTTCCCTTTTTCTGTGGTATGGCTTGTTACAGAAAAAGGCCACCATTTTAATTGCCTATAGTAACACAGTCTATTTCTTGCTCATGTTGGCTGCAATTGTCAGCTGTGGCTCTGTCCCAAGTGTCACATTCTTTCCAGCATCCAGGGTGATGGAGCAGCCCCTGTGTGAGATGTGCCAATCTGGTGACAGAGAAAAAGAGCAGGAGGGGGAACCTGTCATGGCTCTAAAAGCTTCAGTTCAAAAGTGGCTAATGTGGTCTCACTTCCATTTCATTACCCAAATAATTTGGCTAAGCCTTGTGTCAGTGATCCTGGAAGCAGAATTTGATTTTTATGGAGACTTATGAAAAATAAGAAATAATAACATAAATGACCCCCTGGCAAATAACACATTTTCAAAATATAAAGTGTTAATATGCCAGAGTTTTTGATATCTTAGAGTCTTTCCTGTAGGAGCAGAGGATGCCAGGTAGGGTAATGCTCCAAAGGAGATTGTTAAGACGTTTTCTTTGAAATGTCTACTGACCTTAGGATTCAGATGGAACTTCAAAGAGTCTTTTGCAGTGTAGACATTTTCAACTCCCCATGGGTCCTCTCTGAATGCATTTTTGTTAGTTGGCTTCCTTCAGATTGGCTTATTGGAGATGGTGATGTTTCTAGAAGGCTTCCCAGGTGGTACAGTGGTAAAGAATCTGCCTGCCAATGCAGGAGACAAAAGACGTGTGGGTTCAAGCCCTGGGTCTGGAAGATCCCCTGAGGAAGGAAATGGCAACCCACTCCAGTGGTCTTGCCTGGAAAATCCCATGGACAGAGGAGCCTGGTGGGCTACAGTCTGCAGGGTTGCAAAGAGTCGGACATTATAGAATGACTGAACACTCACACAACAAGTTTCTAGAAAGTGAATTTCCAGAGTAGTCTGGGGAACTCTGATACTGTTTATTTGGGTGATTGAGTGGCAAGTTACAAGGTAGAAGGCTTTAGGACTGTTAACTAAACCAGCACCAATGCTGAAAAATAAACTCTTTGATGTATGTGAACTTAAAATAACTAATTAGCTCATAGGCATTTTTGTAGAAAGTTGTCAGAATGTTCTCTAGCTCACTTGTCTGATGTTGAGTCTCCCATCGCTTTTATCTGTGTTCACTGATGAATTGTACATTTTCAGTGGAATAGATGTACAGTGGAGATTTACTTAATCGTTATCTACTTTTTAGACTGCATTTCCGCTTGACACGTTCACTGCAAGTGATACTGCCTGTTTCCCATAGGATACTGAGCGTGCATGGGGAGTAGACTATGGATCTACTTCATGTGTGTACTTCTGCTGTTCCCAGTTGCTTTGTGTGCTTATAATGAGCCAGTTTCCCATCTGCCTCAAATCCTGTGAATGCCTAGTCTTTTCATTGGAATTCTGTAATATAATATTATGTAAAGTGATGAACTGTGAGTGTGACAGTGAACAAAATTATCAAGTACTGGGAAAAATCTCAGTAAGAACAAGTTAGAAAGTTACTGTGAATTAAGCATGCACAGTGAATTGCAAAAAATGATATAAATCTGATGATTTCATATGCCAATTATATTGCATGCACCTTTTAGCTTTCATTCTATTTTAATCCAAAGGAAATTAAAAATTATAAGTATTGCATTGTAAGTATAGGTTCATATGATACAAAATCCTAATCAAAGGACCTAAACTTAAAGAAATAGCTGTAATTTATACCAGAAGGGGAGTGAAAAAATCATACATATTAAAATGTTTTAATTTAAAAGACAAATATAAATATATAAATATAAATATGTTTGTCTTTTAAATTAAAACATTTTAATATGTATGCTTTTTGCTATGTATGTATAATTTTTTACAGTATATATAATCATTCTCTGATTTAACCAATATTTTCAATATATGAACCAACTTCTGGCCCTGGTTGTTGTGCAGGATTAAAGAGCTTTGTGATAATGCCTAATGGGATTATTTTTAAAGGGAAGCATCTTTACTTTCTGGAATTTTGGAGGATGCTGTTAATGCTAGAAGGTAGATTTTGAACTGTGTGACATAAATAATAATTTTCTAGCCTCATGTTGCTTTTTTGTTACTATCCTGTTAAAAATATATGCTGCTTGGATAATACAGTACTTTTTGTTAGGTTTCAGTTTTGGTTTTTCACTCATTCTTAATATCTATAAAATTATTCAGTTTATGGTTATTCTTCAGCACTTGTCTTTTGACATTTTCATAATTTTGTCCATTGAAGTGACTTTATTAAGCTCACCATTTACTTATACAAAGAAGGAACATTATTCATATTATTCTTTTATCAAGTTAGAGGTTTTCTTAGAGAAGGTCTATTTTAAAATAGTTACGTCTAGCCCCAAGTGTGAATGATTATAAGATATCTCAACATTCTCTGTATCTTGATCACACCTAAACTATTCATTTTAAGTTCAAATTGTATTACACTAAGAAGCAGCTGTCACTTAAGATAGACGTTTAAAGCAACTGCAATTTAATTTGTTGTGATTTTCTTTCTTATGCCACAGATAACACAACTGAATATCATTTTGTATTGTAGGGGAGTTAATGGAAATGTAGTAAATCTGTAAAAGGTTTGTAACACTGTTTGTTTTTCTTATCCAGACAGTGGTCCCAAGCAGGTCTGCTGGAATTCACTGATTAGCTTTGAGGCTTTGTCCATGTTATTGCCAGACTTGGAAATCTGTGGCTCTCTCCTCACATCCTTTCCCTCATTCCCTCATACTAGCTTGTACTCTTTACATTGTCAATCCCTGTCATTGTGTTATTAAAAAAAAAAATTGGAAGGATTTTTAAGCTTGAATAGAGATTGAGAAAAAGGAAATTTTTGCTTCTTTGTAGCTGTGCAATTCCTCATGTGAAACTGTGGAAGTATTCATTTTAATTTTGACTGTCAGAGACCCACCTCTTATGGTGGGTTCCAGAAAAAAATGACTTAGCTGTCTTAGTTTTGCTTCTAAATCAGTAGCAGAAGGACTTCAAATGTATTATTTAGAGATTAGGAACTTGAAAATCATAGCGCATTTTCTCAGCAAGTATCAGTGACCTTCAGTAGTGATACTGTGGTGCTGCGCCACTGCCGAGCAACCATGGAGACTAATGACTTTTGACCTAAATCTTGAAGGCTTATTATTATACTCTCACTTCTTAGTTACTTGTTTTCTTTCTTATTTTAACATTTTAAAAGTTGAGATCCAATTCACATAACATTTACCATTTCAAATTGTACACTTCAAATTGTAGTTTTTAGTATCGTCAAATCACTATGTTGTGCAACCACTGCTGCTAATTTCAGAACATTTCCATCACTCCCAACAGAAACCTCATAGGTATTAGTATTTAGTCCCAATTCTTCTCTTCCTCTGTTTTTGGTAACCACTAATCAACAAAGGTCCATCTAGTCAAGGCTATGGTTTTTCCAGTGGTCATGTATAGATGTGAGAGTTGGACTGTGAAGAAAGTTGAGTGCCGAAGAATTGATGCTTTTGAACTGTGGTGCTGGAGAAGACTCTTGAGAGTCCCTTGGACTGCAAGGAGATCCAGCCAGTCCATTCTAACAGCCCTGCGTGTTCTTTGGAAGGAATGATGCTAAAGCTGAAACTCCAATACTTTGGCCACCTCATGCGAAGAGTTGACTCATTGGAAAAGACTCTGATGCTGGGAGGGACTGGGGCAGAAGGAAAAGGGGACGACAGAGGATGAGATGGCTGGATGGCATCACTGACTCGATGGACGTGAGTTTGAGTGAACTCTGGGAGTTGGTGATGGACAGGGAGGCCTGGCATGCTGTAATTCATGGGGTTACAAAAAGTCGGACACAAATGAGCGACTGAACTTAACTGAATCTATTTTCCCTAAATCTGTGGATTTGCGTATTCTGGGCATTTCATTAAACATGGAATCATACAGCATGGTGCCTTGTGTTTCTGGCTTCTTTCACTTTTTATTACACTGTTTTCAAGGATCATTCATTTTGTAGTGTGTAGCAGTCAGTTCTTCATTCCATTTTATGGCTGGATAATATTCTCCATGTAAATATACCACATCTTGTTTATCCATTCCTGAGCAGATGGACATTTGGGTTGTTTCTACTTTTTAACTGTTGTGAATAAAAGCTATTATTGTGAATAACACTTTTATGAACATTTGCGCATGTGTGTGCTAAGTTGCTTCAGTCTTGTCTGACTCATTGCACCCCTATGGATCATAGCCCACAAGGCTCCTCTGTCCATGGGATTCTCCAGGCAAGAATACTGGAGTGGATTGCTACCAAGGCTTGAACCTACCCAAGGCTTGATCCTATGTCTCTTGCAGCTTTTGCATTGTAGGCGATTCTTTACCACTGAGCCATTTATGTACAGGTTTTTATGTGCTTTCAGTGATCTGGGTTGCCTTGGTAAGCCAATATTCTTACCAGTTCGGCTATTTGGCTACGCTAGTCATTTGTTTGACCTAAGATCCTTGCACCTGCCCATTTCTACTCTGCATCATATTTCCCCAACTCCCATGAACTCTGCTTCTATTGAGTTGGTTTAGTTGGAGGCGAAACATGAGGGCAGGTTGAGGGAGAAGCCAGGGAGCTTCCCCTTCTTCCCTCACACAGCCTCTGTCTAAAGTGTGGCTGACCTTATCTCCTGGGGCAAGTGTGTTTTTGTTCTTGTTGCTTATCTTTCAATGAGCTCAGGTCATGCCAGGAAAGCTTGCCTTGTTTCCAGCTTCTGCTGGATGGCCCTGGCTTCTGGATTCCAGTAAATTCTTCCTCTTCCTTAGGGAAATTACCAGATTCCTATTATTGCTAATCCCTGGGTTACATAATTGTCTTCCACTTGAATTCTTTTTTCACTATGACCTATGTAACCATAGGTTATAGGAGAAAAGAAAAGATATGAGCATCTGAATGCAGAGTTTCAAAGAACAGAAAGGAGAGATAAGAAAGTCTTCCTCAGGGATCAGTGCAAGGAAATAGAAGAAAACAAAAGAAAGGGAAAGACTGGAGATTTTTTTCAAGAAAATTAGAGATATCAAGGGAAAATTTCGTACAAAGAAGGGCACAATAAAGGACAGAAATGGTATGGACCTAACAGAAGCAGAAGATATTAAGAAGAGGTGGCAAGAATACACAGAAGAACTATACAAAAAAGATCTTCATGACCCAGATAACCACGATGGTGTGATCATTCACCTAGAGCCAGACTGGAATGTGAAGTCAAGTGGGCCTTAGAAAGCATCACTACGAACAAAGCTAGTGGAGGTAATGGAATTCCAGTTGAGCTATTCAAATCCTGAAAGATGATGCTTTGAAAGTGCTGCACTCAATATGCAGCAAATTTGGAAAACTCAGCAGTGGCCACAGGACTGCAAAAGGACAGTTTTCATTCCAGTCACAAAGAAAAGCAATGCCAAAGAATACTCAGACTACTGCACAGTTCCACTCATCTCACACACTAGCAAAGTAATGTTCAAAATTCTCCAAGCCAGACTTCAACAGTATGTGAATTGTGATCTTCCAGATGTTCAAGCTGATTTTAGAACAGGCAGAGGAACCACAGATCAAATTGGCAACATCTGCTGGATCACTGAAAAATCAAGAGAGTTCCAAAAAACATCTACGTCTGCTTTATTGACTATGTCAAAGCCTTTGACTGCGTGGATCACAACAAACTGGAAAATTCTGAAAGAGATGGGAATACCAGAATACCTGACCTGCCTCCTGAGAAATCGGTATGCAGGTCAAGAAGCAACACTTAGAATTGGACATGGATCAACAGACTGGTTCTAAATATGGAAAGGAGTACGTCAAGGCTGTGTGCTGTCACCCTGCTTATTTAACTTATATGCAGAGTATATCATGAGAAATGCCAGGCTGAGTGAAGCAAAAGCTGGAATCAAGATTGCCGGGAGAAATACTAATAACCTCAGATATACAGATGCTGCTGCTGCTGCTGCTGCTGCTAAGTCGCTTCAGTCGTGTCCGACTCTGTGTGACCCCATAGATGGCAGCCTACCGGGCTTCCCTGTCCCTGGGATTCTCCAGGCAAGAATACTGGAGTGGGTTACCATTTCCTTCTCCAATGCATGAAAGTGAAAAGTGAAAGTGAAGGCGCTCAGTTGTGTCACTATGACACCACCTTTATGGCAGAAAGTGAAGAGAAACTGAAGAGCCTCTTGATGAAAGTGAAAGAGGAGAGTGAAAAAGTTGGCTTAAAGCTCAACATTCAGAAAACGAAGATCATGGCATTTGGTCCCATCACTTCATGGGAAATAGATGGGGAAACAGTGACAGAATTTTTTTTTTTTTTTTGCTCCAAAATCACTGCAGATGGTGATTGCAGCCAGAAAATTAAACGATGCATACTCCTTGGAAGAAACCTGGACAGCTTATTAAAAAGGAGAGCCATTACTTTGCCAACAAAGGTCCATCTAGTCAAAGATAGCTGTTTTTTTTTTTAAGTTTTTTCCAGTAGTCATGTATGGATTGAGAGCTGGACTATAAAGAAAGCTGAGTGCTGAAGAATTGATGCTATTGAACTATGGTGTTGGAGAAGACTCTTGAGAGTCCCTTGGACAGCAAGGAGATCCAATCAGTCCATCCTGAAGGAAATCATTCATGAATTTTCTTTGGAAGGAGTAATGTTGAAGCTGAAACTCCAATACTTTGGCCACCTGATGTGAAGAACTGACTCGTTTGAAAATACCCTGATGCTGGGAAAGATTGAATGTGGGAGGAGAACTGGATGACAGAGGATGAGATGATTGGATGGCATCACAGACTCAGTGGACCTTATTTGAATTTGGGATGGACAGGGAGTCCTGGCGTGCTGCAGTCTGTAGGGTTGCAAAGAGTCAGACACGACTGAGTGACTGAATAGAACTGAACTCAACTATGTAACCAATTTCCTGTACTAAGTCCCTCTTCTTGCAATAAGGATTGTGATTTCCATTCTGGGTCCCCATCACTGGAATAGTATTTCCCTTCTGTTAGGCCTACTGAGTTACGCAAGTCAACAAAATACCCTTCACATTGTGATTTAGATATTCTAAAGCATCACTGTAATGGTTTAGCTCAGTGGCCCTGCATCTGTTAAAGTATTTTGAGTAAAATTTTTTTTGGAGGTAATTTTAACAACTTTGTGAATTTTTGTGGCTTTTTTATGATAGAGAAGTATGTAGTATAAAATTTAAATTACTCAGAATTCTCAAAAACTCAGCAATTAGAGATATTGTTCTATTCTTGACCTGCATTGTAACAAATTAATTATGTTTTAATTTAAACAGCCTTTTTGATGTTCCCTCTGTTGAAGAACAGTTCCTTCTTCATCATGATATTTTCCCCTCCAGTGTATGGTAAATGTGTCACTTAAAGTCGAGTAGTTTGCAGTGGGTGTTGGTAAAATAAAATTTCAGGGTGAATAACACACCTTGTGAATGAGTTTCTTGAGGTAGAGTTTAATGTGGATGATGTATCACTATTACTTCTATTTCACTATCAGACTAGCAGTTCTCTATTTTGAGGACTTCTATCGTTTATAAGCTAATGGTTGCTCTAGTATCACTTATCCTTCCATTTCAGCTTTCCCGCTCTTTCTTGTTGGGGGTAGTCACAACCATACTGTCTTTTCCTTGCCTGTAGTGGGTACGGTGCACCCAAAGCAGCAACCCCATTTTTTTTTTGAAGAAAATCTTTTAAAAGGAAAGAATACATTCTTCCTGGAAAGAATCAGGCAGGCTCATCAGTTACAGGGGAGGGCAGAGAACAATGAAATAATTATTTCAGATTTATTAGGTGAAGGAAATTCGATTCCTACTCCCTGTCCAATTTCTCAGTCAGATATCTAGACAGATATTTTCAGATATTTAGGAATGCAGGAGCATGGTAATGCATTCTTTTTGAATGCATCCAAAGCATTCTTCCTAAGGAGGTCATGTATAGATGCCAGCCAAGTAAGAGGAATACGTGGCATGCCAATCAGTCGCTCAGCCTCAGGAGAGAGTAAAGTGGGAAAAGTAAAGAACAAAATACGGAACAGCCATAGAGAGCAACTAAGAAGAGAGCGGAAAGAGAAGTCCCATGAAGAAATTTCCTGGGAGGAGTTTTCTGGAAGGAAAAATGGCAAAATGGGACCTTAGAAGAGTTTTGGATATGAATAAAGGTTTTCTGTAGAAGAAAAAAGTAAGACTCAATTTACACATGATACTGGAAAGCGTTTCCTTTAGGTGGCTGGTAAAGACTGTTTATGTCCTACCCCCACCTGCAATGGATATGTTGAAGTGCTACCCACCCCTCTACCCCATGTGATGGTATTTAGAGCTGAAGTCTTCAGAAAGTAATTAGGCTTAGAAGAGGTCATGAAAACCCTGTGATGGGATTAATATCCTTAAAAAAGAAAAAGAGAGATCATGCTATCACATGAGGACACAGTGACAGTCTGCAAGCCAAGAAGAGGGTCCTCAACAGGAATCAGGTCTTCTGGCACCTTGATCCTGGACTTCCAAGCCTCCAAAACTGAGAAATAGATGTCTGTTGTTTAAACCATCCAGTTGGTGATAGTTTGTTATGGCAGCCTGGATGGACATAATGGTCCAGGGTCCTGTCATTGAACTGTGAACAGTCCTAGTTTTCTAGTTGACTCTGCAATGAACAACATTTACTAAGGTGTAAGAACTGTTCATTAGTTTTTAACTGTTTAAATTAACCTATAGAAGCATCACTAAATACTTGGTGCTTACAATGTTTTTGTAAAAATAATAATGACAATTTGGGAAGATTTTCTAAAAAGACTATTCTTACTTGAGTAACCATTTAAAAAAATTTGTCATTAAGATGTAAGTGAATTATATCTTTATAGTGATAATTGTTTATGATATACTTGCCAATTGATGAAACAGGCCAGGCTGATGTATTACTTTATGGATGAAAATGTTCATCCCCTTAAGTGGAAAGTAAGTGAGAAGAGAGCTCCATCAGGACTGAAGGTGAATGAACCATGTGCAGATTGACATTTCTGAGTGCGTTATAGAAATTTGTTTGTTTGCTTGTTTGCTTTTAACCCCAGCAGTTCTAACTTGCTTTCTTTATTTTTTACTGTCAGTTGATTGCTCAGTGTGCTTAGCTCCAGTTACTATGAGTGTCATCATTAGGCGGTAGTGATGTGCAGACTTGATTCTGTTGAAGAGTTTTTCTTGAGAGATACAAGACTTTTACCTTTGTATTAGGCAGGGAGCAACAGGAAACAGATGCACGCTCAGGGGTCTCACTGAAGATAGTTTTATGAAGGCCTCTTTATAGCAGGCTGATGAGAGTTAAGGGAACAATCAGGATTAGAAGCTCTTGCGTCTACCTTTGTGTGTAGGTATGGGAGAGGAAGGAGTGGTTGCTGTAGCATAGGTAGAGCTGAAGCTTTCAAAGAGTTGCCCAGGTTTAGATTCTGTGGCTAGAAAAAGGTAGGGATGGATGTGGATGCTAAATATCTCTTATACCAGCATCTGCTGTTGGCCAGTACCAGCCTAAAGCTGAAGGGCAGGGGAGTCTTGGGATTGCTGTCCACTGAAGTCAACCTCCAGGGTCTCAAAGAGCAGGTCTGAGAAACTCAGAAGGATTTTAAGGTGGAACTAGCAGAGAAATGAGGAATAACCAGATCAGCTATCAGGTTTCTCTTCATGTGATTTAGAGGTACCCAAATCACTAGAGGCATTTTTTTTTTCACTCTGTTTTCTTCTGAGTGACTCCAAACTTCCTTAAATTGCACATCAGTGTATTATATACATTTTTATTCAAAGAAGAAAACATTTTTGGAACAGTGTTTCATCTTTCCTTGCTCCCTCCCCTTCATTTTTTCCTTTCCTCCCTCCTTCCCTCTTTATTTTCTCCCTCCAGTCCTTTTCCTTGGATATATTTTTGATCATATTAATTCTGAGCAAGGCTAGTACATAATATTAAGAAGTGGAAGAGTTTCAGATTTACAGAAGGGTCTGAGTTTTTAGGGAAAAGAAGATGGAACTTTATTTAAAGCAAGAAGTTAACTTTGTTGCAATTTATCAGAGGTTGCTGAAATATAATAAAACAATATGTGTGATTACCAATACGTCTAAACTCTAGTAAAAGTTTTTCTTTTATTCCCTCCTGAATAATAGAACATAGTCTTAAAGTAAGGTGTTTACTCTGTTAAAGCTGTAATATTTCCCAAATAATGTACAAGTTCACTAAATATACTGTTGTGCATTGGCATATGGTGAGTTTTTTAGAAAGTAGGTTTGCTTCCAAAATCTGTTAGAGGCCTTGATGTTGGCAGAGCACATGAAAATCTGCAGTTTAAATTCAAGAACTTCTCTTTCAACCCTCCAGCTTAGGTAGCAGTATTTATTGAACACTTTCTATGTGCCAGACACTGTGTTAAGTCATGGAAATTTAAATAAAGAAGGACAGTAATTCTCTTCTAGCAAGGGAAATGGATGGTCTTCTCTTAACTGACTGTGATTGCCTAAGCTCATGTAGTAATTAAACTGTGGATCTGATGTTCTTCTAAGTATTGTGGCCATTTCTGTATGCTTTTTTATGTAGAAAATAAAGGTATATTTATAAAGTATAAAGATATTTTACAAAATAAAAGAATTATATAGAGATATTTTCTTAAATACTATCTAAAGTTGAAACAACTCTTAGAATATAATTTAGTGATAATTATAAACAATATACTCTTTCACAGTCCTTTTTTGAAAAGTATTTTCTGATTGCTTATTTGGTGACATTTTGTGGTTTATTTTTAAACCAAAAAGTGTCAAAATGAAACTTCTGAGGTATATTTATAGAGAATCTGTAATTGATTTAAATGATACATGAGGGCTTTTTTGTCAAACTGAACTGAGCTAGGAAAAAAATCCCTTAGAATAGCTGTATTTAGATTTTAATGAAACTAGGCAGAAAGGAGACTAAAGTGAATTTCCTTTTTAGTCTTTTAAATGAAAAAGTGCATCATTTGTCCTATATATCTTATTCATCATCAGTCATAGCAAAGCATTCATTCCCATGAGAGAGATAATGGATTCAGAGAGCTGAGAGGAATGGAAGATTGTCATTCAATGCAGATGAGTTTTAGTAATATTCTTATCATGAGAAATTGGGTTGCAGAACCTTAAGATTTGGAATTAAGTTGCCATAGATATATTTAATTAAAAGTAGATTGCTTTAACCTTTCTTTAAGTTAGAAATAGGTTTAAAATCTTAAATTAAATTTATAGTTAGTTTGTATTTAACTTGTATTCAAGGCTTGCCTTTAATAGGGATTCTTTATAAAGTTTAGCCCCCAAAAAGTACATTTTAATTGAACTATTACAGTGAACATATAAAGAAATTTCTGAAAGAATTTAATAACTTGGTATATTGGACCTGAGTATGGTTTACTTTTCTCCCAATGGAAAAAGTAACCAAACTATCAAACCAAACTAAAATCTGAGAACAAAAGTAGGTTCTGCCTTCTGAACTTTTCTAACATCTCGTTACAAAGCTTCTCAATCCTTATAAATTGTGTTTCCTAATGTCTCAGTATCATCATGTAGTAGGTTGTTATCTCATTTATTCAGTATAATTCTGTCTGATGGGCAGTACTTTTCTAGAAGTTAAGCATATGAAGAATGAAGTTGTCAAAGTAAGCAAGCATAAATTAAAAGAAAAAATATAGTACCTGTGTTAGCTAGATTTGCAAATTCTACTGCAGAATTGGTTTGAGGTTAAACAGAGATAACTGCATTTTATAGTTTTAAGACATCAGGGTCCCTTGTTCTAGGCAAATGCTGAGGTTTGGGCTGTGTTTTGGGCTATGAAGTTTCTCCTGCTTAAGAAAACCCAGATGAGTAGGACCCAGGGACAGAGTTGATACCAGTTGCTGCAGCTCTCTTCTGTCATCAGTCTGTGTCTCCTGTCAATCATTCAACATAGCTGATCCTTTTTCTCTAAGGTTTACTAAGTTAGAAGAGGTACTTTATCTTCTACTGGTTTACTTTGTCCTAAGAGCTACTGGTTGAGTGGTAATATAACCTTAAGTACTTTATAGCTTTATCTTTCTTGGCAATTATGAGTTTTCTTTTTTTAATGGCTAGGGCATGCTAACTAGCATAAAAGTATCTCTGAAAAGTATCTCAGATTAATTGTTCATGTTAAAATCAAAGTAAAGGTAAATCTATTCACTACAACTTTCATTTCCTTTTTAAAGGAAAGCTTGCTATAGAAAATGGTCCCTATTTGTTCTTTTTTTTTTTTTTTTCCTTCTCTCCACAGGGTGAGGTAATCACAAACTAAAATCTCCTATAAATATACCATCATTACCCAGAAGGTAATTACAGCTTGTAGAAGTGTTAATCTTTTCTCAATGAAGATCAAGATTCATTCACTCTCGGAGGCTTGTTGAAAAAAACATGGTCACGTGAGGCATACAGAAAATAAGACCCATTGTTGCAAACAAATGGATTATCCTCATTTATACCTGCACTAGGGATCCCCTAGGGGCTCAGTTGGTAAAGAATCTGCCTGCAGTGCAGGAGACCGGTTTCCATCCCTGGGTCAGGAAGATCCTTTGGAGAAGGAAATGGCAGCCCACTCCAGTACTCTTTCCTGGAGAATTCCATGGACAGAGGAGCCAGGCAGTCTGTAGTTCATGGGAGTGCCGAGAGCCGGACATGCCTGTGAGATACTCGCTTTCACTTCTTCAGACTTTATATTGGTTTACACCTTCAGTATCAGCCATATAGGGAGAGCCTGCTGTGTACAGTGCCGTAAAGCAAGTAAGTGCAGATGAAACTGTGTAAAAATGATAGCTCTCAGTGTGATGCCTGGCATCTAGTATATTTATAATAAATATTTCTTCACTAACTCATTTTTAGCTTTTGTCCAGCGTTTTTAACTTCAATAGAAAATATTAACTTTTTTTTTTTTTCTAATTTGTCAAAACGTATCTTTGCTGGATTATATTTTGAAGGTGTGGACTCTCTTGCTAGGCTCACTGATGGTGATATTGTTCCAAAACGGAAGCATGGCAAATTTTGTTTTTTTTGGAATAAGTAGATTGTACTTAAGAAAGCCTACTCTTAAGTTTCTCTAGATAAAATATTCCTTTGTATGGAATCTGGATTCATTTCTTCACCAAATGATTCAGTATTTTGTTGACAAAGTCACTGGAACAATATTGGTAGAGGGTTAAAGATAAAACTATTGAAAATCCCACATTTCAGGGGGTGAGAGATGAGAAAGAAGAGGTGAAGGCATGAAAGAAGAAATAGCAGTAGAAAAATGGGTTTTACTGTTCTTCAGTCACTATGTCATTTTTGACTCTTTGCGACCCCATGGACTGCCTCACGCCAGACTTCCCTGTCCTTCACTGTCTCCCGGAGTTTGCTTAAACTCATCTTCATTGAATCAGTGATGCCATCCAACCAACTCATCCTCTGTTGCCCCTTTTCCCTCTTGTCCTCAATCTTTCCCAGCATCAGGGTCTTTTCCACTGAATTGGCTTTTCGCATCAGGTGACCAAAGTATTGAAGCTTCAGCATCAGTCCTTCCAGTAAATAATCAGGATTGATTTCCTTTAGGATTGACTGGTTTGATCTCCTTGCTGTTCAAAGAACTCTCAAGAGTCTTCTTTAGCACTGCTGTTTAAAGGCATCAGTTCTTCAGTGCTCAGCCCTCTTTACGCTTTGCCTCTCACATCTGTACATGACTATTGGAAAAACTATAGCTTTGACTATCCAGACCCTTGTCAGCAAAGTAATTTCTCTGTTTTTTGATATTCTGTCTAGTACAGTGATTTTGGATCCCAAGAAAATAAAATCTATCACTACTTCTACTTTTTCCCCATCTATTTGCCATGAGGTGATGGGACTGGATACTGTGATCTTCGTTTTTTGAATGTTGAGCTTTAAGTCATCTTTTTCACTCTCCTCTTTCACCCTCATCAAGAGGCTCTTTAGTTCCTCTTCACTTTCTGCCATTAGAGCGATGTCATCTGCACATCAGAGGCTGTTGATATTTCTCCTGGCAATCGTGATTCCATCTTGAGCTTCATCTAGCCCGGCATTTTGCACGATGTACTCTGCATGTAAGTTGAATAATCAGGTGACAATATATAGCTTTGATGTACTCCTTTCCTGATTTTGGAAAAGTGTCCTAGAAGGGAGGATTTCAAGGAAGAAATTGACATCTACAGTATTCTATCTCTCTAATATCTATAGTATTATATCTCTCTAGTATTTACAGTATCATATCTCTCTAATATCTACAGTATTATATCTATAATATCTAAAATGTGATGAACAATTGACTATGCAATAAGTGTTTGAAAGAGACTATTTCAGTAAGTCTTCCCAATAGCTTGACGAGATGGATTTTATTACTATTCTCATTTCCAGAAAAGCAAATTGAGACTTAGACTGGGGAACTCACACTTGGTAACCTGTACCAGAAATGTGATTGCATTCAAGGCATTCTGTCCTCTGTCCTCTAAGTACTGAGCTGGAGGAAGGTCAAGACCATGAGCTCTAAGGAAAGTGAATTCCATCTACAGATTCTTTTTGCAGTGCTAGAAAATGACCCTTAACAGAGAGTTGTTTCTATATTTTATAGATATGGAAATTGAAATTCAAGAAGTTATTTAACCTGCCAAAAGTCACATATCTAGTAAATGGGAATTGAAAGTTTTAGCTACAAGTATACCTACACATATTTATTCTATTACTGATCTGCTTACCAGTAGCATCCCAATTTCATACTCTTAAATTACATGCAACTGCCATGATATACATCTGAAGTCAGTTTATGTCTCCAGAAGGTGATTTATATTTTTGAGATAATTTTGTATGTAAACTATAAGGCCTCAATGTTGACTGTGTGTATGTAACATTATATATGTACATATATACACATATGTGTGTGAGTGATACCTGCCAAAAGTCACATATCTAGTAAATGGGAATTGAAAGTTTTAGCTACAAGTATACCTACACATATTTATTCTATTACTGATCTGCTTACCAGTAGCATCCCAATTTCATACTCTTAAATTACATGCAACTGCCATGATATACATCTGAAGTCAGTTTATGTCTCCAGAAGGTGATTTATATTTTTGAGATAATTTTGTATGTAAACTATAAGGCCTCAGTGTTGACTGTGTGTATGTAACATTATATATGTACATATATACACATATGTGTGTGAGTGATATAATAGATATATAAGTAATAAAATGGTGCTCATTCTTTACCTTTGAGTCATGAGACAGGAAAATTAAAAGAAGTGGCTCAACTTGAAAGAGAAGTCATATCTATAATCTATTGAGATAGATATTGAAGGAAAACCAGACTTTTTGAGTGTGATCAGTTGAGTTATTTTAGTGGGACTTAATCATGCTTACAAACAATGATTGTAATGTCTAGCATAGGAAAAGAAAGACAAAGAAAATCATAGATATTTTAACCTTTTTTTGAAAATAAGGTCATCCTTTAAAAATGTGACTCCTGATTATGCTACTCTTAAGAGATATTCATTCTGTTATGATAAGTAATGGTAACAAAGATGATGAATAATTAACAAATGGTTACATACTTTATGATGAACCATAGCATGATTGTAGTTTAAAATTTTATATTACATCTAACTATAAAATTATGAGTAATTCTGGTAGCTGTTTGTTTAATGCACACTATTGATTTTGTGCTGTGTGTTTGATCCAATGCTAAAGCTGGAGGTATATCTTACCTTATTACTTTTTGGTTTCTATTTCTGCGTTACATTTATTGTCATATTTGATTGATAGTGCTTCATCTGAGATCTAGTTCATGCATTTCTCTGGGAACCTTAATAAGAGGAATTTAGAGAGAAAGTATGCACTGAAGGGATGTCGCTGTGACCTTGATTGGTGTCTAGTGGCTGCCTGTTATCAAAGAGCTTGACTCTACATAGTCTTAAGTAGCACAGCAGTCCCTATGGTAGTCAAGATCTCCTCCCAGCACTTAGTGGACACTGGGACAGCCACTGAAAAAGTAGATGGTTCCTGTCTTCAAAGTATAGATTTAAAGGGTTTATATAGTGGGCAGATGGTCAGTTGTCAAGAGAGAATGGAAGGGGCTTTGTGTGTTCAAAAAGTGATATGGCCTAGTCCCCCAGTGATGGGGGAGAGTGATTTAGGATGAGAGGGCTCCTTGCAGCGCTCTGTTAGGGGTGGTTAAAAGGGACAGAAACATTTTAATGAGTTTGTTTTAAATTTTAGAGTTTTTGAATCTGATCAGTGCAGTAGTTAAGAAAAGCATGATTATTCCTTTGTTTGAATTTAGATATATAGCTATTATGTCAGAGCCAGAAAACCTGACAATAGTAAATGACTTAAATATTCTTTATTTTTTTGTGGAATTGCCTTAATGGCAGTCAGATTTATTCTTGAACATGTTAAACCTCCATAGAACTTGTCAGTATTTTCCTGAAATTGGGTCTCAGATTTCTGAAATGGGAGTGGAGAAAGATGTGAAAATTGATGGCCTCAAGCTTTTTAAAATCCAAATTGAAACTTGTACTACAAAGAGAGAAGTTTAACCTGAGAGTTTATGCCTGTATCAGCATGACATTGCTGTGACCTTGATTGGTGTCTAGTGGCTGCCTGTTATCAAAGAGCTTGACTCTACATAGTCTTAAGTAGCACAGCAGTCCCTATGGTAGTCAAGATCTCCTCCCAGCACTTAGTGGACACTGGGACAGCCACTGAAAAAGTAGATGGTTCCTGTCTTCAAAGTATAGATTTAAAGGGTTTATATAGTGGGCAGATGGTCAGTTGTCAAGAGAGAATGGAAGGGGCTTTGTGTGTTCAAAAAGTGATATGGCCTAGTCCCCCAGTGATGGGGGAGAGTGATTTAGGATGAGAGGGCTCCTTGCAGCGCTCTGTTAGGGGTGGTTAAAAGGGACAGAAACATTTTAATGAGTTTGTTTTAAATTTTAGAGTTTTTGAATCTGATCAGTGCAGTAGTTAAGAAAAGCATGATTATTCCTTTGTTTGAATTTAGATATATAGCTATTATGTCAGAGCCAGAAAACCTGACAATAGTAAATGACTTAAATATTCTTTATTTTTTTGTGGAATTGCCTTAATGGCAGTCAGATTTATTCTTGAACATGTTAAACCTCCATAGAACTTGTCAGTATTTTCCTGAAATTGGGTCTCAGATTTCTGAAATGGGAGTGGAGAAAGATGTGAAAATTGATGGCCTCAAGCTTTTTAAAATCCAAATTGAAACTTGTACTACAAAGAGAGAAGTTTAACCTGAGAGTTTATGCCTGTATCAGCATGACATGGAGTAGCAATTGAAGTTTTCTTACACCCCACAGAGCTAATAAACACATTGGTTCATTTAAAAGTGATTCAGTTTTCTTGGATTTTGGATTTCAGAAAAGAAGGAGCATAGTCTAATGAATTATAACTTCTATGTCTTATAAATGTAGAAATAACATATTGAGGTCTATTTTAGATGATATTTTTGTTTATATATGGATGATTATTCATTTTGTGAATCTTTAATAGTCTGTTGAACATTTTAGAAGATCACTTTTTTATTGCAGATATTTAAAAATGCAAAAAAAGCAAAATGGCTGTCTGGAGAGGCCTTACAAATAGCTGTGAAAAGAAGAGAGGGGAAAAGCAAAGGAGAAAAGGAAAGATATAAGCATCTGAATGCAGAGTTCCAAAGAATAGCAAGAAGAGATAAGAAAGCCTTCTTCAGCTATCAATGCAAAGAAATAGAGGAAAACAACAGAATGGGAAAGACTAGAGATCTCTTCAAGAAAATTAGAGATACCAAGGGAACATTTCATGCAAAGTTGGGCTCGATAAAGGACAGAAATGGTATGTACCTAACAGAAGCAGAAGATATTAAGAAGACGTGGCAAGAACACACAGAAGAACTGTACAGAAAAGATCTTCATGACCCAGATAATCATGAGGATGTGATCACTAATCTAGAGCCAGACATCTTGGAATGTGAAGTCAAGTGGGCCTTAGAAAGCATCACTACGAACAAAGCTAGTGGA
>SJYX01023020.1:159321-225530 GCA_006410675.1 Oreotragus oreotragus | reverse complement strand
GAAGAATTGATGCTTTTGAGCTGTGGTGTTGGAGAAGACTCTTGAGAGTCCCTTGGACTGCAAGGAGATCCAACCAGTCCATTCTGAAGGAGATCAACCCTGGGGTTTCTTTGGAAGGAATGATGCTAAAGCTGAAACTCCACTACTTTGGCCACCTCATGCAAAGAGTTGACTCATTGGAAAAGACTCTGATGCTGGGAGGAGTTGGGGACAACAGAGGATGAGATGGCTGAATGGCATCACGGACTCGATGGACCTGAGTCTGAGTGAACTCCAAGAGATGGTGATGGATAGGGAGGCCTGGCGTGATGCGATTCATGGGGTCACAAAGAGTCGAACACGACTGAGCGACTGAACTGAACTGAACTGACATTAGAAAAGTCCCTGATGCTGGGAATGATTGAAGGCATGAGAAGGTGATGACAGAGGATGAGATGGTTGCATGGCATCAGTGACTCAATGGACATGAGTTTGAGTACGCTTCGGCAGTTGGTGATGGACAGGGAAGCCTGGTGTACTGCAGTCCATGGGGTTGCAAAGAGTCGGACACGACCAAGTGACTGAACTGAACTGAGATTAATTACGTATAATTTATATATTATTATAACACACACATGTATATATACTTCTTTTCTGGGTGGCTGTGCTGTGAGGTTTGCATGATCTTAATTCCCCAACCAGTGATTAAACCTGGTCCCTGGCAGTGAAAACTCCAAGTCCTAGTCACTGGACACCAGGGAACTCCAACACTTTTTAACACTATAATTTTGTAAACTTTTCACTTTATATGTAATATATAATTAATCTAGCTTATAATTAAATATCACCACTTAAAAAATGACCTCTTGAAACATATTTATATGTTATATAAAATATATAATACTCTTTAGAGTTTAGTACATAAATAAAAAAATCAAGATCTGTCTCCAAATAAAAGTTAATACATTAATTTCTTTTAATTACTATA
This sequence comes from Oreotragus oreotragus, assembly GCA_006410675.1. NCBI lineage: Eukaryota > Metazoa > Chordata > Mammalia > Artiodactyla > Bovidae > Oreotragus > Oreotragus oreotragus. The sequence goes on along the minus strand of SJYX01023020.1, from coordinate 224,563 downwards.
ATTTTTCTTTATAGCTACTTAGTTAGTGACCCATATTAATTGGAAAGAATAATAAAATGGAATTACCTAGTTTTTTGTGCTTTTTAATTATTTACATTATTTTTTTAAATGTAGAGATAATTATTTATCATCTTAGTGTATAATGAAGTCTTACTAAAGAATACTATTTATGTTCCTTTGGAAAAGTAAAAATAAAATCTTCTTTGGCTAATTTTGTTCTTTGCTAAGTTTCCAGTTTCCAGTTAATCCTGTGATCTTGATTTGGCGTAAAACCTTGAAAATTTATTCTTTCAGGAAAAACTAGCTGAGTACTTATATAGGAATACTACACTGGTTATTGGCATACAAGGATGAAGAATATTTGATCTCTACCTTCAGATACCTTGTAGTCAATCATATGGATATCAATACAGACACATATAATAAGTGAAAACAGATTAATAGTAATAGATGCAGGTAATAATAGGTACTGGTTTAGGCTATTTTTGGGAAGTTCAGAGGGGTAGTCCTGACTCTTACTTGGTGCATAAAGTCAGCATAGCATTTGTAACGCTGTGTAACATACTATTCCCTGCTCAGTCCGTAAAAACAGTAAACATTTATCTCTCAGTCATGTATTTATGAATCTGCCAGGGTGACTCTGTTTTTTAGCCGTCTTGATGTGCTTAGGAAAGATATAAGGTAGCAATCAAGATTAAAAAAAATTTTTTTTGGTAGTAGATGAGGCTGCTGATGAGGTACAGGGGAAATGTTGTAAAGCATTATGAAAATTTATTGTTTAAACTGTACAAAGATTGCTGTAGCAGCATTTCCCTGTTCTAGACTCCATGATACCAATTATTCCAGACTGAATATGACATATAAATCCATGATACTTTCTGACATGTCTGTGTCATTGATGTCTATTTTAGATCCCGTTTGAAAGCTCTCCAACCAATCTCTTCCTGGATGTTTTCTCTCCCTTGAACCTTGACCTTCTGCTGCACTCACCTTATAAATCTGCAATGTTGCTCACATCAAATTGTCTAATTTCTCTGCTCCTGCACAGCTTCTAGCCACCATGAGGAAAATCACGCAGCCATATGAACTGCTACTTTTTTGGTTCAAGGCCATTAACACTCTACAGCAATCCCTTGCACATGCCCAGTCAGCTCTTTCTTACATCCTCCACAGTAGCTATAATACTTCAGATTCACCACTCCTTGCAGAATCCTTCATTTCACTGCCTCCTCATTTCCCATTAGTATAATACTTGCTTTTACTTTTCAAAGAAAATAGAAGACAGCAGAAAGGAAAACTGCAGCATCCAAACCATTTCGCTAAAAAGATCTCTGTAGCTATCTTCATCCTTCCCACATACTTTGAAAAGTTAGCAGTGGAAGTTGGTGTCATGAATCTATATGTTGAATCCTTTTTCTTTTCTTCCTCAATATAGTAAATCTGTCTATTGATGTTTCTCCTGTCAGCCTTTCTTTTTGCTATTTCCTTTTTCTCTGCATATGAAGTTGCGCAACCCTTTACTTCCTTAAATAAATTGAAAACTAAAGAAGATCCCTGTCTTAATTTTCTGTCCAGTGTCTGGGACAGTATTGTAAATTATTGGTTACCAAACCTGTGTGTGCATACCACAAAATTAGGAAACTTTATGAAAGTACAGCTCTACACCTGGGTCTGATTCAAGGATCTGGGGTGGAGTCTGTTAATTCCTAACTTTTAAAAGCAACCATGCTGGGGAACTACTATGGCAAATGAATATGTACTGACAGGGGTAATGTTGATCATGTAGCATGTAGAAAAGGATACAAAACTGTAAGTTAAAAAATTTGTACATATGTATTAATGCGTATTTGTGTATAAAATTGACATTATGGTGGCGTTAGTGGTAGGGATCCCACCTGCCAATGCAGGTTAGGCACAAGAGACACTGGTTCGATCCCTGGATTAGGAAGATCCCCTGGAGAGGGGCATGACAATCCACTCCAGTATTCTTGCCCTGAGAATCCCCATGGACAGAGGAACCTGGTGGGCTACAGTCCATGGGGTCGCAGAGTCAGACACGATTGAGTGACTAAGCACATTAATGCATTTTTCTATATACAATTGACATTATGGAAATGAATATGTGTATATAAATACTGAAGTAGTAAAAAAAATAAACTTTAAGGTGTCAAAGGAGGTTGGATTTATGAGTGCTTTTAGTGGCTTTTTATTTATATATATATATTTTTTTATTTATTTACTTTTAGAGCTTCCATTTTACTTTATTTTACTTTACAGTACTCTGTTGGTTTTGGCATACATTGACATGAATCTGCCACAGGTGTACACGAACTCCCAAACATGAACCTCCCTCCCACCTCCTACCCCACATCATCCCTCCGGATCATCCCCATACACCAGCCCCAAGCATCCTGCATCCTGCATCGAACATAGACTGGCGATTCATTTCTTACATGATAGTATACATATTTCAATGCTTATTTATATATTTTTATTTTTATTGTACAGAGAAGATACTTCTCTTTTGTGGTAAGAAAAAAGGTGGTAGATTAGTAATAGAAATGATAATAATGTAAATAATAATATACTCATGAATGTGTTTTCCCCCATTAAACATCCCCTCCCCTACTTTTCTTACTAGACCTTTCTGCAGTAATAGATGATGTGATTCTCTTCTGTATCCTGAAAAACCTGTATGCAGGTCTATAAGCAACAGTTAGAATTGGACATGGGACAATAGACTGGGTCAACATTGGAAAAGGAGTACAAGGCTTTATATTGTCACCCTGCTTTTTTAACTTGAATGCAGAGTTGTCTTTCACTGCTTAGTTGTGTCTGACTCTTTGCTGCCCCATGGACTGCAGCATGCTGGGTTTCCCTGTCCTTCACTGTCTCCTAGAGTTTGCTCAAATTCAAGTCCATTGAGTCGGTGAGACCATCCAACCATCTCATCCGCTGTTGCCTGCTTCTCCTCCTGCTATCAGTCTTTCTCAGCATCATGGTCTTTTCCAGTGAGTCGGCTGTTCATATCACGTGGCCAAAGTACTGGAGCCTCAGTCCTTCCAATGAATATTCAGGGTTGATTTCCTTTAAGATTAACTGCTTGCTGTCCAAGTGACTCTCAAAAGTCTTCTCTGGCACCACAGTTTGAAAGCATCAGTTCTTCCATGCTCAGCCTTCTTTTATGGTCCAACTCTCACATCCATACATGACTACTGGAAAAACCATAGCTTTGACTACCCATACTTTGGAAAAATCATAGTTTTGTCAGCAAAGTAATGTCTCTACTTTTTAATGTGCTGTCTAGGTTTGTCTGTTGCAGAGTATATCATGCAAAATGCCAGGCTGAATGACTCACAAACTGGAAATATTGTAGAAATATCTACAATCTCAGATATGCAGATGACACCACTCTAATGGCAGAAAATGAAGAGGAACTAAAGAGCCTCTTGATGATGGTGAAAGACGAATCTGAAGAAGCTGGCTTGAAAGTCAAAACTAAGATCCTGGCATGTCACATGAAGGACATGTCACTTCATGGCAAATAGAAGGGGAGAAAGTAGAAGCAGTGTCAGATTTTCTTTTCATGGACTCATAATCACTGCCGATGGTGATTGCAACCATGAAATTAAAAGATGCGTGTTCCTTGGAATGAAAGCCATGGCAAACCTAGATACCATATTAAAAAGCAGAGACATCACTGACAAAGGTCCATCAATCAAAGCTATGGTTTTTCCAGTAGTCACGTATGGATGTGAGGCGGTGGTTTAGTCACTAAGTCATGTCCGACTCTTGCGACCCCATGGACCCTGCCAGGCTCCTCTGTCCGTGGGATTCTCTAGGCAAGAATACTGGAGTGGGTTTCCATTTTCTTCTCCAGGGGATCTTCCTGACCCAGGAATTGAACCTGGGTCTCCTGCAGTGTGGGCATATTCTTTACTGACTAAGCTGTGAGGGAAGCCCAATGGATGTGAGAGGTGGTCTATAAAGAAGGCTGAACACTGAAGAATTGATACTTTCAAACTGTGGTTCTGGAGAAGACTCTTGGAAATTCTTTGGACTGTGGGGAGATCAAACCAATCAATTTAAAGGAAATCAACCCTAAATATTCATTGGAAGAACTGATCCTGAAGCTAAAGTTCCAATACTTTGGCTACCTGATGCAAAGAGCTGACTCATTTTGGAAAAGACCTTATGATGGGAAAGAATGAAAGCAAAAGGAGAAGTGGGCAAGATGATGAGATAGTTAGATAACATCACTGACTCAGTGGACATGAATCTGAGCAATGAGGAGATGGTGGATGACAGAGGAGCCTGAAGTACCACAGTCCATGGGTTTGCAAAGAGTTGGACACAACTTAGTGTCTGAACTCCCACAACAAAAAATTCTCTCCCACTTCTGTATTCCCTATTCTTTTTCAGTTGACACCCAAGTTAACCACTGTCTTTCACCCCTAAATAACCAAAAACTATATTTCTTCTCAATCTTAACTCTGATATAGCTTTCAAATACATTCCCTGTTTTTCCTCCCCATCTTCATTGTGTGGCTTATGGGAAATAACTGAGATGGGTATCACTGATGCCAAAAATGGAGTGACCAAGAGTTTCAAATGCCACTGAAAGCTCATGGAAGTTGAAGTCTGGAAAGAACGGCTGGGATTAGAGTGTTGAAGATTGCTGTTGACATCTGCCAAAATATTTCAGAACAATTTTAGGGGATCAAAAGATATAAGGAAGTAGAGATAGGGGGTCAGGAAATTGGGCTGTCGGTGCAGGAGAACCAAAGGATGACTTGGACCAAAAAAGAGGTTTTCTTCATTGTATTTGAGGTTATTCCAGAATTAGCAAATACCTCACTTCACAATATTTGAATGCTGAGAGTGAAGCTGAGAGTGAAGAACCTGAAGAGAGAGAAGGTTTGAAAACCTCAGAAAGAGCTAAGATCATTGAAAAGATAAAAATAAAGAACAAAATCAAGAATAAGCTTTAACAAGAAAAAATCAAAGCTCCTTTTCCTCACAGGACAATCCATAACTACTGCTTCTGCCATCAGCAACACAGTCATCCTATTTTTTGTTACTTTAGTTACTTAAATTACTTCTATCATAATAAAACTCTTTCTTCGTATATCATTAGTTTTGAGTCAGCCTCCGCTCAGACCAAACCCCCCCTACCTTTTTTTTTTTTTTTCCTTCTTAAGGGAATAGATTGTATGATAGTTTTAGATTTCTCTTCCTTACAGGACTCTTTCAGACTCCAAGGTAAATTCTTACATTAGCAGCAGCAGTTTGATTGATAATCACTCATAAAACTACTAATAGTCTGGGTCCCAGGAGAAGAAGATATAAATTTTTATTTGCTTAAAAGCTTACCCCCACCCCCACACCCCAGCTTCTAATATGGTCAATTTATTCTACTTTTTCAAAGCCTTGAAGCAATTAATTATTTTCTCTTCAAAGAAGTTTTCAACTATCCACCTAGACTCTTGAGTCTACTTATTGACCAAGATATCTTTTCAGTATTAAATTTTTATATATGTCTCCCTTTGTGATCTTTCCCTTTACAATATCTCTGATGGAACCTGATTTTTGTCTAACTCAAAAGCTCAATAGAAATGAACAGATAAAGGCTACCTGACCTTTAAAATACTTTTATTTTTTAACAGCTTTATTGACATACAATTCACATATCACACAACTAACCTATTTAAAGTGTACAATTTCATAGTTTTTAGTATATTGAAACAGCCGTACACCATAACCACAGTGAGTTTTAGAATATTGTCATTATCTCAAAGGGAACCCTGCACCATTTAACTACTATCTCAGAATCTCCCCATCCTTTTTTTAGGCTTAAGCAAACATGTTCTCTGTCTTTATAAATTTTCTTATCCTGAATTTTTCATATAAATGGAATCAGATTATATGTAATCTTTTGTGACTGGTGTTTTTCACTTAGCATAATGTTTTCAAGCTTCCATGTAATAGTGTGTATCAGTACTTCATTCCTTTTTGTGGCAAAATAATATTCCATTATGTGGATATGCAACATTTTGTTTATCCATTTATTTGTTGATGGACATTTGTGTTGTTTTCACTTTTTGACTGTCATGGGTAATGCTGCTGTGAACATTCTTACACAAGTTACTGTGTGGACATATGGTTTGTGTTTATAACTAGGAGTGGGATTGCTGGGTCAAAATGGCACCTCTGTTGTTTTGGGGGACACCTAGACTGTGGTCCAAGGTGTCAGCACTGTTTTACATTCCCACATTCCCATGAGGTTTCCATTTTCTCCACATCCTTAGCAATAATTATCCATCGTTTTTGGCTATTGCCATCATAGTGTGAATGAAATAGTATCTTCAGTTCAGTTCAGTTCAGTAGCTCAGTCATGTCCAACTCTTTGCAACCCCATGAATCACAGCACACCAGGCCTCCCTGTTCATCACCAACTCCCGGAGTTCACTCAAACTCAAGTCTGTCGAGTCAGTGATGTCATCCAGCCATCTCATCCTCTGCCATCCCCTTCTCCTCCTGCCTCTAATCCCTCCCAGCATCAGAGTCTTTTCCAGTGAGTCAGCTCTTTGCATGAGGTGGCTAAAGTATTGGAGTTTCAGCTTCAGCATCAGTCCTTCCAATGAACACCCAGGGCTGATCTCCTTCAGAATGGACTGGTTGGATTTCCTTGCAGTCCAAGGGACTCTCAAGAGTCTTCTCCAACACCACAGTTCAAAAGCATCAGTTCTTCAGTGCTCAGTTTTCTTCACAGCCCAACTGTCATATCCATACATGACCACAGGAAAAACCATAGCCTTGACTAGACGGATCTTTGTTGGCAAAGTAATATCTCTGCTTTTCAATATACTATCTATATTGGTCATATTTCACAGTCCAACTCTCACATCCATACATGACCATTGGAAAAACCATAGCCTTGACTAGACAGACCTTTATTGGCAAAGTAATCTCTCCCATAGCCCCTGCCTTTCCCCAGAGGAAGAGCCAGGCCCAGGTTCAGGAACTTTCAGTCACTGCTGTCTTTAAGATGACAAACTTTGAGGTGGTGAACTCCCCGTTCCTCAGGGTGTGCAAGCCAGAGCTAGATGCTGTCTGGGCCTGGGCTATTATGGTTGAGATTGCTGCCCTGCATTAAGATATCCTGGCCCACCTCCAATGTCCTTCCCAACTCTTAGTTAGGGAAGTCCCATACCTGATGGTGGAATTTCTGGGAAGTGCGGGTATTGGTGGGCCCTCACATAGCCCCTCCAACTTCACTGTAAAGGGAGTTGCCTCCTCTGTTTCTGTGTGTGCCTGTCTCTGGCTCAAGGGTCCCTGGACACAGGCTGGGCAGATCCCCATAGAAACAACTAATACACCTGTAGGTGCCCTTGGCAGCAACCCAGAGCAAGAGAGGGAGAAGCCAGGGCCGAGGGGCTGGGGCCGTGAGCCGGCCTCCCCGATTTGTGCCCCACAGCAGAGCCACGTGAGCTCATTTGTGAACTGCCTCATGTCGAGTGGGTCTCCCTGGGAAGCCACTAATCCCATCTCACGCCTCCTGTCTCCTGGGGGCAGTTTCCGGAGGATAAACGCTCCCCGCAGGAGACATGTGGGGCGCTTCCTGACTTCACTGACAGTTCTGATTCCAGGCCCTGAGCGGCTGTGCGACTTTCCTTCCAAGTCCTTGGTTCCACAGATGCCAGCTTGCAGGGCCAACTGGTGGTTACCTGGCAACGCAACAAATATTTGGGCCAGCCAGGCTGGTTCACGCCCCCCATCCTGGGTTTAGTGAGACCTTAGAAGGCAGGCAACCCCATGGGCTTTGCCTATTTTTTAAAACATCTGGGCACCAAGTAAAAATAACTCTGCTTGGCAAAGCCCTTTCTGCTGACCCCTTCTCCAGGGATTTCCATTTGGGGACCTGGGCAAGTAGGTGGGGGGACTGGCAGAGATAAGGAAGGGATGGGTGAGAAGGCAGCAGGCAGCCGTGGATAGAGGAAGCCAGGGCTTTGGGGCTGAGAAGGCCTGGGTTTAAACCTGGCTCCGGAAATATTGGCAGGTAAGAGAGTGGACCCCTCCCCTCAGATCTGCTCTGCTCCAGCAGGCTACCCATCTCGTCCCTGGCCTACAGCACCCTCACCTGATCTGACCTGGCTCAACCTGGTCCACCCAGTGGGTCTATACTGCACCCCCGTCAGGCACCCCATCTCTCTCTGGGATGCCTCATTAGTCCTCTTGGCCCCTCCCATTCAGCCTCCACCCAAGAGGCAGAGATTTGCAGTAAAATAATCATCTGATTCCCTCATTAGGTTCTGCTGAGAACCTCTCCCGAGAGCCCCTTAGCTAGTACCCAGGAGAGCCCCTTAGCTGGTACCCAGACCCTGCCTGGTTCCCCTGCCTCCCTTCCCTCCCCTGCAAAACTTCGGCTCTGGCCATTTGCCATTGTCTAAACCAGGCTTCCTTGGGCCTTCAGGCCCTGGCTGGGACTGGACTTGGGCACTATCCCACCCATCCTCCCCCACCCTCTGGGCACCTGCCTTCCTGAGGATGTACAAACTGCTTGAGCTCCCCTGGCATTCCTGGTCTGACACCTGTCAGTACACTCTGAGCCGAGATTTCTTCTTTACTGACCCGTCTCACACCACCTCTGCGCCCTGACCACCCCCTCGCTCCCACCGCCCAGCCCTGGTGCTGTCCACCCTTCCTGGGGCAGAGACTTGGTTGAACCAAGGCAGGGTCCTTGGGGCAGACCCCTGTGGGCCCATAAAGTGCATTTGTGCCCTAAAAAGAGACTTCCTTCCTCTGGTGGACACAAGCCCGCACGGAGCTGCTGGGCTCGAGAGTGGAACACAGGCTGGACTTCAGTCCTTCTTCCTCCCCGCCCAGGCACTGTGACCCCGAGCTCGACTTTGTCCAGGCCACCTCCCCCGGGGCTGGCACTGCCCCAGCGTAGCACTCGGAGGAAGCAGGCTGAGTTCAGCTGGAGCGGGCCTCGCCCCTCTCGGGGGCCCGGGCCCCCAGGCCTCTGCCCTGCGCTGGTCATGCCTCCCGTAGCTGGGTTATGTTCTCTTCTCCGTCACGGCTGCTCTCTGCCGTATCTGCTGCAGTGAGGCTCTCCCTCGGCGGGGCTCCCGACCCGGAGTCTGGCCAGCACCTGCCTGGCACTCTGGCCAAATCTACGGCATTCCTCTTCTGGCTGATATTGTACAAACAAAATCCACAGCTGTCACTGACAGTCTGGGTGTCCAGGATACGAAGGGCGTGAGAATGTGAAGCTAGAGCGCAGGGCGGGGAGAGGCGGCCCGGAGGCAGAGGGGCCTGCAGAGGGGCCGGGGCCGCCTCGGCCTCCCCCGTCCGCATCCCCCTGCCACACGCTGCACTTCCTTCCGGGCACTTTCCGAGGAGAGCCAGTGACTCTGGCTCATCTCTCTCTTGTGTGACGGGCAGGTACCCTGCCCACTGGGTCCAGGAAGAGAGACAACAAGCTCCCCACTCACCCCCTCACACATCTGGCATACCCACCTTGGCTCCCGCCACACCAGAGAGAAAGCCCATGTCTCCATGTGACCTACACAGGCTTACTGGCTCGGCCCCGTCCCCTCTCTGACCTCACGTTTTCCTCTCTCCCCTCCACTCACTCTGCCTCCCCTGTGCTGGGTTCTTTGATGCCCCTCCTCCTTGCCAGACATGCTCCCACCTCAGGGCCTTTGCACTTACTGTTCCCTGGATCTCATAGCCTCCTACCCCAGGACCCACACGACTCTCTCCCCTGCCTCCTTTGCCTCTCTATCCAAGGGCCACCTTCTCAGCAAGGCGTTCCCTGACCAAATGTTTAAACCACAACCCCTCCCCAGAACCCCAAGTTCCTGATTATTTTTTCCATAGCACCTATCATCATCAGAAATACAATTTATTTTTCTTTCTTATTTTGTTGGGTGTGAGTCTCCCCTCTTGGAGAAGGAAATGGAAACCTACTCCAGTATTTTTGCCTGGCGAATTCCACGGACACAGGAGCCTGGTGGGCTGTGGTCATGGGGCCACAAAGAGTCGGACGTGACTGAATGACTAAGACTAGATTAGTCTCCCCTCTAGAATGTAAACCCCCAAAGGTCAGTCACTTTTCACCGCTCCGTCTCCGGTGCCTGTCAGAGGGTAATTAGCATGAATGAGAGTTTGTAGAATGAACAAAAGAGTGAATAGACAACAACAGCAATGAGGAGGAGCAGCTGCCCTGGGCGCGCAACCTCTTGGGCTGAACTTTCCCATCCATTCTCTCCTTGAATTCTCCCAGCACCCCTCCACCTCCTAAGTGAGAGAACTGAGTCTCAGGAGGTTAAGACTCCTGTGAGATCACTCAGACAGTAGGTGACCAGGCCAGGCTAAGGTGGGCCCTGCAGGCCAGCGTGTGCCCACTGCAGCAAGTAGGGGGCTGCTCCACACCTGCCATCTGGAAGCTCACTTGACTTTGGCCTTGGACTCCCAGTGTCCCTGCAGACTCTGACATACCCAGCATTCCCAGGGCCAGAGCCTTGGGCTGGGGAGGCGAGGTAGGGGAGAGGGTATGCGAGCATCCATCTTCCGTCCCTGCAGCCTGNCACACCTGCCATCTGGAAGCTCACTTGACTTTGGCCTTGGACTCCCAGTGTCCCTGCAGACTCTGACATACCCAGCATTCCCAGGGCCAGAGCCTTGGGCTGGGGAGGCGAGGTAGGGGAGAGGGTATGCGAGCATCCATCTTCCGTCCCTGCAGCCTGTGGTGTGGTGTGATCCTCTCCTCTCTGCCTCAGGCTGGGGAGGCGAGATAGGGGAGAGGGTATGTGAGCATCCATCTTCCGTCCCTGCAGCCTGCGGTGTGGTCCTCTCCTCTCTGCCTCAGGCTGGGGAGGCGGGCTAAGGGAGAGGGTATGCGAGCATCCATCTGCTGTTCCTGCAGCCTCCTTTCTGCCTGCTGCAAGGTCCCTTCATGGTCTCAGGCCATTGGACATCCTCCCGTGGCTGGCCCACATCAATGTTCCCCCTTGCAGCTTCCCATGAGCACGGAAAAGGCACAGCTTTTAATCTCCCTTCTGCCCCGCCTGCCTCCCGCCGGTCATTTCAGCGGCACATGAAATATATTCCGACTCAGCCTCTTTCTAAATCTACTTGTCTCTCTCTCTTCTCATATTAGCACCCCCTCTCCTCCAGCCCCTCGTTCTCTGCCATCCTCTGCCATCGCCTCCTCCAGCAAAGCCCCCAGGGAATGTTGTATATGAAATTATTTTGTGAAATCCAATAAAAATTTTAATCAGGTCAACATCATTACAGGAAAAGGAAATGATGGATCTTCCCTGGTACAGAAAAAATGAAGAGAAGAAAAATATCCACTAAGCCACCCATACACCAATGCCTGCCCTTGTGTGTACTCGCAACTGTGTGTGCATCCCCACTAATGTACGTGGCACCCTGTGCTTGCACACATGCGTGCATTCTCACGAGGCTTGTGTGCATCGTTGGCAAGTCCTTGGCACCCTCTAGACCTCAGTTTTTCCATCTGTACAATGGGGACTTGATTATTGAACTCAAATCCCTACCAGCTGGGGAACTCTGTAATCTGGTGCCTGTACAGTCCATGGGTTTGCAAAGAGTTGGACACAACTTAGTGTCTGAACTCCCACAACAAAAAATTCTCTCCCACTTCTGTATTCCCTATTCTTTTTCAGTTGACACCCAAGTTAACCACTGTCTTTCACCCCTAAATAACCAAAAACTATATTTCTTCTCAATCTTAACTCTGATATAGCTTTCAAATACATTCCCTGTTTTTCCTCCCCATCTTCATTGTGTGGCTTATGGGAAATAACTGAGATGGGTATCACTGATGCCAAAAATGGAGTGACCAAGAGTTTCAAATGCCACTGAAAGCTCATGGAAGTTGAAGTCTGGAAAGAACGGCTGGGATTAGAGTGTTGAAGATTGCTGTTGACATCTGCCAAAATATTTCAGAACAATTTTAGGGGATCAAAAGATATAAGGAAGTAGAGATAGGGGGTCAGGAAATTGGGCTGTCGGTGCAGGAGAGCCAAAGGATGACTTGGACCAAAAAAGAGGTTTTCTTCATTGTATTTGAGGTTATTCCAGAATTAGCAAATACCTCACTTCACAATATTTGAATGCTGAGAGTGAAGCTGAGAGTGAAGAACCTGAAGAGAGAGAAGGTTTGAAAACCTCAGAAAGAGCTAAGATCATTGAAAAGATAAAAATAAAGAACAAAATCAAGAATAAGCTTTAACAAGAAAAAATCAAAGCTCCTTTTCCTCACAGGACAATCCATAACTACTGCTTCTGCCATCAGCAACACAGTCATCCTATTTTTTGTTACTTTAGTTACTTAAATTACTTCTATCATAATAAAACTCTTTCTTCGTATATCATTAGTTTTGAGTCAGCCTCCGCTCAGACCAAACCCCCCCTACCTTTTTTTTTTTTTTTCCTTCTTAAGGGAATAGATTGTATGATAGTTTTAGATTTCTCTTCCTTACAGGACTCTTTCAGACTCCAAGGTAAATTCTTACATTAGCAGCAGCAGTTTGATTGATAATCACTCATAAAACTACTAATAGTCTGGGTCCCAGGAGAAGAAGATATAAATTTTTATTTGCTTAAAAGCTTACCCCCACCCCCACACCCCAGCTTCTAATATGGTCAATTTATTCTACTTTTTCAAAGCCTTGAAGCAATTAATTATTTTCTCTTCAAAGAAGTTTTCAACTATCCACCTAGACTCTTGAGTCTACTTATTGACCAAGATATCTTTTCAGTATTAAATTTTTATATATGTCTCCCTTTGTGATCTTTCCCTTTACAATATCTCTGATGGAACCTGATTTTTGTCTAACTCAAAAGCTCAATAGAAATGAACAGATAAAGGCTACCTGACCTTTAAAATACTTTTATTTTTTAACAGCTTTATTGACATACAATTCACATATCACACAACTAACCTATTTAAAGTGTACAATTTCATAGTTTTTAGTATATTGAAACAGCCGTATACCATAACCACAGTGAGTTTTAGAATATTGTCATTATCTCAAAGGGAACCCTGCACCATTTAACTACTATCTCAGAATCTCCCCATCCTGTTTTTAGGCTTAAGCAAACATGTTCTCTGTCTTTATAAATTTTCTTATCCTGAATTTTTCATATAAATGGAATCAGATTATATGTAATCTTTTGTGACTGGTGTTTTTCACTTAGCATAATGTTTTCAAGCTTCCATGTAATAGTGTGTATCAGTACTTCATTCCTTTTTGTGGCAAAATAATATTCCATTATGTGGATATGCAACATTTTGTTTATCCATTTATTTGTTGATGGACATTTGTGTTGTTTTCACTTTTTGACTGTCATGGGTAATGCTGCTGTGAACATTCTTACACAAGTTACTGTGTGGACATATGGTTTGTGTTTATAACTAGGAGTGGGATTGCTGGGTCAAAATGGCACCTCTGTTGTTTTGGGGGACACCTAGACTGTGGTCCAAGGTGTCAGCACTGTTTTACATTCCCACATTCCCATGAGGTTTCCATTTTCTCCACATCCTTAGCAATAATTATCCATCGTTTTTGGCTATTGCCATCATAGTGTGAATGAAATAGTATCTTCAGTTCAGTTCAGTTCAGTAGCTCAGTCATGTCCAACTCTTTGCAACCCCATGAATCACAGCACACCATTTAGAATATTGTCATTATCTCAAAGGGAACCCTGCACCATTTAACTACTATCTCAGAATCTCCCCATCCTGTTTTTAGGCTTAAGCAAACATGTTCTCTGTCTTTATAAATTTTCTTATCCTGAATTTTTCATATAAATGGAATCAGATTATATGTAATCTTTTGTGACTGGTGTTTTTCACTTAGCATAATGTTTTCAAGCTTCCATGTAATAGTGTGTATCAGTACTTCATTCCTTTTTGTGGCAAAATAATATTCCATTATGTGGATATGCAACATTTTGTTTATCCATTTATTTGTTGATGGACATTTGTGTTGTTTTCACTTTTTGACTGTCATGGGTAATGCTGCTGTGAACATTCTTACACAAGTTACTGTGTGGACATATGGTTTGTGTTTATAACTAGGAGTGGGATTGCTGGGTCAAAATGGCACCTCTGTTGTTTTGGGGGACACCTAGACTGTGGTCCAAGGTGTCAGCACTGTTTTACATTCCCACATTCCCATGAGGTTTCCATTTTCTCCACATCCTTAGCAATAATTATCCATCGTTTTTGGCTATTGCCATCATAGTGTGAATGAAATAGTATCTTCAGTTCAGTTCAGTTCAGTAGCTCAGTCATGTCCAACTCTTTGCAACCCCATGAATCACAGCACACCAGGCCTCCCTGTTCATCACCAACTCCCGGAGTTCACTCAAACTCAAGTCTGTCGAGTCAGTGATGTCATCCAGCCATCTCATCCTCTGCCATCCCCTTCTCCTCCTGCCTCTAATCCCTCCCAGCATCAGAGTCTTTTCCAGTGAGTCAGCTCTTTGCATGAGGTGGCTAAAGTATTGGAGTTTCAGCTTCAGCATCAGTCCTTCCAATGAACACCCAGGGCTGATCTCCTTCAGAATGGACTGGTTGGATTTCCTTGCAGTCCAAGGGACTCTCAAGAGTCTTCTCCAACACCACAGTTCAAAAGCATCAGTTCTTCAGTGCTCAGTTTTCTTCACAGCCCAACTGTCATATCCATACATGACCACAGGAAAAACCATAGCCTTGACTAGACGGATCTTTGTTGGCAAAGTAATATCTCTGCTTTTCAATATACTATCTATATTGGTCATAAGAATGAAATAGTATCTTATGTTACTAATTTGCATTTTCCTAATGACTAATAAAGTTGAGCATCTTTTTAATGTGCTTATTAGCCATTTCTACATCTTCCTTATAGAAATGTCTATTCCGATTATTTGCACATTAAAAAAAAATTGTGTTGTCATTTAGTGTGTGTGTTAGTCACTCAGTTGTGTATGACTCTTTGTGATCCCATGGACTGTAACCTGCCAGGCTCCTTTGTCCATGGGATTCTCCAGGCAAGAATTCTGGAGTGGGTTGCCATTTCCTTCTCTAGGGGATCTTCCTGACCCAGGGATTAAACTAGAGTCTCCTGCATTTGTGGGCAGATTCTTTACCATCTGAGCTGCCAGGGCACTGAGTTATAAAGGTTTCTTTATATTCTAACTTAGGTCCCCTATCAGATGTATGATTGGCAAATATTTTCTCTCATTCTGTGAATTATCTTTTCACTTTCTTTTTTCTTTCTTGCTACACCCCATGGTATGCAGGATCTTATTTCCCCAGCCTTAGATCCCCAACCAGGGATAGAACCTCTTCTCTCCTGCCCTGGATACATGGAGTCTCACCTCTGGACCACCAGAGAAATCCCTCTTTTCACTTTTTTGGTGGTGTCCTTGGACACACAAACTTTTTAATTTTGAAGGAGTCCCATTTATCAATTATTTTTCTTTTGTCACTTATAGTTCTGGTGCCATGTTAGAGAATTGAGGTCCACCAGATTTATCCCTGTGTTTTCTTTTAAGAGTTTTCTAGTTTTAGCTCTTACATTTAATTTCTTGATCCATTTGAGTTAGTTCTGTATATGTTTTAAAATAGGAGTCCAAATATGTCTTTTTATGTGTGGAGACCTGGTTGTCCTAGCTCTATTTCTTACAAAGATGATTTTTCCCATTGAATCATCTTGGTCACCCTTGTTGAAAATCAATTGATCTTTGACATATGGGTTTATTTCTGTTACATTGCTAGCCATGTTAGAAAATATTTTGCTTTCATTGAAATAGTTTCATAAGTGGCTATAGGGTTAGCAGGGAGACTTATATAATTGATTTACTGGTTCCTATAGGCCTCTCTTGTACCCTCACACCAGAGACTGGTTCAAGTGGAACAACCTAAGATGAAAGATTGTGTTTTAGGATGCAGAAAAGAGTTCCTAAAGTCAGATCAATTTATAGCTTCTGGGGAAGTCATAAATAGATTAAATTGCAATCGATAGTGATATACTATGAACTGGAGTAAGCGCTGATGAGTGAGCCCTCCAGCTAAACTCCAGATGTTCTTTGACATGGAGGGATACAGTTATGTACTAGCCAGTTAAAACAGAATTGAGACCCCTTCTTGGCACATAGAAGGACTTCTCTGATGATTGACCATATTGCATTAATACGTCTCTGCCATTCTTTCTGCTTCCTATTTTGTTCCATTTTGCATTCTTTCTAAGCAAATACTGTATTTCTTCTCAGTTTTAACCATTCATTTCTCTCTGCTTTACTATCACTGAAAGTTTATAAAATAAACGGAGTCAAATTCAGACCAAAAACAAACTTGGTAAAATGGCATAGAGATCGATAATATAAGTCACAACATGAATGAATTCCTTTATCCTTAGATCCCAAATAATACTTCCTTTTGGTCAAGCATAGATGGTAAGAGTTGTTAGAAGCTGAATACATTTTTAGATCCAATCATGATCTAATATATTCGTAACTTGTATGGATGAAATAAACTAAAATTAAATGGAGAACTTGAAAAGAAAAGAAAAGGCATATTTTAAGGGTCTGTGGAAGATCTGCAAAGATAGATCATACATTGGCACACATTTAGAATTGAGTTCTGAGTGATAAGCTCTGAGAGAGAGAAAAAGATGTGAAGAGGGGTCCAGCTAGGTAGGAGAACTTCAAGCAAAACATCTTTGCTTTTATATGTTTTGTATAGTTCCTATGCTGGAGTTCTTCAGAATATCTATTTTGAGATAACTGAATGGTTTATAGTGGTAAAAATAAATAGATTGGTAAATAATAACCAGGTGGCTCAATGGTTTAGAATCCTCCTGCCAATGCAGGAGACATGGGAGATGCCAGTTCAATCCCTGGGTCTGGAAGATCGCCTGGAGGAGATGGCAACCCACTCCAGTATTTTTGCCTGGAGAATCCCATGAACAGAGAAGCCTGGCAGGCTAAAGTCTATAGGATCGTAAAGAGTTCAACAAGGCTGAGCAATTGAACACAGCACAGTAAATAAGTAACTGAATTGATTACCATTGTATTATACCATAAAGAATACCACATTATTATATTTTGATAAAATCAGAACTAATCCATTTATGGATTAGTCCATATATGACTAGTTTGGTAGTCATGTATGGACGTGAGAGCTGGACCATAAAGAAAGCTAAGCACTGAAGAGCTGATGCTTTTGAATTGTGGCATTGGAGAAGCCTCTTGAGAGTGCCTTGGACTGCAAGGGGATCCAACCAGCCAATCCTAAAGGAAATCAACCCAAATATCCATTGGAAGGACTGATGCTGAAGCTGAAGTTCCAGTACTTTGGCCACCTGATGTGAAGAACTGGTTCATTGGAAAAGACTCTGATGCTGGGAAAAATTGAAGGCAGGAGGAGAAGGGGATGACAGAGGATAAGATGGTTGGATGGCATCACCGACTTGATGGACGTGAGTTTGAGAAAGCTCCGGGAGTTGGTGATTGACAGGGAAGTGTGGCATGACACAGTCCATGGGGTCGCAAAGAGTTGGACACCACTGAGCGACTGAATTGACCTGAGAACTAATTGAAAAAGTTTAAAAGAAAATATAATATCCATGACTCAATTTCTCCCAAATAAAAATAGGATTAAAGAGAATATAAGACCTTATAACGGTAACCTGTTTTGAAAAGAAATGAAAACACTGGTTATCAAAGCCATCTGTTACCACTAGGACAATGAGGAGAGGCAACTTTTCTTATGCTGGTTTTGAATCTGATCCACAGAACACAGAAAAATATTTGAATGCCTATTTTCTCTCAAGTGTAGTACATAACAAGTACTGTTCTAAGATGCGTTGAAGAGAAGTTAATTTATTGCATACAGTGGATCCGTAGGGTATTCTATCTTAATTCTCTTAGTGAATCCTGGTTGAGCAAGGCAGCATGCCTTGTTATTGAAAATGGTAATCCCCAGTGCTGTTGAGGGTATGGATAGTTGACTATTCTCATATGCTGCTGGTGAGAGTATGAACTGGAACTGCTTATCCAGAAAGCAGTTTGTTAATTTGTGTTTAGAACAATAAATAAATGAAAATCTTAGACCCTTTGGCTGATAAGATCACTTTTTACAGTCTATAGCAAGGAAAGAGATTTGGACAAATACTTGTTCATGGAGACCTCATAACATGTGTTTTTACATTTTTGTTATGGAAATTTCCTCATAAATGGAAAAGCAGAGATGAGCTTTGTTTTGGTCTGTTCAGGCTGTTATAACAAAATACTACAGGCTGGGTGGTTTATATATATATATACAAAACAAATTTATTTCTCAGTGATCTGGAGTCTGTGAAGTCCAAGATCAAGGTGCTGGCGGGTTCAGTGTCTGTTGAGGGTTCTCTTCTTTATTCATAGGCTGCAGTCCTTCCTTTGAGGAATCCTCATCTGGTAGAAGAGAGGAGTGATCTTTCTGGGATTTCTTTTTTGGGGAATGGGGGAATTTCTTTTATACAGATACTAATTCCATTCATGAAGATTCTACCCTTATAATCTGACTACCTCCCAAAGACCCCACATCCAAATTCCATCACATAGTTTCCGTTTATTTCCATTTTAAGAGACTTTTTTTCTTATTCCCTGCTTTAGCTTTATTAAATTTTCTAATTTTATGAATTGTTTTCCTGGTCTTATAGTCAAAATAAAGCAAGTTATGATCCTATCAAACTAATCTATGTTTTCCCTCTTCATATACTTGACCGTTTCTATTCATAGATTTTCATGCTTTGTGATAGCGTGACTACATACAGTCATCCTTTCGTCCTTGGTGGATTGGTTCTGGGGGCTCCACCACCTGCATATACCAAAATCTAAGGATGCTTTATTCCCTTATAAAATGGTGTAGTATTTGCATATACTATATAATACAAGTATTGAGCTTCCCTGGTGGCTCAGACAGTGAAGAATCCACCTGCAATGCAGGGCACCTTGGTTCGATCCCTGGGTTGGGAAAATCCCCCAGAGAAGGCCATGGCATTCCATTCCAGTATTCTTGCCTGAAGAATCCCCACAGACAGATGGGCCTGGTGGTCTACAGTCTATGGGGTCACAAAGAGTCAGACATGACTGAGCGACAAAGCACAGCACATTTGCCTATAGCTTATGTAATCCTCCTGTATTCTTTAAATAATCTCTAGATTATTTATAATACCTAATACCATGTAAATGCTATGTAAATATTTGACATGGCATGGTAAAGTCAAGTTTTGCTTTCTGGAACTTTCTGGAATGTTTCCTCTAATATTTTCAATTCTTGTTGAATATGATATAGAACTCTCTGATATAGAAGATCAACTGTATGTTTATTTATCATCTCCTTTCTTTTGTAAATGTATCATAACATAAACACCATTCCTATAAAAAAGACGGATAATTAATTATATTTAAAACTCACTTTTGCCACACTATTTTTTTTTTTAATCTTGGAGACGTTTTCTTCTATGTGTACCTTTAAGAACAGTGTAGTAAGTGAATTTCTAGATAATTTAATCCATTCCCCAATTTCCAGAAAGCTACATATCATAGGACTGAGCACTATTCTTCTTTATAATAACTAGATATTAGTGTCTCCTTTTCACAGCTATTTGTAAGGGCTCCCCAGACAGCCATTTTGCTTTTTACATTCTTTTCCATGGGGATGGTCTCGATCCCTGTCTCCTGTACAATGTCACGAACCTCCGTGCATAGTTCATCAGGCACTCTATCTATCAGACCTAGTCCCTTAACTCTATTTCTCATTTCCACTGTATAATCATAAGGGATTTTATTTAGGCCATACCTGAATGGTCTAGTGGTTTTCCCTACTTTCTTCAATTTAAGTCTGAATTTGGCGATAATGAGCTCATGATCTGAGCCACAGTCAGCTCCCGGTCTTATTTTTGCTGACTGTGTAGAGCTTCTCCATCTTTGGCTGCAAAGAATCTTGAGAGTCCCTTGGACTGAGAGTCCAGTGGACTTTACAGTCCATTGTAAAGGAGATCGGTCCTGGGTGTTCTTTGGAAGGAACGATGCTAAAGCTGAAACTCCAGTACTTTGGCCACCTCATGTGAAGAGTTGACTCATTGGAAAAGACTCTGATGCTGGGAGGGATTGGGGGCAGGAGGAGAAGGGGACGGCAGAGGATGAGATGGCTGGACGGCATCACTGACTCGATAGACGTGAGTCTGAGTGAACTCCGGAAGTTGGTGATGGACAGGGAGGCCCGGTGTGCTGCAATTCATGGGGTCGCAAAGAGTCGGACACAACTGAGTGACTGAACTTAACTTTGTGTCTCCTTGTTTCTGAAATTAATGGTATTTGACATACTCTAGATTATGTTCTTGAGAAAACCACAGCTGTCCTAAACTAATGTATGTAAAGAGCAGGTTCCCCTAATAAGTAATGCTGGAGATGGGTGCCAGCTGCCAGCAGAAATTCGGTGATTTTCAAATTCCTAACTGAGGGGAAGAATGATCTGGAGAGATGGAAAGAGAAGGAGATTAAATAGCACAAAGCTGTATGTCAGGATGGCTGTTATCCACCCCCCAAAATTATGTGGTCCTTCTGTAATTCTGGGTAAGGGCAATGCCATGGCAAGTTCCAGTTTTGAATCTTATGACTTCTTGGAAACAGACTAGATACTGCCTTGACATGAGAGAAGTCCTATAACTTCTATTATGACAAGCCAACTTTACATTACAAATTCATGTAAATTCTACATGAGATGAAGCTTGAAACAATTAGACTACATTGTATGATGAGGAAGGCTATTTACCTGCTTTAAGGAGGTGATATTCCAAATATTTAATAACTTATGATGTGAGGGATATCCACTTAGGTTGGAAGTGACCAATATCTGTCATACAGGCTGGTACTGGCCTTACATTAGATCTGATATATCTGCTGC
The DNA here is from genome assembly GCA_006410675.1 of Oreotragus oreotragus. Taxonomy (NCBI): domain Eukaryota; kingdom Metazoa; phylum Chordata; class Mammalia; order Artiodactyla; family Bovidae; genus Oreotragus; species Oreotragus oreotragus. Next base: position 203,589 of record SJYX01023020.1, on the reverse strand, counting down.
ATCCATTGGGGACCTTACCTCACTGCTCAGTGAGGCCTGCTTATAGCAGGGGTTGGCCCAAGTGTGGATCACATTCTTTAGCTCACTGGCATTTGCATCAAAGGCTCTACATAGTAAATTGGGGCCATTTCGACCATGAATGTGCTTAGTCGCTCAGTTGTGTCTGACTCTTTGCGACCTCATGGACTGTAGCCTACCAGGCTCCTCTTTCCAGGGGGATTATCCAGGCAAGAATACTGGAGTGGGTTGCCAGCCATGCCCTCCTCCAGGGGATCTTCCCAACTCAGGGGTCGAACTCAGTTCTCCCCCATTGCAGGCAGATTTTTTACCCTCTGAGCCATAAGGAAAGCCCGTAAGGAAGATATATATTAAACTCAAAAACTCTTTGGAAATGAGGTGGCTAAGTGCTGATGAACAGAAATACTTTACTGTGAGTTAAAGTGTTTGGGAATATTTGAAGAAGGCTGACATTTAAGAATTTTATGTGAGGATTATTACATTAGAAAAAGAAAGGTTGTTGGGCTTGAAATAAATATAGAGTTTGTGTGCCTGATGCAATGACCTTAGTTAATGTTTGATTGCTTGTGCCGAATGTGTGTTTGCAGTTCATATTAAACTGTGTATCATGTCGTTTCTTTTCCATATCTCGATTTAAATTTGTCTGCTGGTTTTGAGTCTATGGACAAATAGAATCTTTTGCATAGTAAAATACGGTGATGAATTTCAGCCTGTTAATAATACAATACTTACTTAAATGTTTGCTTTTAAAACATGTCAAGTTATTCAAAGTTGATAATCATTGAAAGTCTTAGAACATGTTTTAATAAAATAATTTATGCAAGCGGGAAACATGTTTTTAAAATACCAAAACTAGAATAATATATACAAATTGCTTTGAAAGGGAAATTCAAAGTGTTTGTTTCTCAGTCATGTCGATTCTTTGTGACCCCATGGACTGTAGCTCACCAGGCTCCTCTCTCTGTGGAATTATCTCGGCAAGAATACTATGGTGGGTAGCATTCCCTTCTCCAGGGAGATCTTCCTGGGTTTCCCTCATTGCAGGCAGTTTCTTTACCATCTGAGACACCAGGGAAGCCCCACACATTGCTTTAGGGATTCCTAATCCTTAAATCTAGCAATGTCTAGCTTATGGCAGGAAATGGCTCATAGAAAGGAAGGTGACTTGATAGATTAATGCTTAAAAATGTTAATATTACTTTTCTAGGTAGAAGCCTTCAAGTTTTTATTTTCTGATCAAAATCACCCATACATTTTAACCATGCAATCTCTTAGTGAGACTATTTTAGGAAACATTATCTATAGATCCTTATAACAGTTTATTGAATACTCATCTTCATATATGTTATCTTTTCATGTTTAAATTGTAAATTTTATTCCCTGATGTGAACACATTCAGATTCCTTAATGTCTCGTGTCTGCACTATAATCCTCATCTCACTGGTTATCCTTCTGGGTTTTACAATGTTAGTCAATCCCAAATTCTAAATTTCGTGTAATATTTGCTTTGCAGTATTATTAATGATAATTTCTATTTCAGAGTTTCCTTGAGCTACTGATTTATAAAATTATTTGGTAATCTATAAATCTAATTTAATCTAGAAAATCAGTCACAAAGCTGTGAGCAGAGAACACCTGAAGTCAGTAACTGAACCATGAAGTTGATTTTCAGTGTCACTGAGCCTGGCAGTCTACAGTCCATGGGTTTGCAAAGAGTCAGACACAACTGAAGTAACTGAGCTTGCATGCACAGGTACCCTCAGCTAGCAGCGTCAGTATCACCCACGGACTTGTTAGACATGCAGATTATTAGGCCACACTTCATATATATTGAATCAAAAAACTCTGAAAGTGGGGTCCAGCAGTCTGTTTTAAATAGTCCAATCTGATTGAACAAGTGATTCTGATATGGACTAAAGCTTGAGAACCACTGACTTACAGAACTCTCAGTACGTAGTTCTGTGCTTCATAGAGAAGCAAATAATTGTCACAGGTGGTGATGGGATGTTTTTGGTCCTATCCTGAGGCCTACATAGAAACACAGACTATCAACATTGTCTTAATTAAAAGTAATTCTATCTTGTGGATTCAGGATATAAACTCATAGAGGATTAAAAATGTTCTAAAAGTATGTACTTTAAATATATCTAATATGCCTTAGAATGATCATTATTTGTATTACTTAAACCACTTATATTACTTTAACTTTTATTTATCATTATTCATATTACTTTCAGTTATTTTCAGGAATAAACTCTTGTGATATTTCATAAGACATAAATTTCCCCAAAATGTATTCTTGAACTCATTATCTTGCCACCTGTGCTTTTCTAAAGCAAATTTCATTTAAAAACAAAACATTCAATTTTACTTAATATTTTTACACCAGTCATTGGATTTTTAATGTTTACTTACCTATTTTTACTTGTGTACTTCCACAATTAGTTCCCACAGTCATACCTAAATATACCTTAATGGTAGCAGTTCCTTCTTTCTTATCTAAGAGTTTAGTGTTGAGTTTATGAGAACAGATCCAAATCCAATGATTTTTCTGACTTTTATGTTCCTAGACCTTGGATATCTATATCTTGTAGAGAAAAGTTCCACCTATTAGCTATTTTTTAGAAAATCATTTTAGAGATAAACTGATTTTATTAGAAGAGAATCTTTCTTATGCCTGCAGTACAGCAGAAGTGGTTAGCTTGATTGGTGTCCATTTTTCAAATGGAATGAAGCAATTGCGTTTAATAAAAGAGGAATAGAAAGGAAAATTCAGGGCTGAACAGTGATTGGAGAAGGAATCAAGGAGATAAAAGACTGGTGGTGTGGCTGAAGAAGTATTTATGTGGGAGACAACCGTCCAATGCAAAAACCTGAAGTTGTTTCATGCATGTATGACCTTTGCAAACCTTCCCCTCTCTCTCCCTTAAGAAACCTTTAGTATATTCTGCATTGCTTATGATGGTTGGTATATGGGTTTTCTTTTGGAGCGTATATGAAGGTAATCCAGATTTTTCATGGAAATTTGAGGTTTGTCAGGAAAAATGTACCTGTAGTAGAAGTTAACACCTGAATTTCCATGAAGAGGAGATGTACTAATAAGCTCTTAAAATGATAGAAAAAGCATTTTTTATAGTGTAGGGTTAGAAATAATCAACATGTATGTTAGGAAATTGAGACACTATAGAAGGAAAATTTGATTCAGTAAAAGTAGTTTTCTTTATACAAATATTAAAACATTAGCCATTTAAGTAGATCTTTAAAACTCAAGTGACTGTAAGCTAAAGAACTATTTGCACTGATATTCAAAAACAAATATTCAAAACCACATTTATTTTTGCATTATTGAGTAAAGCTTTTAAGTAAATCTGCATATGAAAATTTCCCATATACTTAAAGCTTTACTTTCAAGTAACAATCTTATTTATAGTTGAATTTTTAGAGGATCCTATATTATGTAATTTATTACTCATTTTGGTGTGCTGTTACTCAATTTAACCTTTTCTGTATGAAACACAACTGTCATTCTGAACACTAATTTTCAGTTTGGCGTTAAGCAGGGCCTACATTAAACACTCAATACATATTTAATGAATGAATGAATGAACTAATGAACTGTACCCTTTATTTTCAGATCTAACTAACCAGGAAAAGATCTGCTGCATGTCTTAAGTTTATTAACTGTCTTAAGTGATTAGCTTAAAAAGAAATTCAATAAATGTGTAAAGCACTGTACTACGTAGATATTCATATTTCAAGCTCCCTGCGCCAGTTATGCCTGAAAGTCTTTACTGTGTTCAAGGAATGTCACATTATAAACAGATGAAATATGTATTTGATGTTTCAGGGGCAGGAGAATATAATAGCACAGAGCTTATTGAGCTGTTCCTGAAGATAAACCACCTTTAGATACTTTCAGATTGTCTTCTGAGGAGGAGTAGAAAATGTTTAGAAGGATCTGTTTAAATGTTGTTTCTTCCTCCCACTCTACTAACACTTAGATTGGCACAGAGTGAAAAACCTTCAGGCACATGTGGTGAAAGTGTTGGTGTGTAAAAGAAGAAATCATGGAATAAAACAAGTTTCCTGTTGTTTTTCTTATCTCCTCAATTGAGAATCTAATTTCATAGCACTACAGTGGATGGCATCACAGGGTTGCTTATGTTTTTTTTTTTTTAAACAGTGAAATATTTCAGACATAAACAAATAGGGGGAAATGTGATAAGCATCTCAGTATACACCACCTACCCTAAAAAATAAAACATTACAGATATTATTAAAGCTTCCTATGTTCTCTTTCCTCTATTCAGTGGAAATCAGAATAGAATTTGATGTTTGACATTCTCAGTTTTCTTTTCATATTTTTGCTGCATATTCTTAATTATGAGTGAGCTTGAGCATCATTGTATGTTTATTGATCACTCATATGTCCTCCCCTGAATATCTCTTGATTTTTATATTGGTTTGTTTTCTTTTTCCTATTGATTCATAGATCTTCATATATTTTGGATGCTGTTTCTTGATAATACTCATTAGAAATGTAGTTTCCCAGTTGATAATTTGTCATTCTATTTCTCTGTGTATGAAGATAATGTGTAATTTTTGTAGCCAACTTTATTAGGCTTTTCCTTAAGGTTTTTTGTGTGTATATGAGAGTGCATGTTTCTGTGTCTTGTTTAAAAACACTTAAAAACTCAATATTATAAATATATTTTCCTGTGTTTTCTTCTAAAAAATTTACAGTTTTATCTATTGTATTTAAGCATTATATTTAATGGATTCTTCATTCTTCAGTACATTATTAAGTAGAGATTTGTTTTTTTTTCTCATGAAGATAACCAATTATTTTAGTACCACTTATTAGGCAGTATGTCTTTTACTCATTGATTTATAGTGCCACCTCTATCACATGTTAAATTTCCATGTGTTTATGGTCTTTTGTTCATTTTGGCTTTCTTTCAGCATCTTCAATTCACCTCTTTTTTGCCTCTTATAATTTATAGCCTTCTACCTTTCTTGTTTGAGGCAATTCTTTAGATTTTAACTGAGTTCTGACACACCACACACTTGTGGATATAGTTAATATGATTTTAATAATTTTTCATCATTTTTTTCTACCATGACATGTATCTTAGCTAATTGCTTAGAATGCATTTTTATTTTTTCTTATTATCTCCTTTTGTTGATGGTGTTTCTTGAAAAGGGGCCCATATCCTATTTATTGATCAAATAGAACTGAAACTCGGGGAAGGCAATGGCACCCCACCCCAGTACTCTTGCCTGGAAAATCCAATGGATGGAGTAGCCTGGTGGGCTGCAGTCCATAGGGTCGCTAACAGTAGGACAGACTGAGCGACTTCACTTTCACTTTTCTCTTTCATGCATTGGAGAAGGAAATGGCAACCCACTCCAGTATTCTTGCCTGGAGAATCCCAGGGACGGGGGAGCCTGGTGGGATGCTGTCTATGGGGTCACACAGAGTCGGACACGACTGAAGTGACTTAGCAGCAGCAGCAGAACTGAAACTACAATGGAAAAAGTGTTGTAATTTTAATTTTCAGATACAAAAAGCAAAGGGCTTCCTAGGTGGCACTAGTGGTAAAGAACCCACCTGCCAATGCAGGAGACATAAAAGATGTGGGTTCCATTCCTGGTTCATGAAGATCCCCTGGAGAAGGAAATTGGATCCCATTCCAGTATCCTTGCCTCGGAAATCTCATGGAGAGAGTAACTGGCAGGCTATAGTCCATAGCATCGCAGAGTCGGACATGACTGAAGCAACTCAGCACAAGCATAACTTGCTTTTTCTAAATGATTAGCGTTTTGTTTAGCACCTTAGGAAGCAATGTTTTTTAGGTAATTTGATTCTGTATAAGTAGGCAGTATGTTATACTTTGACTGAAATTTATTGAATATTATTTTTTAACTGACTTTCCTTTTGTATTTCAGATGATTGGAACCCATTTTCACACCCATATAAAAAACTGGATTTTGGAAAATGGGAGCTGTATATCCCACCAAAGCAGAATAGATCTGTCTTAGTACCTCATGGATCCAAACTAAAGGTATTTCCTCCCTCATGTTTTCATTTGAACTTGCTATTTTCTTTTTGTCCTATTTGCAGAGTTTGATTTAAAATGTTAGAATGTAAACTGATGCCTGATAATTAAAGGAGAAACAGTGTAAATTTTTAAATAGAGGAAAATTTAGAGACGTCATCAGCAAATTGAAATATGTTAGACAGGAACTGTTTGGTTGGTAACATAATGAACTTACTAGTTGTTAACGACTTTGGAAATCTTTTAGAAGAAAGACTAAATAATTACAAAGTTCATCCTGGGAAACATAAAGTTTGATTTTAAAAAATGAAACCTGTCTTTCAAATCAGCCAAGCAGAGAATTTTTACCTGTGAAGACACACTTGATAGAATTGATTTTGTGATGAGCCACATGAATGAGGCAATACTGTGTTGGAGACCCACACCTTTTGGGGATATGATTTTTCTTGTTTTTTTCTGCTTTTTGATTTCAGGGCTCTGGTTTGTCCTCTTCTCCTCTGTTAAGCCCCTTGAGTTAGCCTGGGACCTGCCTGTCCTCTATTTGTCCTCTCTTTGGCTGACTATGTAGCTCTGCATTCAGGATGTACAGGGCCAACATAGTGGCCTCTCTACTTTCCTCAAGGGTGGGTCCCAAATCTGGACTACAGATTACAGATTCGATTATGTAAAGGCTATCTAAATCCTTTAACATTTGCTCGATTTTAGCCCATTGCTCAAATCAATATATAATGTTTCCATGTCCCTTTCTTTCCCCTCCTTGGACATATAACAGCATTCACCACATTTATGGCTAAATCCTGTAACTGACATATTTTTATTGGCATTTGTTATTTAACAGTATTAACCAGAGTTAAAATAAGAAATGCATTGTATGTTTGTTTTATAGATTTTTCTTTCTTACAAATACTGCAATTATAAGTATACCTGAAAATTATAAGTATACCTGAAATATTGCCACACATAATATAATTGCCAGGAGAGCATATTGTCTGGAATAGAGACATTTTAATATGGGATGGCAACCAGAGTTCTTCTTAATCGGAAGTGAAAAGGAGAAAAAAGTAGTTACTTGTATACAATAAGAGGGATTTAAATTTAATATATATAATCCCTTTTCCAAGTCTGTATAAGCTTCACAAGAGCAGGACCCTTTGCTCTTCTGTTTGCTAACACTGTATATTCTTAGTGCTTAGAAGAGTGCCTGGCACAGAGTAAGGCACTCAGAAAATATTTACTGAATGTTAAAGCTATTTGTATGCCCAGTCTTTGAAGGAATAAACCAAAGGGCTTGATTTTCCTATGGTCTGTAAGGCCTGACGTTAGTAAACTGAAGCAAGGTGACCATTAGACCACTGGTTTCATTGTTGTTTTGGGTCTTTTGGCCATTTGTTACATTTTGTTTTAAAGAACTGAGTTTTACAGTTTTTTGAAGTGCTGCAGATATATTTTTTCTGTTCTTAGCTTTTATGAGCTCTGACATGTTACCTACTCTTTGCATTAAATGGTGAATAAATTATTTTTTTTTGTAGTTTTTAAAACTGAGGTATAGTTGATTTACAATCTTGTATGAGTTTCAAGGGGATAAAATAGTGATGCAATATTTTTATAGATTATATTCCATTTAAAGTTATTACAAAACAATGGCTATATTTCCCTGTGCTGTACAATTTATCCTAGTTACTTATCTGTTTTATAAGTAGCAGTTTGCATCTCTATATCCCATACTCTCCCTCCTCCCTCCTCCCTCCCTCTTTACTGGTGACTACTTGTTTCTACTCTATATCTCTGAGTCTATTTCATACATACAATGAATGAATTAATTTTCATACATTGTGGGGTTTTTTGAACTTTTAATTTTGTGTTGGAGTATAGCCAGTTAACGGTTTTGTGATAGTTTTAGGTGGATGGCAAGGGGCTCAGCCATACACATCCATTTTCTCCCAAATTCACTTTCCACCTTGGCTGCTACAAACGTTGAACAGAGTTCCATGTGCTATGCCATAGAACCTTGTTGGTTAGTCATTTTAAATATAAATATAACAAATTTAAATATAACAAACAGTGTGTACATGTCCATCCCAAGCTCCCTGCCGTATTTAAAGTGGATAACCAACATGATCATATATTGTCTTTACACCTTGGAAAAATGATTACTAGGAATGAATGATTATTAATATGTACAGTAATAATGATAGAAATTTGCTTCTCCCAGCCAACTCCAGAACTTTTTATCCTTTATCCTATAGTCTGAATGTTTTGTGTCCTCCTCACAAATCATATGTTGAAATGCTAATTGCTGATATGATGGCACTAGTATGTGATGGTACTAGGGCTTTGAGAGGTGTGCGTGAGTCACGAGGGTATAGCTCTTTAAATAGAATTAGTGAGCTTATAACTCCAGAGAGATCTCTAGCCCTTTTCACCATATGAAGATATAACCAGAAGTCTGCAACCTGGAGGAAGGTCCTCACCAGACCATGCTGGCAGCTGACCTTGAACTTCCAGCTTCCAAACTGTGAGAAATCAATTTCTGCCCTTTGTAAGCCACTCTGTCTCTGGTGCTTTGTTATACCAGTCCAAATGGATAAAGGTGCTTTGCTCCTATCTATGTACTATACTATGCTTTCTTTCATAAATTCATTTCACCTGAATGAAATGAAATAATCAAAGAAAAAAAATTTTTAAAGCATTTTTTCCCTTTTTACTTGCTTGAAAATTTTATATCTAACAGTAGATAAACATTCAGAAAATANTATACTATGCTTTCTTTCATAAATTCATTTGACCTGGGTGAATGAAATAATCAAAGAAAACATTTTTAAAAAGCATTTTTTCCCTTTTTACTTGCTTGAAAATTTTATATCTAACAGTAGATAAACATTCAGAAAATATCAAGTCAACTGTTGTGTAATCTTTCTTAATTATTATTTGCTAAGGATTTCAGTGAGGATTAATTTACTGGAAATTTAGGCCCAAAGTATCACTTATAGTGTTTAGATGTTTCACATTTTGAGGAAGCATTTAGATGCTATTATAATGTCAATATGGTGATATAATTAGTTTTTCTCTTATGGGAAATGATGTATCAGCTTTTCTTTCAGGGAGTGGGGTTAAATTTTCTATAAAAAAATCAACTAACATAAGGTTTTTGGCCTTGCAATCTGAAATTGTCCCTAGGTAGTTTACCTTGGTAATTAAAAGTCTTGTTTTAAATTGAACTTGAAATTTTATTTCAGTCCACAAGGGATTGACCTTTATAACTCACACGACTGAGTGACTGAACTGAACTGAACTGTGGATGTTTCTCTTATGAGTTATCTGATAACCATTCTCAAAAAAGAATATTACCTACTATTGAAATAATAACTTTGTTTTCCTTGCAAAACCCTGGTCTTTTCAACTGAACAATTTGGAAGAAGATACCTCATTACTTACATTGTTATGTAAATATCTCCTTTTCATGTTTTTAAATAAATTTACTAAAAAAAGATTTTTAAATTAAGTAATGTACTAAGGTGAATTAAACTTTCAAGGCTGTAAAGATACAAGAAAAGCATAGAAGACTATGTTCCCGAGGGATAATGAGACATGCTACTTGTGTGTTTAATATTTTTTCTTCTGGACACATAGCCAAACTAATTTATGTGAAGGTTTTTTTTGTTCATTATTTTAAAATATATACCTTTAATAAAATTATATTAAAACAACTTTGTAAGTTGTCTTGTAGGAATTTACATAATTATTGAAATGCTGTGTCAGGTACTATCCTTGACCTGAGATTCTCGGGTCGAACTGTTACATATACATAGGGTGTGTGTGTGTGTGTGTGTGTGTGAGTGTGTGTGTATGCTTTAAAAATAAGGTGCCATTGTAGAAAAATATTAGTGAACAGTTTATTTTTCCTGTGATGGTAACAGGAGAAATAACAGAAGGGCAATGACATTCAGGCCTACTTGGTTGACCAGACAGATGGAGGGAAAGGGGGTATTTTAACCTGGGCGAACTGTGTGAATAAAAGTGTGTGTATCGATTGAAGTTTCAACAGGAAGTAAATGGCATACGGAAAAATAGGACAGTTTGAACAGTTCCCCCACTCCACCCCCCGCCCCAAATGCTGTTTTCAAAGTTCAACACACAAGGGATCCACTCTAGAGTTAAGAGCAGGGTTGGGTGAGGGAACATAGTAAGACCCGAATTGTTACCTTGCCTAGGCCATACGGAACAGGGATCAGTTCCTNATAAAAGTGTGTGTATCGATTGAAGTTTCAACAGGAAGTAAATGGCATACGGAAAAATAGGACAGTTTGAACAGTTCCCCCACTCCACCCCCCGCCCCAAATGCTGTTTTCAAAGTTCAACACACAAGGGATCCACTCTAGAGTTAAGAGCAGGGTTGGGTGAGGGAACATAGTAAGACCCGAATTGTTACCTTGCCTAGGCCATACGGAACAGGGATCAGTTCCTAGAACCCAGAGGGAGACAGAATCAGCCATCTTGAGAGGAACACTGAGTTTTGCTGAGAGACACNCAAAAGTCATGCACTGGTGTTCATTTATCACCCATCAGAACAACCCCCTGGAGAAAGAAATGGCAACCTACTCCAGAATTCCACGGACCGAGGAGCTGGGCAGGCTACAGTGCATGGGGTCACAAAGAGTTGGACATGACTGAGCGACTCTCACTCACTCACTTAGCACAACCCTAAACTGGAAATGCCTCAAATGCAATCCAGTGGCTGGACTTTTAAAAATTAGCTCAGGCTACTTAGGGTTGCCAGGGGGAAGGACTGGGGGAAGGCATAGTCATGGAGACTGGGATGGACATATGCACACTGCCGTGTTTAAAATGGACAGCCAGCAAGGCCCTATCGTAGAGCACAAGGAACTCTGCACAGCAGTATGTGGCAGCTGGGTGGAGGGAAGTTAGGCACAGACGTCTAAAAATCAAACACACAGAAAGACGACTATAGTTAATAATACTGTGGATTAATAATATAATAATATGAAATGCTGGACATTTCAGGTGCTGTCATCAAGAAAATACATGGTAACTATGTGAGGGAAAGATATTTTAATATATCTCAAATCCTCATCTTGTACACCTNGAAGTTAGGCACAGACGTCTAAAAATCAAACACACAGAAAGACGACTATAGTTAATAATACTGTGGATTAATAATATAATAATATGAAATGCTGGACATTTCAGGTGCTGTCATCAAGAAAATACATGGTAACTATGTGAGGGAAAGATATTTTAATATATCTCAAATCCTCATCTTGTACACCTTAAATATGTACAATTTTTATTTTTAAAAAAAGGTCCAAAAATAATTAAAAACAAAGCTGTCCTGATCATTTGCTAACACTTTTTTTCTTATATTCCAAATTGTACAGCCATGAATTATAAAGCAATAAATAGTCACAGTTGTCATTGACAATTGCAAGGAAAACTCTAAATATAGTCAGTGATAGAATAATACAAACACAACTCCAAAACTTAGAAGACATTTTCTTTCAAGCCTGTTAACATGACTGGAGACAGAAGACTGATTTGACCAAAGACAAAGAGATCAATATAATAATTATTTTAGTGTTCTCTTTCCCATTCCAATAAGAGATATACATGGGGTACGAAATTCATTCAGAAATAAATTAAGAGTCAAGACAATGTGAAATAAATAATTTTTTCCATTCTTCACCATCTTTCCCAGTGTCTTTCCCAGAGTATTATTTTAGAAAGTAACCATATGTCTGCAAAATGTTTTCCTACCTGGTTAGTCTTAAAGGGCATTCCCCTTGTGCGCTTTCTGTCGAACTGCTCGTTCCACTTGCCTTTGAAATAGATGGCATTCACCAGAAAGAGCTTAGTCAGAGGACAGACTGTCCCAGCCCCCAGTGNCGACTGAACTTAACTTTGTGTCTCCTTGTTTCTGAAATTAATGGTATTTGACATACTCTAGATTATGTTCTTGAGAAAACCACAGCTGTCCTAAACTAATGTATGTAAAGAGCAGGTTCCCCTAATAAGTAATGCTGGAGATGGGTGCCAGCTGCCAGCAGAAATTCGGTGATTTTCAAATTCCTAACTGAGGGGAAGAATGATCTGGAGAGATGGAAAGAGAAGGAGATTAAATAGCACAAAGCTGTATGTCAGGATGGCTGTTATCCACCCCCCAAAATTATGTGGTCCTTCTGTAATTCTGGGTAAGGGCAATGCCATGGCAAGTTCCAGTTTTGAATCTTATGACTTCTTGGAAACAGACTAGATACTGCCTTGACATGAGAGAAGTCCTATAACTTCTATTATGACAAGCCAACTTTACATTACAAATTCATGTAAATTCTACATGAGATGAAGCTTGAAACAATTAGACTACATTGTATGATGAGGAAGGCTATTTACCTGCTTTAAGGAGGTGATATTCCAAATATTTAATAACTTATGATGTGAGGGATATCCACTTAGGTTGGAAGTGACCAATATCTGTCATACAGGCTGGTACTGGCCTTACATTAGATCTGATATATCTGCTGCATCCATTGGGGACCTTACCTCACTGCTCAGTGAGGCCTGCTTATAGCAGGGGTTGGCCCAAGTGTGGATCACATTCTTTAGCTCACTGGCATTTGCATCAAAGGCTCTACATAGTAAATTGGGGCCATTTCAACCATGAATGTGCTTAGTCGCTCAGTTGTGTCTGACTCTTTGCGACCTCATGGACTGTAGCCTACCAGGCTCCTCTTTCCAGGGGGATTATCCAGGCAAGAATACTGGAGTGGGTTGCCAGCCATGCCCTCCTCCAGGGGATCTTCCCAACTCAGGGGTCGAACTCAGTTCTCCCCCATTGCAGGCAGATTTTTTACCCTCTGAGCCATAAGGAAAGCCCGTAAGGAAGATATATATTAAACTCAAAAACTCTTTGGAAATGAGGTGGCTAAGTGCTGATGAACAGAAATACTTTACTGTGAGTTAAAGTGTTTGGGAATATTTGAAGAAGGCTGACATTTAAGAATTTTATGTGAGGATTATTACATTAGAAAAAGAAAGGTTGTTGGGCTTGAAATAAATATAGAGTTTGTGTGCCTGATGCAATGACCTTAGTTAATGTTTGATTGCTTGTGCCGAATGTGTGTTTGCAGTTCATATTAAACTGTGTATCATGTCGTTTCTTTTCCATATCTCGATTTAAATTTGTCTGCTGGTTTTGAGTCTATGGACAAATAGAATCTTTTGCATAGTAAAATACGGTGATGAATTTCAGCCTGTTAATAATACAATACTTACTTAAATGTTTGCTTTTAAAACATGTCAAGTTATTCAAAGTTGATAATCATTGAAAGTCTTAGAACATGTTTTAATAAAATAATTTATGCAAGCGGGAAACATGTTTTTAAAATACCAAAACTAGAATAATATATACAAATTGCTTTGAAAGGGAAATTCAAAGTGTTTGTTTCTNTAATCATTGAAAGTCTTAGAACATGTTTTAATAAAATAATTTATGCAAGCGGGAAACATGTTTTTAAAATACCAAAACTAGAATAATATATACAAATTGCTTTGAAAGGGAAATTCAAAGTGTTTGTTTCTTAGTCATGTCGATTCTTTGTGACCCCATGGACTGTAGCTCACCAGGCTCCTCTCTCCGTGGAATTATCTCGGCAAGAATACTATGGTGGGTAGCATTCCCTTCTCCAGGGAGATCTTCCTGGGTTTCCCTCATTGCAGGCAGTTTCTTTACCATCTGAGACACCAGGGAAGCCCCACACATTGCTTTAGGGATTCCTAATCCTTAAATCTAGCAATGTCTAGCTTATGGCAGGAAATGGCTCATAGAAAGGAAGGTGACTTGATAGATTAATGCTTAAAAATGTTAATATTACTTTTCTAGGTAGAAGCCTTCAAGTTTTTATTTTCTGATCAAAATCACCCATACATTTTAACCATGCAATCTCTTAGTGAGACTATTTTAGGAAACATTATCTATAGATCCTTATAACAGTTTATTGAATACTCATCTTCATATATGTTATCTTTTCATGTTTAAATTGTAAATTTTATTCCCTGATGTGAACACATTCAGATTCCTTAATGTCTCGTGTCTGCACTATAATCCTCATCTCACTGGTTATCCTTCTGGGTTTTACAATGTTAGTCAATCCCAAATTCTAAATTTCGTGTAATATTTGCTTTGCAGTATTATTAATGATAATTTCTATTTCAGAGTTTCCTTGAGCTACTGATTTATAAAATTATTTGGTAATCTATAAATCTAATTTAATCTAGAAAATCAGTCACAAAGCTGTGAGCAGAGAACACCTGAAGTCAGTAACTGAACCATGAAGTTGATTTTCAGTGTCACTGAGCCTGGCAGTCTACAGTCCATGGGTTTGCAAAGAGTCAGACACAACTGAAGTAACTGAGCTTGCATGCACAGGTACCCTCAGCTAGCAGCGTCAGTATCACCCACGGACTTGTTAGACATGCAGATTATTAGGCCACACTTCATATATATTGAATCAAAAAACTCTGAAAGTGGGGTCCAGCAGTCTGTTTTAAATAGTCCAATCTGATTGAACAAGTGATTCTGATATGGACTAAAGCTTGAGAACCACTGACTTACAGAACTCTCAATACGTAGTTCTGTGCTTCATAGAGAAGCAAATAATTGTCACAGGTGGTGATGGGATGTTTTTGGTCCTATCCTGAGGCCTACATAGAAACACAGACTATCAACATTGTCTTAATTAAAAGTAATTCTATCTTGTGGATTCAGGATGTAAACTCATAGAGGATTAAAAATGTTCTAAAAGTATGTACTTTAAATATATCTAATATGCCTTAGAATGATCATTATTTATATTACTTAAACCACTTATATTACTTTAACTTTTATTTATCATTATTCATATTACTTTCAGTTATTTTCAGGAATAAACTCTTGTGATATTTCATAAGACATAAATTTCCCCAAAATGTATTCTTGAACTCATTATCTTGCCACCTGTGCTTTTCTAAAGCAAATTTCATTTAAAAACAAAACATTCAATTTTACTTAATATTTTTACACCAGTCATTGGATTTTTAATGTTTACTTACCTATTTTTACTTGTGTACTTCCACAATTAGTTCCCACAGTCATACCTAAATATACCTTAATGGTAGCAGTTCCTTCTTTCTTATCTAAGAGTTTAGTGTTGAGTTTATGAGAACAGATCCAAATCCAATGATTTTTCTGACTTTTATGTTCCTAGACCTTGGATATCTATATCTTGTAGAGAAAAGTTCCACCTATTAGCTATTTTTTAGAAAATCATTTTAGAGATAAACTGATTTTATTAGAAGAGAATCTTTCTTATGCCTGCAGTACAGCAGAAGTGGTTAGCTTGATTGGTGTCCATTTTTCAAATGGAATGAAGCAATTGCGTTTAATAAAAGAGGAATAGAAAGGAAAATTCAGGGCTGAACAGTGATTGGAGAAGGAATCAAGGAGATAAAAGACTGGTGGTGTGGCTGAAGAAGTATTTATGTGGGAGACAACCGTCCAATGCAAAAACCTGAAGTTGTTTCATGCATGTATGACCTTTGCAAACCTTCCCCTCTCTCTCCCTTAAGAAACCTTTAGTATATTCTGCATTGCTTATGATGGTTGGTATATGGGTTTTCTTTTGGAGCGTATATGAAGGTAATCCAGATTTTTCATGGAAATTTGAGGTTTGTCAGGAAAAATGTACCTGTAGTAGAAGTTAACACCTGAATTTCCATGAAGAGGAGATGTACTAATAAGCTCTTAAAATGATAGAAAAAGCATTTTTTATAGTGTAGGGTTAGAAATAATCAACATGTATGTTAGGAAATTGAGACACTATAGAAGGAAAATTTGATTCAGTAAAAGTAGTTTTCTTTATACAAATATTAAAACATTAGCCATTTAAGTAGATCTTTAAAACTCAAGTGACTGTAAGCTAAAGAACTATTTGCACTGATATTCAAAAACAAATATTCAAAACCACATTTATTTTTGCATTATTGAGTAAAGCTTTTAAGTAAATCTGCATATGAAAATTTCCCATATACTTAAAGCTTTACTTTCAAGTAACAATCTTATTTATAGTTGAATTTTTAGAGGATCCTATATTATGTAATTTATTACTCATTTTGGTGTGCTGTTACTCAATTTAACCTTTTCTGTATGAAACACAACTGTCATTCTGAACACTAATTTTCAGTTTGGCGTTAAGCAGGGCCTACATTAAACACTCAATACATGTTTAATGAATGAATGAATGAACTAATGAACTGTACCCTTTATTTTCAGATCTAACTAACCAGGAAAAGATCTGCTGCATGTCTTAAGTTTATTAACTGTCTTAAGTGATTAGCTTAAAAAGAAATTCAATAAATGTGTAAAGCACTGTACTACGTAGATATTCATATTTCAAGCTCCCTGCGCCAGTTATGCCTGAAAGTCTTTACTGTGTTCAAGGAATGTCACATTATAAACAGATGAAATATGTATTTGATGTTTCAGGGGCAGGAGAATATAATAGCACAGAGCTTATTGAGCTGTTCCTGAAGATAAACCACCTTTAGATACTTTCAGATTGTCTTCTGAGGAGGAGTAGAAAATGTTTAGAAGGATCTGTTTAAATGTTGTTTCTTCCTCCCACTCTACTAACACTTAGATTGGCACAGAGTGAAAAACCTTCAGGCACATGTGGTGAAAGTGTTGGTGTGTAAAAGAAGAAATCATGGAATAAAACAAGTTTCCTGTTGTTTTTCTTATCTCCTCAATTGAGAATCTAATTTCATAGCACTACAGTGGATGGCATCACAGGGTTGCTTATGTTTTTTTTTTTTTAAACAGTGAAATATTTCAGACATAAACAAATAGGGGGAAATGTGATAAGCATCTCAGTATACACCACCTACCCTAAAAAATAAAACATTACAGATATTATTAAAGCTTCCTATGTTCTCTTTCCTCTATTCAGTGGAAATCAGAATAGAATTTGATGTTTGACATTCTCAGTTTTCTTTTCATATTTTTGCTGCATATTCTTAATTATGAGTGAGCTTGAGCATCATTGTATGTTTATTGATCACTCATATGTCCTCCCCTGAATATCTCTTGATTTTTATATTGGTTTGTTTTCTTTTTCCTATTGATTCATAGATCTTCATATATTTTGGATGCTGTTTCTTGATAATACTCATTAGAAATGTAGTTTCCCAGTTGATAATTTGTCATTCTATTTCTCTGTGTATGAAGATAATGTGTAATTTTTGTAGCCAACTTTATTAGGCTTTTCCTTAAGGTTTTTTGTGTGTATATGAGAGTGCATGCTTCTGTGTCTTGTTTAAAAACACTTAAAAACTCAATATTATAAATATATTTTCCTGTGTTTTCTTCTAAAAAATTTACAGTTTTATCTATTGTATTTAAGCATTATATTTAATGGATTCTTCATTCTTCAGTACATTATTAAGTAGAGATTTGTTTTTTTTTCTCATGAAGATAACCAATTATTTTAGTACCACTTATTAGGCAGTATGTCTTTTACTCATTGATTTATAGTGCCACCTCTATCACATGTTAAATTTCCATGTGTTTATGGTCTTTTGTTCATTTTGGCTTTCTTTCAGCATCTTCAATTCACCTCTTTTTTGCCTCTTATAATTTATAGCCTTCTACCTTTCTTGTTTGAGGCAATTCTTTAGATTTTAACTGAGTTCTGACACACCACACACTTGTGGATATAGTTAATATGATTTTAATAATTTTTCATCATTTTTTTCTACCATGACATGTATCTTAGCTAATTGCTTAGAATGCATTTTTATTTTTTCTTATTATCTCCTTTTGTTGATGGTGTTTCTTGAAAAGGGGCCCATATCCTATTTATTGATCAAATAGAACTGAAACTCGGGGAAGGCAATGGCACCCCACCCCAGTACTCTTGCCTGGAAAATCCAATGGATGGAGTAGCCTGGTGGGCTGCAGTCCATAGGGTCGCTAACAGTAGGACAGACTGAGCGACTTCACTTTCACTTTTCTCTTTCATGCATTGGAGAAGGAAATGGCAACCCACTCCAGTATTCTTGCCTGGAGAATCCCAGGGACAGGGGAGCCTGGTGGGATGCTGTCTATGGGGTCACACAGAGTCGGACACGACTGAAGTGACTTAGCAGCAGCAGCAGAACTGAAACTACAATGGAAAAAGTGTTGTAATTTTAATTTTCAGATACAAAAAGCAAAGGGCTTCCTAGGTGGCACTAGTGGTAAAGAACCCACCTGCCAATGCAGGAGACATAAAAGATGTGGGTTCCATTCCTGGTTCATGAAGATCCCCTGGAGAAGGAAATTGGATCCCATTCCAGTATCCTTGCCTCGGAAATCTCATGGAGAGAGTAACTGGCAGGCTATAGTCCATAGCATCGCAGAGTCGGACATGACTGAAGCAACTCAGCACAAGCATAACTTGCTTTTTCTAAATGATTAGCGTTTTGTTTAGCACCTTAGGAAGCAATGTTTTTTAGGTAATTTGATTCTGTATAAGTAGGCAGTATGTTATACTTTGACTGAAATTTATTGAATATTATTTTTTAACTGACTTTCCTTTTGTATTTCAGATGATTGGAACCCATTTTCACACCCATATAAAAAACTGGATTTTGGAAAATGGGAGCTGTATATCCCACCAAAGCAGAATAGATCTGTCTTAGTACCTCATGGATCCAAATTAAAGGTATTTCCTCCCTCATGTTTTCATTTGAACTTGCTATTTTCTTTTTGTCCTATTTGCAGAGTTTGATTTAAAATGTTAGAATGTAAACTGATGCCTGATAATTAAAGGAGAAACAGTGTAAATTTTTAAATAGAGGAAAATTTAGAGACGTCATCAGCAAATTGAAATATGTTAGACAGGAACTGTTTGGTTGGTAACATAATGAACTTACTAGTTGTTAACGACTTTGGAAATCTTTTAGAAGAAAGACTAAATAATTACAAAGTTCATCCTGGGAAACATAAAGTTTGATTTTAAAAAATGAAACCTGTCTTTCAAATCAGCCAAGCAGAGAATTTTTACCTGTGAAGACACACTTGATAGAATTGATTTTGTGATGAGCCACATGAATGAGGCAATACTGTGTGGGAGACCCACACCTTTTGGGGATATGATTTTTCTTGTTTTTTTCTGCTTTTTGATTTCAGGGCTCTGGTTTGTCCTCTTCTCCTCTGTTAAGCCCCTTGAGTTAGCCTGGGACCTGCCTGTCCTCTATTTGTCCTCTCTTTGGCTGACTATGTAGCTCTGCATTCAGGATGTACAGGGCCAACATAGTGGCCTCTCTACTTTCCTCAAGGGTGGGTCCCAAATCTGGACTACAGATTACAGATTCGATTATGTAAAGGCTATCTAAATCCTTTAACATTTGCTCGATTTTAGCCCATTGCTCAAATCAATATATAATGTTTCCATGTCCCTTTCTTTCCCCTCCTTGGACATATAACAGCATTCACCACATTTATGGCTAAATCCTGTAACTGACATATTTTTATTGGCATTTGTTATTTAACAGTATTAACCAGAGTTAAAAATAAGAAATGCATTGTATGTTTGTTTTATAGATTTTTCTTTCTTACAAATACTGCAATTATAAGTATACCTGAAAATTATAAGTATACCTGAAATATTGCCACACATAATATAATTGCCAGGAGAGCATATTGTCTGGAATAGAGACATTTTAATATGGGATGGCAACCAGAGTTCTTCTTAATCGGAAGTGAAAAGGAGAAAAAAGTAGTTACTTGTATACAATAAGAGGGATTTAAATTTAATATATATAATCCCTTTTCCAAGTCTGTATAAGCTTCACAANAAAAATAAGAAATGCATTGTATGTTTGTTTTATAGATTTTTCTTTCTTACAAATACTGCAATTATAAGTATACCTGAAAATTATAAGTATACCTGAAATATTGCCACACATAATATAATTGCCAGGAGAGCATATTGTCTGGAATAGAGACATTTTAATATGGGATGGCAACCAGAGTTCTTCTTAATCGGAAGTGAAAAGGAGAAAAAAGTAGTTACTTGTATACAATAAGAGGGATTTAAATTTAATATATATAATCCCTTTTCCAAGTCTGTATAAGCTTCACAAGAGCAGGACCCTTTGCTCTTCTGTTTGCTAACACTGTATATTCTTAGTGCTTAGAAGAGTGCCTGGCACAGAGTAAGGCACTCAGAAAATATTTACTGAATGTTAAAGCTATTTGTATGCCCAGTCTTTGAAGGAATAAACCAAAGGGCTTGATTTTCCTATGGTCTGTAAGGCCTGACGTTAGTAAACTGAAGCAAGGTGACCATTAGACCACTGGTTTCATTGTTGTTTTGGGTCTTTTGGCCATTTGTTACATTTTGTTTTAAAGAACTGAGTTTTACAGTTTTTTGAAGTGCTGCAGATATATTTTTTCTGTTCTTAGCTTTTATGAGCTCTGACATGTTACCTACTCTTTGCATTAAATGGTGAATAAATTATTTTTTTTTGTAGTTTTAAAAACTGAGGTATAGTTGATTTACAATCTTGTATGAGTTTCAAGGGGATAAAATAGTGATGCAATATTTTTATAGATTATATTCCATTTAAAGTTATTACAAAACAATGGCTATATTTCCCTGTGCTGTACAATTTATCCTAGTTACTTATCTGTTTTATAAGTAGCAGTTTGCATCTCTATATCCCATACTCTCCCTCCTCCCTCCTCCCTCCCTCTTTACTGGTGACTACTTGTTTGTACTCTATATCTCTGAGTCTATTTCATACATACAATGAATGAATTAATTTTCATACATTGTGGGGTTTTTTGAACTTTTAATTTTGTATTGGAGTATAGCCAATTAACGGTTTTGTGATAGTTTTAGGTGGATGGCAAGGGGCTCAACCATACACATCCATTTTCTCCCAAATTCACTTTCCACCTTGGCTGCTACAAACATTGAACAGAGTTCCATGTGCTATGCCATAGACCCTTGTTGGTTAGTCATTTTAAATATAACAAACAGTGTGTACATGTCCATCCCAAGCTCCCCGCCGTATTTAAAGTGGATAACCAACATGATCATATATTGTCTTTACACCTTGGAAAAATGATTACTAGGAATGAATGATTATTAATATGTACAGTAATAATGATAGAAATTTGCTTCTCCCAGCCAACTCCAGAACTTTTTATCCTTTATCCTATAGTCTGAATGTTTTGTGTCCTCCTCACAAATCATATGTTGAAATGCTAATTGCTGATATGATGGCACTAGTATGTGATGGTACTAGGGCTTTGAGAGGTGTGCGTGAGTCACGAGGGTATAGCTCTTTAAATAGAATTAGTGAGCTTATAACTCCAGAGAGATCTCTAGCCCTTTTCACCATATGAAGATATAACCAGAAGTCTGCAACCTGGAGGAAGGTCCTCACCAGACCATGCTGGCAGCTGACCTTGAACTTCCAGCTTCCAAACTGTGAGAAATCAACTTCTGCCCTTTGTAAGCCACTCCGTCTCTGGTGCTTTGTTATACCAGTCCAAATGGATAAAGGTGCTTTGCTACTATCTATGTACTATACTATGCTTTCTTTCATAAATTCATTTGACCTGGGTGAATGAAATAATCAAAGAAAACATTTTTAAAAAGCATTTTTTCCCTTTTTACTTGCTTGAAAATTTTATATCTAACAGTAGATAAACATTCAGAAAATATCAAGTCAACTGTTGTGTAATCTTTCTTAATTATTATTTGCTAAGGATTTCAGTGAGGATTAATTTACTGGAAATTTAGGCCCAAAGTATCACTTATAGTGTTTAGATGTTTCACATTTTGAGGAAGCATTTAGATGCTATTATAATGTCAATATGGTGATATAATTAGTTTTTCTCTTATGGGAAATGATGTATCAGCTTTTCTTTCAGGGAGTGGGGTTAAATTTTCTATAAAAAAATCAACTAACATAAGGTTTTTGGCCTTGCAATCTGAAATTGTCCCTAGGTAGTTTACCTTGGTAATTAAAAGTCTTGTTTTAAATTGAACTTGAAATTTTATTTCAGTCCACAAGGGATTGACCTTTATAACTCACACGACTGAGTGACTGAACTGAACTGAACTGTGGATGTTTCTCTTATGAGTTATCTGATAACCATTCTCAAAAAAGAATATTACCTACTATTGAAATAATAACTTTGTTTTCCTTGCAAAACCCTGGTCTTTTCAACTGAACAATTTGGAAGAAGATACCTCATTACTTACATTGTTATGTAAATATCTCCTTTTCATGTTTTTAAATAAATTTACTAAAAAAAGATTTTTAAATTAAGTAATGTACTAAGGTGAATTAAACTTTCAAGGCTGTAAAGATACAAGAAAAGCATAGAAGACTATGTTCCTGAGGGATAATGAGACATGCTACTTGTGTGTTTAATATTTTTTCTTCTGGACACATAGCCAAACTAATTTATGTGAAGGTTTTTTTTGTTCATTATTTTAAAATATATACCTTTAATAAAATTATATTAAAACAACTTTGTAAGTTGTCTTGTAGGAATTTACATAATTATTGAAATGCTGTGTCAGGTACTATCCTTGACCTGAGATTCTCGGGTCGAACTGTTACATATACATAGGGTGTGTGTGTGTGTGTGTGTGTGTGTGTGTGTGTGCTTTAAAAATAAGGTGCCATTGTAGCAAAATATTAGTGAACATTTTATTTTTCCTGTGATGGTAACAGGAGAAATAACAGAAGGGCAATGACATTCAGGCCTACTTGGTTGACCAGACAGATGGAGGGAAAGGGGGTATTTTAACCTGGGCGAACTGTGTGAATAAAAGTGTGTGTATCGATTGAAGTTTCAACAGGAAGTAAATGGCATACGGAAAAATAGGACAGTTTGAACAGTTCCCCCACTCCACCCCCCGCCCCAAATGCTGTTTTCAAAGTTCAACACACAAGGGATCCACTCTAGAGTTAAGAGCAGGGTTGGGTGAGGGAACATAGTAAGACCCGAATTGTTACCTTGCCTAGGCCATACGGAACAGGGATCAGTTCCTAGAACCCAGAGGGAGACAGAATCAGCCATCTTGAGAGGAACACTGAGTTTTGCTGAGAGACACAGTTAATTCATGGTAACCTTGCAGAAAAGGAGCCAGAGGAGAAAGGAGACAAATTCTCTCATCTCCCACACTCCTTCCTTTCTCTGACCTCTTCCTGTGGCTCAACATTGGCCCACCCAATAAGAAGCCAGATTTCTAGAGACTATGGTACACATGGGTTAGCCTCCTGGGGCAGAGAGCTGGTGAGAAGTGGATTGGACTGACTGCTAAGATGTAGCTCAGGAGTCAGTGGTCAGGAAAAGCAAGAGATCAGGACAGTAAACTCGAAAGGTGGGCTGGAGGCAAACTCAAGAATTCCTGTCTTCTGATTGCCGTTTCCTTCTTTTTAAAAACTCATTTCTATTAATACCCATATAACTAGCAATGGCAGTTAGTATTGTCTCCTTTTAAATGTTCAGGATTTTTCTGTACTTTAACTTTTCCCTTGCCAAATCAGTAAAAAATGGACTAGAATAGAGGTTTCCTGATACCAGATCTTTAACCTTTTCAAGGCTCATGTATTAGTCTTCTAGAGCTACAACAACAAAATACCATACTCTGGGCAGCTTAAACAACAGGAATTTAATTTCTCATGTTTTGGAGGCTGGAAGTTTGAGATAGTCAGCATGGATGAGCTCTGGTGAGGGTTCTTTTCCTTGCTTACAGACAGCTGCATTCTTCCCTTGTGTTCATATGGCACTAATCCTGTCATCAGGCCCCCATCCTCATTACTTCATTTAAACCTAATTATCTCTCAAATGTCCTGTCTCCGGAGACCATCACATTGGGGTTAGGGCTTCAGCATATGAAGTTGGAGGGGGCACAGTTCAGTTCAGAGCAGATCATACTGGTTTCTGAATTATATTTAAATTTTATACAATTGATTGGTGGAAAAGAGTCATGGAACCTAATACCCACATTGCAATTTTCTCAGATGAGACACATGAAATTAGAAATTATTTTACATCCATATTTAATTTGGTTCTAATTATAACACTGTGAGATGAAATACTGTACATATTCATTTCATGAATGAGTACCCTGAAATTTAGAGAGGTTAAGTAGATGGTATTGCCTTGACTTGAATTAAGGCTTATCTAATAGCGAAGTCCATGGTCCTAATCATTGTGCTATACTGCTGGTCAGGCTAAGGGTTGACAGAGAGAAAAAGGAGAAAAAAATGATACAAAGGAAGTAGAACTTGAGCCTTATCTCCTGTTTAACAAATTAACAGCTTTTAAAATACTGTTATTTATTTATTCATTTTTGGCTTTGCTGGGTCTTGGTTGCTACGTGGGCTTTTCTCTGGTTGCAGCAAGTGGGCTTTTCTATGTGGTGGCTTCTCTTGTTGTGGGGCATGGGCTCTAGAGCACAGACTCAATACTGTGGTGCATGGCCTTAGTTGCTCCGTGGTAAGTGGAATCATCCTGGGTCAGGGATCGAACCTATGTCTCCTGCCTTGGTAGGTGGATTGTTCACCATGAGCCACCAGGAAAGCCCAACAAATTATTTCATACGGTGTTTGCTTTCGCTTTATTGTGTGGAACTATCATTTCCATTTTTCAGGGTGCTGAGTATTGAAGTGACCTTCCATGAGAATAAAAAGGAGGTATTAATAGATAGTTTGTGGAAAGTTTGGGTTTTAGAGAATAAGAGATCAGATCAGTTATGTAAAGTGAAACTAACTATTGATAGCTAGAATGAGATTGCTAGGTAGAAGGATGTCATTGGGCAGTGATATGGCATGTTGAAAAGTTAGTATATAAATATTTGCTTAAGATTAATCTCATAAGCACTCTATCCTTTGGGCTTCCCTGGTGGCTCAAATTGTAAAGAATGTGCCTGTAATGTAGGAGACCCAGGTTTGATCCCTGGATTGGGAAGATCTCCTGGAGAAGGGAATGGCATTCTCCTACAATATTCTTGCATGGAAAATTCCATGGATAGACAAGACTGGCAGGCTACAGTCCATGAGGTTGTAAAAACTTGGACACAACTGAGTGACTAACACACACAGACACACACACACACTTTATCCTTTACCTCTGGAATATTTTCTTGTGTCTTTTATCTGTTTCCTTCTCTCCACATTTTTTGTTCACTGTTTCAGGAAATTCTAGTATTTGGATATTGAATCACCTAGATTTTCTTATCTTTCTGTCAAGTCTCCTGTCAATTTTACTTTCTGTTCCGCTTTGAAAAAGCATCTTCCAACTGCTTCCAATTATTATATATTATTATTATTATTATTATTATTGCCACACCAGGAGGCTTGTGGGATCTTAGTTCCTCAACCAGGGATCACACCTGGGCTCTTAGCATTGAGAGTTTGGAATCCTAACCACTGGACCACCAGGGCATTCCCCCAACTGCATTATTTTAGTAATCACATTGCAAGCGTTTCTAATAACATGCTTGTTTTCTGTACTTTTACATAGATTCTGTCATTGTTAAATATTCAGAGATACTTTTATCTTCTTTGAAAGGGTTATAGATGTTTTCTTTTATTTTTTCCCCCAATTTCCTTCTTGTTCCCCTAGCCTCTCACTGTTTCTTTCAAATTTTATTTTTCTATGTTTTTTTAGCCTCTTATCTTTTGTGTTGCAGACTGTCTTAAAATGCCTAGTTATAGAACTGTGTTTTAGAAAGAGTTATTAGGAAAAGACAATTGAAAATTCTGTTCCTGGTAATAAGCTTTGTTCCTGGTGATCTTCACAGCTGGGTAGCCAGAAAGTGAGACAGCCTTTATATTGATGGCAAGGAGTGAAAATTTTACTCTGAGGTCATTTATTTTTTCCAGAGGTGAATTTTCCAGTCTCTTATAAGGGGTTGGTGGAAGGGGTATTGATGGAGGAATGGAAACAGCGGCAGACTTTCTTTTTTGGGCTCCAAAATCACTGCAAATGGTGAATGCAACCATGAAATTAAAAGACTCTTGCTCCTTGGAAGGGAAGTTATGACCAACCTAGACAGCATATTAAAAAGCAGAGACATTACTTTGCTAACAAAATCCGTCTAGTCAAAGCTCTGTTTTTTCCAGTGGTCATGTATAGATGTGAGAGTTGGACTATAAAGAAAGCTGAGTCCCAAAGAATTGATGCTTTTGAATTGTGGTGTTGGAGAAGATTCTTGAGAGTCCCTTGGATAGCAAGGAGAGCCAACCAGTCCATCCTAAAGGAAATCAGTCCTGAATATTCATTGCAAGGACTGATGTTGAAGCTGAAACTCCAGTACTTTATCCACCTGATGTGAAGAACTGACTCATTCAAAAAGACCCTGATGCTGGGAAAGGTTGAAGGCAGGAGGAGAAGGGGACGACAGAAGATGAGATGGTTGGATGCCATCACCGCCTCAAGGGACATGAGTTTGAGTAAGCTCTGGGAGTTCGTGATGGACAGGGAAGCCTGGCGTGCTGCAGTCCATGGGGTCGCAAAGAGTCGGACACAACTGAGCCACTGAACTGAACTGAACTGGCATCCATACATAAGGGACAGAGACAGTGGATAAAGGTCCCAACGTTCAGTAAAACACTGAATCCCCCATTTCACCCGTCTGATTCACCTCTGCCATCTGGTGTGCTATTGTCTCTGGAATTGAAGCCTGCCTTTTTTGTTCAGTTGATAAGTTGTGTCTGATTCTTTGCCACCCCATGGACTGTGGCATGCTAGGATTTGTCCTTCACTATCTTCCAGAGTTTGTGCCAACTCATCCCCATTGATTTAGCGATGCCATTCAGTCATCTCATGCTCTGTTGTTCCCTTCTCCTCATGCCCTCAATCTTTCCCAGCATCAGAGTCTTTTTCCAATGAAATGGTATTTTTCAGAGTGAACCTCTCATCTCCCATTTGAGGGGTGAGAGGTGGCATTTTGGAAGGATACACATTTTTGTGTGCAGTAGGGAGAGGCTATGTTTAAGAGCCTACAGTCCCTCTGTTTAACATTGAATCTTACCTCTCCCGTAGGACCAGAAGCTTCCACATGACACGTCCTAGGGCTCCTGTGAAGCAGGTTGACTAGCTCTCTTCAGGTTCTTCCTCTGTAATACCAGATTTTAACTTTTTCCTGTCTACTTATTTTCTTACCTCTCCAATTACTCTCTAAATTCCAAAAATTTGTTGATATTTCTGTTCTCTTGTTGTCTCCTTTTCTGTCTTTCTCTGTTAATTTTACTTTTTACATTGTTTGCTATTATTTAATTTAACAGAAGTTTGCTAAGTTTGTTATTTTTAATCCACACTTCTCAAACACCCTTATTTGAATGAAAGAGAAAAAAAGTACATTTCCTGAATAGAAGAATGTTTTATAATTCTGGGGCCTCAGTTGAATATTACATTCTTATCATATGCCATGATATAAAATTTTGGTGAGACTGATTATTTCTTGCTTGTGATGTCTTTACATATTATTTTATATGATAAAGATTTTCTTCTCCATGACCCACAAAAATCCTTTACGCTTTATTACCTGATTTAACTTAATCAACCTTTAAGACCCTGAAACATCTAATTTTGGGAGAACGTGTAGTTAGAATTAGATGCACTTTCCCATACCACAGAACTTACATTTCTTTGTGTTTGCAAAATACAACTTGAATGTTAATGAACCTAAATAACATACTAGGAAATGGTCTGTCTCTGTAGGTGAGAATAAAGGCTTTTTAATTGATTTGTTTTTCTTTTCTTTTTTTAAAGCTCCTCAGTATGTTGGTAGGAAACACAAAATAAATGTGTAAGTTTCCAAAGCAGTCTTCTAATCAATATTTAGCATAACTCTGTTTGCCTGGAGGATGGGCGAGGTAAAAAGTGGGGGTGTTTCCCTCTGTTTTGAGCTTGCTGCACATTAATTTATCAAATTTTGTTCTTTTTCTTTCTTAATATCTTAGTTAGCACATATTTAGTTTTTTTTTTTTTTTTTCTGCACTTAACATATTGCACTTTCTTCCCTGGATGTAGGTGAAGAAATAAAAGACAAAATGCCTGCATATTGAATTTATTGTCCACTTGGACAAAGCTCACCATAAACAAATGAGTCGCTTGAGCGTTTTGTGACTGTTAAACGAGTAGAGGAAGAAGCTTATTATTTTTTTTTTTTTAAAAAGAGGTTTACAACAGAAAAGTAAGAATAAGTAAACAGAATACTTGCCTTTTACTTTTAAAAAAAACTTGTTAGTTTCCTTCATTTTTGACTAAATATTAATGGGGCTGAGAAGGGACCCAAGGGATTAGAGAGAGATTTTTTGGAGACTGGAAAGAGAGAGAATTAAATTTACAGGCTGAATAGTTAGGGAATGATTATGGAAAGAGATGCATTCTAAGCCTGGTCTTGAAAGAGTTAATGGATTAGATTAATGACTATGAATAAGTTGTCAAGGGTCAATTAGAGAATAAAAGAATATAAAATTAAGTGAGATTGTATAGGAATTAACCAATTCTACATGGGAGACAGTAGTAAGTTTGACTTATAATGACTTACAAAGATGTAAGATATATAAGGAAACTAAATGAAATAGTGAATCTATTTTAGGAAATTTTATTCTCAAACCGTTCACAGCAATACAGTTGGAGAATTTTGACAGAGATTCTTTTTTGCTTTTTCTTAAATCCTGCATTTCTTACTTAAAAAAAAAAAACTCAATGATTTTTAATAATGGACAGTTTATTTTTTAACTTATGGTGTTTTGGACTCTTAATGATCTCATTTTTCCCCCTCACAATTGTTTATACTCTCTCTTCTGGAGCATATAAAAATGCTGAAGTAATCTCATTGCTGCTAAGTCACTTCAGTCGTGTCCGACTCTGTGCGACCCCAGAGACGGCAGCCCACCAGGCTCCACCGTCCCTGGGATTCTCCAGGCAAGAACACTGGAGTGGGTTGCCATTTCCTTCTCCAATGCATGAAAGTGAAAAGTGAAAGTGAAGCAATTAACAAAAATTAGTCACTGTTTATGAACCCTGAATATTCTCTCTTTTTCTTTTATGTCGTAACGATTCCTAGAAAGAACTTTACTATCATGTACAACTGCTCTTTCTATACCCTCCGTTCCACTTTGTTGTTTTTTATCCCTTTCTATTCTGTTTTATTAATATAAAATAAAACAGTACCAATAGCCGGATGATGATAAGTTAAACATAAGACCTATGAATGAAGCATATAAATTTCATTTATCATTATGAATCATTTGAACTGCATAAACCCATTAGTATTTCATATAGATTTACAGATGAATTCTACCGTGTCATGGCCTGTGACAGACTCTCTATCTTCTGTAGTTCCTGAGTGATCATTTCTAGTTATGTCATGTATAAAATACATTCTTTTGCTGTGTACCACCTGCCAACTCACTCTTGTCGTAAGTCGTTGTTTTTTCAGCTTACTTGTTAACGCTTTCTTTTCATATGGAACATCCTGTAGAGATTCTTTTAGTAATGACTTCAGATCTTATGTGTTTGTGTATGATTAAAGTTTATTTATTATCTACATCCAGTTTTGTCATATCCAGTGTTGCTGATTGATTTTTATTCCTTTGTGTGTAATCAGCCTTTTCTCCTGTCAGCCATTTGGATTTCCTCTTTATCCTTTATGTTCTAAAAATTTCACTATTGTCTCTGCTAATACAAAATTTCATTTGTTATTCTTTTCTTGAAATGGTCTTTTCCTCATAAATGATCTCCTTTGTTTCCTCTTTCCCCTTTCACTTTCATATTATATCTACAGTCATCATTCTAAAATTTGAAATCTGTTCATATTATCCTTCTGTTTAAAAGCCTTTATGATAAACTCTCTTCACTCTTGATTTGGTTGTAGCCAGGGTTTTCAAGACTTCCCTAGTAGCTCAGAAGTTGTGAACACTTCCCTAGTAGCTCCTGCAATGCAGGAGACCCAGGCTCAATCCCTGGGTTGGGAAGATCCCTTGGAGAAGGAAATAGCAACCCACTCTAGTATTCTTTCCTGGGAAATCCTATGGATAGAGAAGCCTGGTGGGCTACAAGTACATGGGGTCACAAAGAATTGGACAGGGTTTTCAGACTGTGTAATAAGAAGCTTATCAGGTCAGTTTTCAGATTCCCTAGCACTCACATGAAATAAAGAGATTCCTTTTCTGTTTTATAGCTGGACTCCCATGTATCATTATATCTAAATAACAATTTCTCTATTTTCTAGAAATTGAATAACAATGGCCTCTAGGATGTATTCCATACTTGTTAGCCTTCCATACAAAGCCTTTCTTGCTCTGGACTTTGGGTTCCTCTCCAAACTTGTCTTATCCTTGTCTCGGTCTGTTTGGACTGTCGTAATAAAGTACCGTCGCTTAGGTGCCTTCTAAAAAACAGAAGTGTATTTCTCTGAGTTCTAGTGCCTGAAAGTATGAGGTAAGGATGCCAACCTTGTAGAATTCTAGTGAGAGCTCTTTTCTGGGTTACAGTCTGCCAGCTTCTCATTGGTAATGTCTCTTCACATGGTGGAGAGCAGAAAGAGGAAGCAAACTCTCTAGTGATGCTAATAAGGGCATTAATTCCACTCCTGATAGCTCCACCCTCATTTAACACTAATTACCTTCCAAAGGACCCATCTCCTCATTACCATCACACTGGGGCATTGGGTTTCAACATATAAAACTGGAGGAGGACAAAACATTCAGTCCACAATAATAAAGTACACTGTCTATACTGAATTACTTGCTGTTGCTTAAACGCTGCCTTGGTTGTGTCTCAGCAAATGCAAAGACAGCATCCCTTTTACATGGAATGGCTTTCCCCTGTTTTAGTAACCTGATAACCTCTCCCCACCCAAGTCTTTGGTATTGAGTTTATATACAATTTATTTTTGGTTAAGTTTTTCATATTCCCAAAATCCACTCTCTACTTACCAAATATTCCTTCTTCCACAAGCATATCAGAGCCTGTTTCCACCATACTCACTGTGGTGATACATACTTCCAGACTGTGATCTTTTTGAGGACAACTTCAGCATCTCAGTCATCATTGTGTCTCTGGAACCTAGTAATAACTGCTTTATAGATGCTATCAATAAATGTTTATTGACTGCATGTTTGAAAAGCTTAGGGATCATTATATAAGTACATTTGCCACTGTTGGAAATATTTTCGCATATACATTTTATATAGAAAGTGAAAGAAATTTATAAAGTGTGTTTTTAATAACTATTACATTTTCTTTGAGTTCAGGCATCTCAGCCAATAGAATTGCTTTTTTATAGGAGAAATCCTGTTGATAATAGGGCTAAAACAAACAAAATAATCAAAATAAGCAAATATTGGTCTGGAAATCAGTTTGTTTTAATGAGTCATTAGCATTTTCTGTGTTACTTTTCAAGCAAAGATTCCTGTGAGTCACTGTTTAAAGAGCTTAATATTAGAGAAAAGTTTGCCTTTCTCCTAAAGATTTGAAATGCTTATTTTTATCTCATGGTTCCCCCCTTTCTCTTGTCTGTCAAAGACTTAAAATTAAGTGACTTGTACACTTGCAATAATCATCCAGCTCCAGAGTCCTACATCATTATCTCGTCTCCTTGCCCTCCAGCCTTTCTCTCCTTCTGACCATTTCCATTGTAACTGCTGGTTTTTTCTTCTCATTTTATTTTAAAATATGTTATATTTTAAAAATTATAAGCTTTTTTTTTGAACTAAGAAGAATATAAATTAAATGTATGTAAATCTGTGAATAAGGGCAAGTAATTATTTCAAATGAGGATCCAAATTTGTTTTAATATTTCTTTGAATCACATATGATAAATGAACAATGCATAGTTCTTTTCCCTTATAGTTCAGAACCAGTTAGTTAGAAGGTTACAGAATGGATTTAGTATGTGATATGCCAGAGGTCAGAATGTTTAGGTGATTAGGTGAGTACAATGAAGACAGAAAAGTCCAACTGTACGATGATGTCACTCTTATCCCAAATAATTAAACAGATATTATTTTCTCTAGATAAAGCACATATCATCTCTGTTTTAGACATTTTCCTCATGGAAAACTTTCTCTAACTTTGAAGACTACTTTTGACACAATGAAATAGAAATCTGGGATGCACTGTTGCTATTATATCTATTTTACTTAAGGCACAATAAATTATGATGGAAAGAAAACAAAAATAGTTCAATTGTCTCTTTTACATATATAGGTAAAAACTTGTATAGCTTGAGTATGTTAAGCCTGATTTCCGAGTTTCCACAGTAGGGCTCAGGATCACGAGCCTTTGGATGATGTAGTTTTGTTTTCCCTTTTCGTTTTCAGCTAAAAGCCCTGCAGAGAATAGGAGGTTGTTGGTGAGATATCAATGGCAGTATAGGGATTGCCTTCGAAGTCATTATGAATTAAGAGCTAATGGGTAGCTTTCTTTGATAGCTCGTTTATAATTGAGTGCAGATAGATGAAAATCAAACACAAAGGGAACTCAATTTTATCATTAATTTTGACTTTGTTTAACGGATGATTTCTGATCACCACAGCAGCCTTCCTAATTTGTCTGTGTATGATGAAGAAACTAATCATACACAGCTCAGAGAACAAATAACATACGTTTTCCCAAAAAGGTCACCTTCAGAGATAAGCACAAGGAAAAAAGAAAACCATAAACCCGTTGATTTCTTCCTTTTCTCCTGTGTTTTTCCTCTGTTTTCTTTCTTTTAAAAATGCAGTATATAAAATAATTATAATTTAAACATGCAGTAATGACTGTCCAGAATTTATAGCCTAAACTAGCCTGTAAATATAGTCTGGCTTGCTCCCAATAAGGCTTCCCTGGTGGTTCAGATGGTAAAGAATCTGCCTGCAAGGTGGGAGACTTGGGTTCCATCCCTGGGTCGGGAAGAACCCCTGGAGAAGGGCTTGGCAACCCACTCCAGTATTCTTGCCTAGAGAATCCCGGGGACAGAGAAGCTTGGTGGGCTACGTTCTATAGGGTTGCAAAGAGTTTGACATGACTGAGAGGGTAACACTTTCACTTTGTTCCTTATAAAAGGCTTCCTTTCTTTCTTTTGCTTATCAGATGGCCCTTATTGTATGTCAGTTACTAGTTTAATATTATGCATATTAATTTATTTAGCCCTCATAACAGCCCATCATCCCCATCTTCTCAGACGAGGAACTGAAGCGCAGTGAGATGCCAATCTGCTCAAAGTCACATAGCTACTGAGAGCAGGCAGAGTTGCAATTCACACCCAGGAAGCCTGGCTCTGGAGGCTGTGTTCTTAACATTGTGTTATGTTGCTATAATATATTAGTTTAATTACAATTCCTGTGACTTCTTGATACCTATGTTTAAAAATATCACCAAGCATAGCCTTTGGCTAAAATAATAAACCTTTGCGAATCCTAATGTGTTTTTAGAATACATATTTTCTTATGAGCAAGTGGCTATGACAGTAATACATTTAGGAGCACACAGAAAACAATTCGACATTGTTTGTTAGGAATATTCAATAGAGCATATGCTATACATTTTATATATATATAAAATTATACACTAATGCATTTATATACACATACATACACATATTATATATATGTATATATATATATTTCAGTTTAAGTATTTTATGAAATCATAACTACTAGTAGATGACATCATGACTTCGATGTGAGGGAGGGAGAATACTCACGGGAAGCTGTGCACAGATTGACACAGTTTAATCTCATGGTATTGTTAGTCATTATATATATGTATGTTTGTATGTGTGTATATGTGTTGTTAGATTTATAGCTATGTAAGCCAGAATGTTGCAAGGCAAGGTGAATTTTCTTTTTACACCTAGACTAGACCCTGTGCCTACTGTGGGAATACATCTATGTTTTACCTCTCTTGGCCAGACCTGTCAGTTTGTGAGCTGATGAAGGAAGGGGCAGGGTTTATAAAGTGAGGTACTACTGGCTAATTGAGACCATACATCGTACCTGGAAGGACATCAATATTATTATAGAGTTAGGGAAGTAACTGGCACCCTACTCCAGTACTCTTGCCTGGAAAATCCCATGGATGGAGGAGCCTGGTAGGCTGCAGTCCATGGGATCATGAAGAGTCAGACACGACTGAGTGACTTCACTTTCAGGCTTCACTTTCATGTATTGGAGAAGGAAATGGCAACCCACTCCAGTGTTCTTGCCTGGAGAATCCCAGGGACGGGGAGCCTGGTGGGCTGCTGTCCATGGGGTCACACAGAGTCAGACACGACTGAAGCGACTTAGCAACAGCAGCAGCAGAGAACAGACTAAAGTATCCACAAGAAATGCTGAGGATAGAGAATGAAAGAAATCCCATTGTTAATAAAGCTGGTGTTGCTAGACTGAGAATGGATGGAGAAGTCAGGAAGGAATGTGGTTAGGAAAACAAAATGAATGTAAAGTGAGCCCGGTGAGGTTGCTGCTGGGTCTCCACCATGCTATTCCTTATATGTGGATTATAATGTGTTTTGCTGGCCTAGAACCACACTAGATTGACTTTACATGTTTGTTACATTAAGGTTGCTTCTTTCTCCGTCATCCTATTAGGTAAATGATTGCATGGTTTACTTTGTCAAGGGCCAAAATAACAGTGTCTTAATAAATATAGATGATTGCTTCTCCCTGAAGTAAGAGTCTAGGTCAGTAGGTGCTCTGTGGATAGGCTAGTTCTTCTCCATGTGTATTCCAGACCAGGTTCCTCACATCTTAGTGGTCTTGTGTCTCCCAAGTGTGTTATCTGTACAGTTAACAACACTTCAGAGATAAGTAAAAGAAAAAAAAAAAAACAACTTGTTGATTTCTTCCTTTTCTCCTGTTTTTCCTTTTGTCTCCTTTTTCCTCTTCCATCTCTCTGTGTTTTCTGCAGAAAGAGGAAAACAAGATCAAGGCTTTCTCTTTTAAGGATGTGAACACACCTTTTCTGTACACATCCTTTTGGCCAGATCTTTGTTACACTGGCTATCCTGATTGCAAAGAATGTTGGAAAATGTGGTTCAGCGCCATTTGTTAAGCTAAAATTCAGCAGATTCTGTCTTATTTAAATTAAAAATAGAGGGTAGATTTTGAAATACAGTTAGTATTTCCTGTTATAACCAGTTTAAAGAAACCCTTTAAGGAAATAGAAAAACTAACCTTGTGCTAGAAACTTTCATTTTTTTAATATTTCATAGATCGACTGTAAGTAATGTATCCTTATTTTATTTGTTATGCTATAGAAACACATTGTTTTAAAACTTTTATGAGTTTATTTATTATAGTTTAACTATTCTGTTTTATTAATATAAAATAAAACAGTACCAATAGCCGGATGATGATAAGTTAAACATAAGACCTATGAATGAAGCATATAAATTTCATTTATCATTATGAATCATTTGAACTGCATAAACCCATTAGTATTTCATATAGATTTACAGATGAATTCTACCGTGTCATGGCCTGTGACAGACTCTCTATCTTCTGTAGTTCCTGAGTGATCATTTCTAGTTATGTCATGTATAAAATACATTCTTTTGCTGTGTACCACCTGCCAACTCACTCTTGTCGTAAGTCGTTGTTTTTTCAGCTTACTTGTTAACGCTTTCTTTTCATATGGAACATCCTGTAGAGATTCTTTTAGTAATGACTTCAGATCTTATGTGTTTGTGTATGATTAAAGTTTATTTATTATCTACATCCAGTTTTGTCATATCCAGTGTTGCTGATTGATTTTTATTCCTTTGTGTGTAATCAGCCTTTTCTCCTGTCAGCCATTTGGATTTCCTCTTTATCCTTTATGTTCTAAAAATTTCACTATTGTCTCTGCTAATACAAAATTTCATTTGTTATTCTTTTCTTGAAATGGTCTTTTCCTCATAAATGATCTCCTTTGTTTCCTCTTTCCCCTTTCACTTTCATATTATATCTACAGTCATCATTCTAAAATTTGAAATCTGTTCATATTATCCTTCTGTTTAAAAGCCTTTATGATAAACTCTCTTCACTCTTGATTTGGTTGTAGCCAGGGTTTTCAAGACTTCCCTAGTAGCTCAGAAGTTGTGAACACTTCCCTAGTAGCTCCTGCAATGCAGGAGACCCAGGCTCAATCCCTGGGTTGGGAAGATCCCTTGGAGAAGGAAATAGCAACCCACTCTAGTATTCTTTCCTGGGAAATCCTATGGATAGAGAAGCCTGGTGGGCTACAAGTACATGGGGTCACAAAGAATTGGACAGGGTTTTCAAACTGTGTAATAAGAAGCTTATCAGGTCAGTTTTCAGATTCCCTAGCACTCACATGAAATAAAGAGATTCCTTTTCTGTTTTATAGCTGGACTCCCATGTATCATTATATCTAAATAACGATTTCTCTATTTTCTAGAAATTGAATAACAATGGCCTCTAGGATGTATTCCATACTTGTTAGCCTTCCATACAAAGCCTTTCTTGCTCTGGACTTTAGGTTCCTCTCCAAACTTGTCTTATCCTTGTCTCGGTCTGTTTGGACTGTCATAATAAAGTACCGTCGCTTAGGTGCCTTCTAAAAAACAGAAGTGTATTTCTCCAAGTTCTAGTGCCTGAAAGTATGAGGTAAGGGTGCCAACCTTGTAGAATTCTATTGAGAGCTCTTTTCTGGGTTACAGTCTGCCAGCTTCTCATTGGTAATGTCTCTTCACATGGTGGAGAGCAGAAAGAGGAAGCAAACTCTCTAGTGATGCTAATAAGGGCATTAATTCCACTCCTGATAGCTCCACCCTCATTTAACACTAATTACCTTCCAAAGGACCCATCTCCTCATTACCATCACACTGGGGCATTGGGTTTCAACATATAAAACTGGAGGAGGACAAAACATTCAGTCCACAATAATAAAGTACACTGTCTATACTGAATTACTTGCTGTTGCTTAAACGCTGCCTTGGTTGTGTCTCAGCAAATGCAAAGACAGCATCCCTTTTACATGGAATGGCTTTCCCCTGTTTTAGTAACCTGATAACCTCTCCCCACCCAAGTCTTTGGTATTGAGTTTGTATACAATTTATTTTTGGTTAAGTTTTTCATATTCCCAAAATCCACTCTCTACTTACCAAATATTCCTTCTTCCACAAGCATATCAGAGCCTGTTTCCACCATACTCACTGTGGTGATACATACTTCCAGACTGTGATCTTTTTGAGGACAACTTCAGCATCTCAGTCATCATTGTGTCTCTGGAACCTAGTAATAACTGCTTTATAGATGCTATCAATAAATGTTTATTGACTGCATGTTTGAAAAGCTTAGGGATCATTATATAAGTACATTTGCCACTGTTGGAAATATTTTCGCATATACATTTTATATAGAAAGTGAAAGAAATTTATAAAGTGTGTTTTTAATAACTATTACATTTTCTTTGAGTTCAGGCATCTCAGCCTATAGAATTGCTTTTTTATAGGAGAAATCCTGTTGATAATAGGGCTAAAACAAACAAAATAATCAAAATAAGCAAATATTGGTCTGGAAATCAGTTTGTTTTAATGAGTCATTAGCATTTTCTGTGTTACTTTTCAAGCAAAGATTCCTGTGAGTCACTGTTTAAAGAGCTTAATATTAGAGAAAAGTTTGCCTTTCTCCTAAAGATTTGAAATGCTTATTTTTATCTCATGGTTCCCCCCTTTCTCTTGTCTGTCAAAGACTTAAAATTAAGTGACTTGTACACTTGCAATAATCATCCAGCTCCAGAGTCCTACATCATTATCTCGTCTCCTTGCCCTCCAGCCTTTCTCTCCTTCTGACCATTTCCATTGTAACTGCTGGTTTTTTCTTCTCATTTTATTTTAAAATATGTTATATTTTAAAAATTATAAGCTTTTTTTTTGAACTAAGAAGAATATAAATTAAATGTATGTAAATCTGTGAATAAGGGCAAGTAATTATTTCAAATGAGGATCCAAATTTGTTTTAATATTTCTTTGAATCACATATGATAAATGAACAATGCATAGTTCTTTTCCCTTATAGTTCAGAACCAGTTAGTTAGAAGGTTACAGAATGGATTTAGTATGTGATATGCCAGAGGTCAGAATGTTTAGGTGATTAGGTGAGTACAATGAAGACAGAAAAGTCCAACTGTACGATGATGTCACTCTTATCCCAAATAATTAAACAGATATTATTTTCTCTAGATAAAGCACATATCATCTCTGTTTTAGACATTTTCCTCATGGAAAACTTTCTCTAACTTTGAAGACTACTTTTGACACAATGAAATAGAAATCTGGGATGCACTGTTGCTATTATATCTATTTTACTTAAGGCACAATAAATTATGATGGAAAGAAAACAAAAATAGTTCAATTGTCTCTTTTACATATATAGGTAAAAACTTGTATAGCTTGAGTATGTTAAGCCTGATTTCCGAGTTTCCACAGTAGGGCTCAGGATCACGAGCCTTTGGATGATGTAGTTTTGTTTTCCCTTTTCGTTTTCAGCTAAAAGCCCTGCAGAGAATAGGAGGTTGTTGGTGAGATATCAATGGCAGTATAGGGATTGCCTTCGAAGTCATTATGAATTAAGAGCTAATGGGTAGCTTTCTTTGATAGCTCGTTTATAATTGAGTGCAGATAGATGAAAATCAAACACAAAGGGAACTCAATTTTATCATTAATTTTGACTTTGTTTAACGGATGATTTCTGATCACCACAGCAGCCTTCCTAATTTGTCTGTGTATGATGA
The DNA here is from genome assembly GCA_006410675.1 of Oreotragus oreotragus. Classification (NCBI taxonomy): domain Eukaryota; kingdom Metazoa; phylum Chordata; class Mammalia; order Artiodactyla; family Bovidae; genus Oreotragus; species Oreotragus oreotragus. The sequence continues at coordinate 164,709 of SJYX01023020.1, read as the reverse complement.
AGAAACTAATCATACACAGCTCAGAGAACAAATAACATACGTTTTCCCAAAAAGGTCACCTTCAGAGATAAGCACAAGGAAAAAAGAAAACCATAAACCCGTTGATTTCTTCCTTTTCTCCTGTGTTTTTCCTCTGTTTTCTTTCTTTTAAAAATGCAGTATATAAAATAATTATAATTTAAACATGCAGTAATGACTGTCCAGAATTTATAGCCTAAACTAGCCTGTAAATATAGTCTGGCTTGCTCCCAATAAGGCTTCCCTGGTGGTTCAGATGGTAAAGAATCTGCCTGCAAGGTGGGAGACTTGGGTTCCATCCCTGGGTCGGGAAGAACCCCTGGAGAAGGGCTTGGCAACCCACTCCAGTATTCTTGCCTAGAGAATCCCGGGGACAGAGAAGCTTGGTGGGCTACGTTCTATAGGGTTGCAAAGAGTTTGACATGACTGAGAGGGTAACACTTTCACTTTGTTCCTTATAAAAGGCTTCCTTTCTTTCTTTTGCTTATCAGATGGCCCTTATTGTATGTCAGTTACTAGTTTAATATTATGCATATTAATTTATTTAGCCCTCATAACAGGCCATCATCCCCATCTTCTCAGACGAGGAACTGAAGCACAGTGAGATGCCAATCTGCTCAAAGTCACATAGCTACTGAGAGCAGGCAGAGTTGCAATTCACACCCAGGAAGCCTGGCTCTGGAGGCTGTGTTCTTAACATTGTGTTATGTTGCTATAATATATTAGTTTAATTACAATTCCTGTGACTTCTTGATACCTATGTTTAAAAATATCACCAAGCATAGCCTTTGGCTAAAATAATAAACCTTTGCGAATCCTAATGTGTTTTTAGAATACATATTTTCTTATGAGCAAGTGGCTATGACAGTAATACATTTAGGAGCACACAGAAAACAATTCAACATTGTTTGTTAGGAATATTCAATAGAGCATATGCTATACATTTTATATATATATAAAATTATACACTAATGCATTTATATACACATACATACACATATTATATATATGTATATATATATATTTCAGTTTAAGTATTTTATGAAATCATAACTACTAGTAGATGACATCATGACTTCGATGTGAGGGAGGGAGAATACTCACGGGAAGCTGTGCACAGATTGACACAGTTTAATCTCATGGTATTGTTAGTCATTATATATATGTATGTTTGTATGTGTGTATATGTGTTGTTAGATTTATAGCTATGTAAGCCAGAATGTTGCAAGGCAAGGTGAATTTTCTTTTTACACCTAGACTAGACCCTGTGCCTACTGTGGGAATACATCTATGTTTTACCTCTCTTGGCCAGACCTGTCAGTTTGTGAGCTGATGAAGGAAGGGGCAGGGTTTATAAAGTGAGGTACTACTGGCTAATTGAGACCATACATCGTACCTGGAAGGACATCAATATTATTATAGAGTTAGGGAAGTAACTGGCACCCTACTCCAGTACTCTTGCCTGGAAAATCCCATGGATGGAGGAGCCTGGTAGGCTGCAGTCCATGGGATCATGAAGAGTCGGACACGACTGAGTGACTTCACTTTCAGGCTTCACTTTCATGTATTGGAGAAGGAAATGGCAACCCACTCCAGTGTTCTTGCCTGGAGAATCCCAGGGACGGGGAGCCTGGTGGGCTGCTGTCCATGGGGTCACACAGAGTCAGACACGACTGAAGCGACTTAGCAACAGCAGCAGCAGAGAACAGACTAAAGTATCCACAAGAAATGCTGAGGATAGAGAATGAAAGAAATCCCATTGTTAATAAAGCTGGTGTTGCTAGACTGAGAATGGATGGAGAAGTCAGGAAGGAATGTGGTTAGGAAAACAAAATGAATGTAAAGTGAGCCCGGTGAGGTTGCTGCTGGGTCTCCACCATGCTATTCCTTATATGTGGATTATAATGTGTTTTGCTGGCCTAGAACCACACTAGATTGACTTTACATGTTTGTTACATTAAGGTTGCTTCTTTCTCCGTCAGACTATTAGGTAAATGATTGCATGGTTTACTTTGTCAAGGGCCAAAATAACAGTGTCTTAATAAATATAGATGATTGCTTCTCCCTGAAGTAAGAGTCTAGGTCAGTAGGTGCTCTGTGGATAGGCTAGTTCTTCTCCATGTGTATTCCAGACCAGGTTCCTCACATCTTAGTGGTCTTGTGTCTCCCAAGTGTGTTATCTGTACAGTTAACAACACTTCAGAGATAAGTAAAAGAAAAAAAAAAAAACAACTTGTTGATTTCTTCCTTTTCTCCTGTTTTTCCTTTTGTCTCCTTTTTCCTCTTCCATCTCTCTGTGTTTTCTGCAGAAAGAGGAAAACAAGATCAAGGCTTTCTCTTTTAAGGATGTGAACACACCTTTTCTGTACACATCCTTTTGGCCAGATCTTTGTTACACTGGCTATCCTGATTGCAAAGAATGTTGGAAAATGTGGTTCAGCGCCATTTGTTAAGCTAAAATTCAGCAGATTCTGTCTTATTTAAATTAAAAATAGAGGGTAGATTTTGAAATACAGTTAGTATTTCCTGTTATAACCAGTTTAAAGAAACCCTTTAAGGAAATAGAAAAACTAACCTTGTGCTAGAAACTTTCATTTTTTTAATTATTTCATAGATCAACTGTAAGTAATGTATCCTTATTTTATTTGTTATGCTATAGAAACACATTGTTTTAAAACTTTTATGAGTTTATTTATTATAGTTTAAAAAGAAGTGTGGTGTTCTTAATAAAAAAGAAAATACAGAGGGTATGGCTGATAATGTTAATAATATACACTCAGGATATAGCTAGTAGCATTAATCTTGTGCAGTTCTAACAGTATGCTTCAGATCATTGCAAACACCAACATTAAACAAATAAAATGAAAGTAAAATCCTAAAGCAATCTGGAATTTATTAGATATTATGTGAGGCTTAAAATTTTGCAACTTTTTGAAGGATGTCCAAATTATCATGAAATGCCAGTCGTACTTTTATGCTATTTTTAGTTTGAAAACAGTTTCTGCATAAAATAAGACTAGGATTGTAATGAACACACTGCAGGTAAATATAGCAGTGTGGGATTTAAAAGCTGACTGAGAAGAATCTGCAACTGACAGCAACTAAGCTCTAACCTGGTTTTTTTGAATAGCATAATTGAGAATATAAACTGACTGCCTCTATAACAGAGAATTCATAGGATAGTTGAAATGCCTACATTTAAGCTAGGGTTCAAGAAGAATCATTTCCCTTTCCTTCTTAACAAAGCTAAATAGGTGTTGACTCTAATCATTTATTTTTTGTATTGGTATTGAGCATTTTTGAATATTCCTACTTAAATCTCATACTTAAAAAAAAATTCTGCAGGAACATCAGACAAGAAGGAAAGGGTGTGAGCCAGCATTTATAGGTAAAGTTGTAATAATAAATGAAAGTGATTTTCAAGATACTTTACGCAGTATTGGAAGAAGACTGCTTTTTAAAACCAGCAAGTTGCAGTTGGTCAAACATTTTTAAACACAACCATTAATATATGGAATCTTATTAAAATAAATTCTCAAATCCATCTTTTCTAAAAGATATTTTAGGGTCAAATCATTAATTTTAGGGAGGACAGAAGCACCTTAAAAAGTTTCAGTTATATCCTTGAGAGTATTTTAAACAAAACTATTTTTGGTGATTTGTATATCCTGATGGAGACGTATCAACATGCTGGCTTTGGCCTCTCAGTTCCTTCACATCCTCCGCTCTCCTCAGATCATGTCCTTCTCCCAACTCAGTTTCACTAAGTTGCATGACCCCAATGGCTCAGCAGGTAAAGAATCCGCCTGTCAATGCAGGAAACACAGGTTCCATCTTTAGATTAGAAGATCCTGTGGAGGAAGGAAATGGCAACCTCCTTTGGTATTCTTGCCTGGAAAATCCCATGGGTAGAGGAGAATGGCTGGTTACAGTCCGTGAGGTTGCAAAAAATCTGACTGAGCATGCAGCTATCCACTGAGATGATCATGCTGTAAATTTTTCCTTTATCCTTAAAGTGAAAGCCACTCAGTCGTGTCCAACTCTGTGCGACCCTATGGACAGCAACCCACCAAGCTCCTCTGTCCATGGGATTTTCTAGGCAAGAATACTGGAGTGGGTTGCCATTTCCTTCTCCAGGGAAGTCCTAAACCCTCCATAAAACCCTGTGTAGTCATATCTTGAAGCACTGGTTCTTGAACTTCCTTCAGTCGCGAAGTCGTGTCCCACTCTTTGAGACTCCTTGGACAGCAGCCTGCCAGGCACCTCTGTCCTCCACTGTCTCCTGGAGTTTTCTAATTCATATACGTGAAATCCGTGATGTTATCAAACCATCTCATCCTCTCGAGCCTGCAGCTCATTTCAGAAACACCTGCCAGCCTTGTTAAAAGACACACCCTGGGGTGTCTGATCCAATAGGTGTTTGATGAGCTTGAAATTTTGAAGTTTTAGAAGTTCTCAGATGATGCCAAAGTTTCTGGTTCAGGGACCGTGCTTTAGAACAGTTCAAAGGAATCTGTAGTTGCTTGGCACATACCATTAGTTGATAATGCTTTAAAAAGCAGAATTTTGTCCTCAAGTCTTATTTCTTTTTCTTTTCTTTCATTGTTTTGCTTTTTGTTGTTGTTGTTTTAATTTGTAGATCTTGATAGGATCCCTTGGGATAACATGCTAATTTTATTTTGAATAGTTGTATACAGCTGTTTTAATTCTAACAAGTGAAAATATGGGCCAGGTGCAATAAAAGGGTACTTGCTTCAGATTTTATATTTTATTTTGTTGAGCAAGAAAATAAACTCAGGCCAAGAAAACTGTCTCCTAAATGCCTTCTATTTTTTTCTCACTACCCAACATGTGCTATTTTACTTCCTCACATCAAATAATCCTAATCAGTAAAACTTATACCATCATGAATTGCAAACTTCCCTAAAGTCATGGAGACCTTTTTTGGACTTCTATCTCAATATAAGATTAGGATATATGGATTTAGGTTGTCACTTTATATAAAATCAGTTCTAAGAGTCCTGCTACAACAATTTTTTTAGATGCAAGGCATTGGAGATGAAGTTGGAATAACCATGTCAGTGTCGACTAATTTTAGAGTTCATCTACTAACTTGTTATCTGGATATCATGAAAAATTATTTTGTATAGTGAGTTGGGAAAAAAAGACTTTGAAATGTATAAGTCTATATGTAAATGGACATGGAACAACAGACTGGTTACAAATAGGAAAAGGAGTACGTCAAGGCTGTGTATTGTCATCCTGCTTATTTAACTTATATGCAGAGTTCATCATGAGAAACGCTGGGCTGGAAGAAGCACAAGCTGGAGTCAAGATTGCTGGGAGAAATATCAGTAACCTCAGATATGC